>CM053760.1:66403086-66423168 GCA_028658305.1 Pachyuromys duprasi
CCTCTGATGGGGAGTCCAATTAATCCTCCCTCCCACAAAATGGTATGTTGAAGCCCCAACAGTGTGTACTAGTTACTTTTCTCATTCATTTGACAAAAATAGCTCAAGGAAGGAAGGAGGAAAGAAGGAAGGGTTTATTTGGGCTCATGGCATGCAGGTGCACCCCAGCATGGAGGGCAGGCACTGCTCTAAGAGCATGGTGTAGCTGGTCTCACAGCAGTCAAAAAGAGATGGATATTTGCGCTCAGATAGCTTTCTTCTGTTTGATTCCGTCTCAGGCTCTAGCCCATAGGATAGCACCGTTCGCATTCAGAGTTCATTTAAGCGTTTCTGGATGCACTCTCACCGACACATTCATGAAAGGTGTCTCTGGCTGATTATTAGTCCCATCGAGTGGTCAGCGAAGAACAACTCTCATGCCCTGTTGCTTCAGAATGTGACTATGTGGAGATGGCGTCTTTAAAGAGGTGACTGAACTAAAATGAAATATCTGGGATATATTTCAGTTCAAAATGATGGATGCCTTCATAAAAAGACACATGAAGTCATTTCAGGGAGACACCTGTCCAGAAGCGTGCGCAGGAGGAAAGGCAGCAGGGGTACCATCTGCAGGCTGACAGAGATGTCAGGAGACCCACCCCGTCAGCCTCCAGGACTAAAGAAATAGGTTTAGCCACGCAGTCTGTGCTGTTTCGTTATGGCAGCTGTAGCAGACTACTTCTCCCTCCACAGAAGTGTGGGGCTGTGAAAGCAGGAAGAAACAAAACTGTTTCTGAGATACTGTCTGTGGCTGGCCCTTCCGAGTATTTGTAAGTCAATGTGATTTACAAATAAACCTGAAAGAAAACTAAAACAGTTAACTTCTCGTGACCCTCTCACTGACCATGCCTCTAGGTGGCCAGAAAAATCAGAGATTCTATCAGGAGGAACAACAGAAAATCCCCCTGACGTATTGTGGATATAAATGTGGTGTTTTTTTTGTTTGTTTGTTTTGATCTCAGGTGTACGACATGGGGCTGATTCAGATTGTCCACAGCAGAAAATCATTTTACTTGTGCAGGCTCTGAGAGGGGACCCTTTGCCAGCTGCAGATAGTTTAAATCTGAGGACTCTGGAGAGGGAATAAATGTCAGGGCCCAGAGAGAGAAGGGAGCTCCGAGAAAGAAGGCTGCTGGTGCTCCCTCTGCTGCTGGTGGTGCTCCCTCTGCTGCTGCTGGTGCTCCCTCTGCTGCTCCTGGTGCTCCCTCTGCTGCTCCTGGTTGCTGTTGATGCATCTTATGAAAAGAAGTTGCAGATCTCCTGAAATGGGGACTGGACTTTCCCTAAAGAACCCGATGACCCTAGTCACCAGGAAGTAGCCTCAGAAGAACTCTGTCCCTTCTCCCCACGAATCTTTCTCTCCTACCTGGTGTTGGGGTGTTAGAAGGGATTGGGGTGGAGAAAGAGGCATAAAAAAACCAAAATAAACTAGTATAAAAAGTAACGCCCTCAGTGTATGGTATGGCACCAAGAGATGTGAAAATAGATATGCTTACTGAAATGATCAGATGCTAAGCCAAACACTGTATAATTCCACTTAGATGAGAGACTTAGAGAAAGAAAAGGCAATGAGGCAGAAAGCAGAGTGAAATTAGCAGGAGCTTGGGAACAGAGCGAAGGAGAGAAATGAATATTTAAGGGGTATGATGGCTACTTTTGATTGCCAACTTGATGGGCTTAAGACATGGCCTATGATATATACTGAGAAGTGGTGATAGAAAGGTCCTGAGGTCAAACTGTGGCCCCCCCACATATACTGCATTCACGCACATGCTTGCACACATCAGGAACAAAAAACGAGAAAAAGAAAAAGAAGGGAAAAATATAAAGAAAAGGGTAATAAAAAAAGAAATTTAAGTACTCAAAAGATACTTCAAGTTCAACCTGGTGATGGTGGCACATGGCTGTCACTTCAGTACTCAAAAAGCTGAGGCAAGAGGTTCACTGTAAGTTTGAAGCCAGTCTGAGCTTCTAATAAGAATCCTGAAAGCATGTCAGTCCAGTTGGTCTGTGAGCTGCAAGGTAGGAGAAATGATAAAGTGCAGACAGAGAGGGGACGGCAGAGGATGAGACGAAGGGTCAAGGCTCAGAGAGGCGGTCAGGTCTGTCCTTGGCGAAAAGAGGGTGAGGGGCAGAGAGAATGGAGATGGCTTCACCAGGAGTGGTCAGAAGCCCAAACTGGTACAACACAACACAAAGAAAATCACCAACCCATTGTAAAAACACATAACACCAAAAATAAATCTCTAGCCAGAGAAAAACAAAAGGCTCCCTTGTTCTAATCATCCATTGTTACGTAGCAACTTTAAAAATACTTAAAATAGCACTGCTCTATTTTTTCCAACTACGATTCTATTGGTTGGTTGGGCATGCTCCAGATGACATGAGGTCCAAGCATGGTTCATCTATATCAGGTGTACCAAGCTACTGTGAATAAGCTTCTCCAAAGCCAATTTTCCGGGCTCATGTCCTATTCAGTAGCATTCTCAGCCTCCTGGGCTCTTAATAAAAACACTTCTAGCCACACCCTGATGCAACCTTTCACTTCAGGCTGTTCCCTGGTGAACATTCTTGCTGGCTGGAGAGATGAAGCCAGCTCTCCACCACCATAATGAAATACATGGGCTAATTAAGTCAGACAAGAATGATGTATTTTTGGCTCACGGTTTGGGAGGCTTGAGGCCATGACTCACTATACCCATTGCTTTTAGGAGAATGGCCAGCACACAGAGAAGCAAAACTGCTCACCTTATGACCAAGAAGTAAAAGATGGAGAGTGGGAGGGCCTGGGTGTCGCAGTTCCCCTTGAAAGCATACTCTCAGTGGCTTAAGAGTCTCCCAATTTCACCAGCCTGGGACCAGGCCTTCCAATAAATGTGCCTAGGTGGACACTTAGCTAGAAGATAACACTGAGCGCAGGAAACAATTTTATTTTATGACCAAACAGGTTGTAACCTTGTGAACTGCCATTAGGGCTTACTTTCAAGCTGAGCACTTCCTTCTAGTTCCCATCTGTGGTTCTCAACTGTGTAACTCATTTGTTCAGCTAATTAAGGGACGCGGATACTTTCACCACTGTGAATGGGCACCTTTCTAGGCACAGCTACACATGTCCCTAAACCGGGCACTTTCTTTCTTTTCAGCCTTGAAATTACTACAAACAACCATTATTGTCAATTTGTTACTGTCTGATTAATTTTGACCACCCCTCACCTTCATGTACTGAAATTCCAAACCAACGTGTGGTAATTTCCGAAGGTGGTGACCTTTGGGAAATGATCAGGTCAGAGTAGTGCAGCTCTTAAGAATAAGGTAAGTGCCTTCCTGAAAGAGAAGGCGCCCGGCCCAATCTACTGTGAGAAGACAGCTATCTCTGAAAAGGAAGCAGCTCTCATCAATTATGGACAATGCCAGCACCAAGACCTTGGTCTTCTTAGCTTTCGGAACATGAGAAACAAATTTCTTCCATTTGCATACTATCTAGTTGGTGATATCTTGTTATAGTGGGCCTTGAAGACTAAGGCAATTATTTCAATATGTAAAAACATGACTACCCTTTTAATGAAAACTTTCTCCTCAAACTTACTGCTCTTGTAGGAGATCTGGGGTTCAGTTCCCAGCCCCCACATGGTGGTTCACAACCACCTGTAACTCTAGTTCTAGGGGATCCAACACTCTCTTCTAACTCTCTTAGAAACCAGGCATTCACCTGGGGCACACACAGACAAAACACTCATGCATATCAAGTGAAACAGATCTTTAAAAAAAATTTTTTTTAAAGGAAAAGTCACAAATAACGAAATAACTAAAAATACAAATAAAAGTTAATTTCTAGTTTGGATACTGCTATTGTTTCTCAAATCAAAAGAGGGCAACGTAAGTGTGTTCTGAAATGTTTGAGGCTTCAGACTCTTAAGAAACCATGAGAAAAAGACATCATCCGCGTCAGCAACGGTTGACTCCCTGCCCATCCATTCCCATCCGCCAGAAGCCAGCACAGAGCCTTGCTGGTTCATGAGCACGATGAGGCTGCAAGGTAGAGCCTTAGGCTGCAAGGTCTGGACGGACCTGGGAAGTGACCCTGTCCCATGTTGCTCCAATTTTCCCGCAGACCTTGCCTGTGCACTGTGTTTCCTGTGCTAATCCATTGCTTCACCCTAGTGAAATAATGGACTAGAGTGATTTTCCTGCTGTTATGGATGGTGGGAGTCCAGTCTCAAGGCTCTGGCAGATTCCATTTCTGCTTGGAACTCTGTCTAGCTGTTTTTTTTTGTTGTTTTTTGTTTTTTTTTACATATTCCTGTTAAAAATGCTGCTGCCCTGCAGGATACACACTCCCATCCCTGTACCCTCATTTAATCTGTGTTCGGTCTTAAAAGCCTCACCTCCAAATGCAATCACCTTGAGGCTTGAGCCTTCCCCATATGGATGGGGGGAGGGTGCTCCTGAGTCCATGGCACCCCCTCTCCCCCTTGCACAGGGCTCTCCTCCTCAGTGCTGGGTCCCCGCCAGATCTCTGTTGATAGCTGGTACCTGAGAGGACCCAGCTACATGAATATTCACTGGGCCTCATGACAGCCCATATGGCTTCACACTGTCTTGCCAGAACAGGGCTGAATTCATTAGATGGAATCAAAGGAGGGAGAACATAGCATGCTGCTTCCTGCTAGTCTCTTCCCATGGTAAAACCAGTGACTATTACAACGCAGGCCCCTGACACCATTGGGAAGCCTGTTTTCCTGTGTGTATGTCTTTTTAGTTTTGTGAAAGCTTCCCCACATCCGGAGGGCAGAAACATTTAATGAATTTGCTTTTAAAAATAAAATAAAGTGTGTGTGTGTGTGTGTGTGTGTGTGTGTGTGTGTTGGCACAAGCCTTTTATCCCAGCACTCTGAAGGCAGAGACAGAGAGATTGATAATGGACAATACTTCTACATTCTAACAGACATTGTGATTTTAATGAAGGATATGTATACCTCAAAGAGAATTAAATACTCCCCAACATGCCAAGACATTCAGAAATGTCAGTTATTGTATCTCTGTGGGGAAGGGAGAGTCTTTGGGGTTTGTCCTGGTCTAGTGAACTGTATGACAAGAAAACAACTATGAAATTTGGCTCTTTTTTCCCTTATGTATAAAGTGGGGATCTTGAATGAGGTGCTCTCCAAGGTCTGTTTGACTCTCATATTCTTAGGGGGGGTGTGTGGAGAGAAGGGATAGATGAGTGAAAAGAAAAAAGAAAGAAGAAAGACGCAAGGAAGGGCTGCCCCTAGGTACAGTGAAGGAGAAGATTTATTGTAGATAAAAGGAAAAGTCTAGCCAGAGGCAGAGACATGTCCAGAATGAGCATGGCCCTGAGGGAGCCACGTGGGAAAAAAGAAAAAGGAGAGAAGGGATCCAGGAGAGAACAGGGCAGAGAAAAAAAGGGCCATGTCGCCAAAATGGCTGGACGACATAAAGAAGGGCAGCTGGAGGAAGGGGCAGCCCTGGGCTGGAGAAGTTTAGGGTAGGAGGAGTATGCCAGCCATATGCTGTAACAGGTAGGGACTGAGGGATGCTGGGAGAACCCGGTGGCCAGGTCAGGTCCAATTTGATACATTAAATAGGCACCTCAGTTAGCCGTTTGTCCTGGCTTTCAGAACTAACAGCAGGAAGGCTAGAGAAGCATCCTCCGCAGTATCATGATCAGTGGGAGTAAGGTGAGTGGGTTCTTGCTTTCAAAGTCCATCTCAAGGCACCTGAATCTTGAACCTTGAGACTTCAGAGCTGAGTAGACCATGTCTATCATTCGATATTTTCTTCATATATGAAATTATAATGATTTGTTTAAGGATTTGTGTGTGTGTGTTGGGGGATGTCCACATCAGTGCAAGTACCTGAAGGAACAGAAAAAGGAACTGAATCCCCTAATGCTAGGATCTGAATTTGCATTCTCTGCAAATTCTGTAAATTCTCTTAACCGCTTGCTGAGCAGTCCTCCAGCCCCATAAACATTTGTTCTTTAAAAGCTTTAAAATTGGTAAAATGGGCATAGTGGCCCACATGTGCAATCCCAGCACTCAGGAGGCTGAGAGAGGAGGATTACTGTGAGTTCGGGTCCAGTATGGGTTACACAAACAACTTAAAACTTGGTCATATTTTGGCAATAGGTGGTGCCATCTTTCCTGAACTGGTTCAGCAGAGTTACTGTTATTTGAAGTGATAGTGGACATGGGCCACATTGAGGAAAGGAGGCTTTGGTATGGGAATGAGAAAGTAGAGGGCAGAGATGAGAAGCAGGGGATGAGGAAGAAAACAAGGTAAGACAGCAGGAAGTAAGTCTACGGGATGCCTAGAGAGTCCCAGAATGTGTTAGTGTCTTGCAACTGCTGAGACACATTTTCCAACTTCCATAGCCTAGAATTGCAGACACTGCTTCCCTCAGAGCTGTGGAAGCTATTGGGGCTATTGCAGGTCTGCTAATGTACCAACTGTGGTTGCTTTGTGGGCATTGAGGCAAGCCCAGCAGAGTGTGAGCCACTAGCCCAGATGTGTGTCCCCATGTACTGTTCCAACACTTTCCTTTTATGTAAATGTCTGGTCCACACAGGGCTATGCTCTGATGGCTTTCATCTCAGATCTTGCAGGGGCCTTTTAAGGTGGTGACCACTTGGCAGCTCCATCAAAGATGTTTGAGCTCTTCATATCAAAAGCATGGGTTCTGACAGAGCTCTGAAATTCCTTGAGACAAATGGTTCATACTTTTCAGTTTGGTGGTACATTAATCATGGTTCAGTTTCTTTCCCCCTTTGAACACGATAAAAGATGAACTCAGATTAGTTTACACACATAGAGGGATTAAATAGGAGAACGCTTCAATGGACAGACAAATAGCAAATAGGACCAGGAGATAACTCTTCCCCAGGAAAAGCTGGTAGAAGAGGCTTCCTATATCCCACGGAAGGGCTTTGACTTCCTCTTCTGTGTACCCTGTTACTGCTACAGATAACCTGAAACTTACCTCCTGCCAGAATAGACCCAGCCTGCCCTTTCTTTCATTGCAATGTCTTATAGTTTGACCAGGAATGTCCCCCATGGGCTCATGTGTTGGGGCACTTGGTCTCCAGCAGGTGGTGCTATTGGGGGAGGTTATGCACCCTTTAGGCAGCAGATCAGTATTGTGTGTGGGAGGAAGTAATCACTGTGGTGTGTTCTCGCTGTTAGGTTTTATAGCCTGGTCCCATTTGCTGTGCTCTGAGGGTGGATAAAGTGGGATCAGCCAGCTTCCTACTTCAGCCACTATGCCTTCCTCATCATGATGTACTCTATCCCTCCAGAAATTTTGGTCAGGTTTCTGTTGTTCTTGTTTTTTTTTTTTTTTTTAATTTATTTTTATTTTTTATTTTTTAATTTCCAGGAACAGAATGGAAAATAATGTACAAGAAAATGAAACACCCAGAAGTGGGCATACTGGGTTCATTTTGGGAAAGGAGGGGTCCTTCCTGGATTCAAGAATCATCTTGCACTGCTATCCAGAGTTTCCTGGTTGAATAGCTCTTCAAAGTGAGTTAAAGTCTTTGATCTTAAAACTAAGTCATCCCTTCACTAGTGCCATGCAAATCTTGGCAATTTTTGCCATGCACATGCTTCTTTATGAAGAAATCAATGAATATGCTGTTTACTTCCTTTGACAGATGCTTTTGTAGTTAGATGAAATATACATCACTGCATGAAGGCTCCTGGGTCTATGCTTATTAAGATGGGTCAGATATGCTGCTGCCTGTATTGCTAGTATGCAAACTCTATTTGGCATTAGAGAAAATCTACTGATTCAATAGATGCTATTTAAATATATTGTGTCTCCCATGGAAAAAAAGTCAGCTGTACCTGTTGCTTCATTTTCTTGTTGCTGTCATCAAATGTGCAAAAGAATCAACTGAGAGGAGGAAGGCTTTATTTTGCCTCACAGCTGGAGGGTACAGTCCCCCATGGTGGCGCATGCATGGCAGCAGGGACAACCTCAGGCTGTGGGAGCATGTGTGATGACTAGCACACACAATGTCAGTCTGCTGTACAGTGTTGCGGTCAAGGCCAAGAGCCCAAGGTGTGCGTCTGAGTGTCAGAGTCAATGTTTCTTGGGGTTTTGATTTCCTCACTTGGAACATTGGGATGATTCATTGCGTCACACAGAGTAAGCATTGTAAAGTGCTTGGCACCCCTCCAATCTCCCAAGATAAGGAGGAACTTACCCCCAGGTCCACCCTGTTAGCTGCTGTAACCCCCACCCCAACCCCATTAGCTACTGTTACACACACACACATATACACGCACACACATGCGCACACACACTGGCTAATGCTTCCCCAGCTTTTCTTGTGATCTCTTGCTGGCCTGTGAATCTGAGGTCCCTTTTGTTGGCCGGGATGAGCTCTTATGATTTGGAGGACCACCTGTCTTGTATGTCCAAAGGGGAGAAGCTTGCCTCAAGCAGAGTGCCCTTCCCCTTTAGAAGCCATGGCTTGTTCGCTTTAATTTTCAATGCCAGGACCCCATGGTTTTGGAGGGTAGTTCTTAGAAAAGGTATTCAAGTATGTACCCCACGTAGATGAAAGGGCACTATTTTTTGGAGTGAGAAGGCTGATTTTCCTCTCCATGGCTGGATTGACCCCTAGAGGAGGACAGGAAAGAGAAAGAGTAGGCAATCAGAAAGAGTGTGACAGAAACACTCAGACACTGATATTCTCAGAAGAATCTGCTGTGAATGTCAAGTGCCTCAGTTTCACGGAGACAAGATCAGAGACCAGTTCACTTGGCCACACCAACTGCAGGATGAACCATTACTGTCACTCTTCTCATTCATTACTATCTAGTTTTCAGACACAGTATTTTTTTTTCTTCCAGGAGTAGAGGGAAAACAAAACAAAACAAAACAAAACAAACAAACAAAAACCCCAAACCTCACCTCTTTGGCCTTCTGTAGCTGTTGATATCAAGTGATTACAACAGCAGAACCCATAGTCATTGTGGTTGTCAGTTATCTCCCACCGTTCATGCCAGAAAGCAAAGCGCACAAGGAAGGGACTGTGATGAGCAGGTGACGGGCTCTGGGCACTACCGGCCAAGTGAGGCTCTTTGAGGATCGAGTCTTCTGGGACAGCTGATGGCTGGCCATTCCCAGCTGCCTGTTTAAGCTCTCATCGGACTTCCTGGGAACTTGCACACGTTCTGTGGATAGCAGTTCCTCCCTGGGCGACACTTTAGCGTTCCACGTGTCCCATAGTACTGCATACTGTACTGGCTGGGAGGCTACCAGCATGTCCAGGGCCAGGTGTGACCCTCTTTCTGTTGGAAGAGAATGCTCATTATCTAATCTTGTCTTACCGAACATTCAGATCTCTGAATCTATACAAATAAATCTAATTACTCGAGGTCTACTGTGTGCCTGAGTGTTTAGATGTGGGTGGTGTGAGCCATCTTTAATTGTTTGCTTTAATTGAATAGACAGGAACTAATTGTCTGAAAGGTGAAGCCTTTGAAGTCCTTTCAAAACTTACCATTGCTCTGATCACTGGGAGGAAGCAGAGTTGAACCCAGTGAAACCATAGAGTAGATTTTTAAATTCTAATGACAGTGTATGGGATATTAGTTAGAAACAGTGCTCGAGTGGGCCTAACTTCACTTCCCCACTGGAAAAAAAGGCTTCTCTTATCTTCTTTTATGTTCTTTCCCCCCTCTTTTCTTTTAAAAAACAACTTTCTAAAGGAAAGAAGAAGAAAGGTAAGAAAAGCATTCCAAGTTGATTCTTCTCCAGGTCATGAAAGACCTGTCATTTCCGCCGCAGAAAGTGGACTTGGGTCTATCTAAAGAGGCACTTCTAGGCCATGTACACAGCAAAGACAACTGTTTATGAGTCTGTGTGGGTAGTAACAGGTAAACACGACTGCAGATGCCCCAGGAAGAGGGCGGGGAAGAGTGTTGCATCTCTTGTTGTGAAAGCGGATTGATCAGCTACTTTTCTGTTGGGGGATAACACATCACAACCAGAATCTACTCAAGGGCGTGTCTGTGGTGGCGGTGGCGGGAAGGCTTGGCAACAGGTGACAGAACAGAAGCTGAGCGAGCACATCTTCACCTCCCACGGGAAGCAGGAATAGTGACCTGAAATTGGGGCAAGGCCTTAAACCCTCAAAAACCTACCCAGAGTGCCGTGCCTCTTATAGGTTCTGTAACCTTCCCATACTGCACCAGTAACTTGAGACGAAATATTGAAATACTTGGGGGTGGGAGGGGAGTAGGGGACTTTTATTTTAAAATCACCACCAGGAGGTAAGGGGTGCCCTTCAACTTTTAGTTTTTAAATGTGAATAGAATGATGTGAACATTAATTTAACCATTCCTTAGGTGAGTCAGAATCTGCCTTTGAAAGTCATTGTCACTTTTCTTGATGTTGTGACTGAGAAACAAGTTAGGGAAGGAAGGATTTATTCTACATTGCAGTAAGAAGGAACACAGTCCACCACAGTGTCTGGTGCCTCTGTGGTGGTGGGCACATGCGGCTGTTTTCTTACATCTCAGTGGATCAGGGAAGCAGGGTTTGGGGGCTAGAAACAGACAGAGCTATGCCACTCAATGCCAGACTCCTGTGGGCCCACTTCTACTAGCAATGGCTTATTCCCCTAAAGGTTCTGGAATGGTCCAAAGGGTCACTATCACCAGGAGACCAAGGGGGCTGGGGAGATGGTTCAGTGGTTAAGAGCTTGTACTGCACATGTAGAGGATGCAAGTTCAGTTCCCAGCACCCACCTGTAGTGCCTCACAACATCTTGCTCCCATAGGATCGAGGCTGGCTACCACAGGCACGAGAACTCAAGCGTGCACCCCTCCATACACACATGGCTTAAAGCAAAATAATATTTTTTTTCTAAAATTTCCATGTAGAGCTATATCTTTATATTTGTGGATGCTTGCATACTCTTTTAAGTCAGTGTGTTTGCTGGGCATGCCTTGTTTCCCCATCATCTGCTGGGAGCTGCCTAAGGTCAGGGGTCACGTGTGTGTGTCAACCTTGACTGTTCAGCTTTTGGCTCATTGGACTAAGGGCTAGAAGAACTGGCTCTATCCCTGGAATCCTTGTGTACAAAGACATTGCTGCCACGCTGCACCTCTGAAGATTCTGATTTAATTGCTCTGTAGAACATACTAGGTTTGGGGAATTGTAAAGCTTCCTCAGGTGATTCTAATTTTCAGTTAAACTTACTGATCTCAGGAACCAACTCTACAGCATGGGGACATTGTGGCACTTTTTCTGAGACATTGTGAGAGTAGTGCAAGAAGGAGGAACGTGACAGACACAGAGGCTCCATGAACATGTAACCTTGTGAACATGAGTGGCATGGTGTGCTTTAAAAAATGCTAGCTATGGGTAGTTGATATAAGTCAACGAATGCATGTGAAGACATTAGGAAAGTCTAGAACTTTCTATCTCTGTCATTGGATTCCAAATCATCACATATTTTATAAACAGAGAAATGAATGTGTGTGTGGGTGTGACAGTTATATACAAAGGCCATAGCCCATTCTTCTGCTAAGAACATGGCCAATATTATTAGCTCATACAGCAAACCACACCACAGCCAAACCAAACAGCCAATCAGCACTTGCTGAGAGAAATGAAGGTTCTGTTGTAGCAGAGCACTTGTGGTTTACTATTACTTATTGTTAAAAATTACTAAAAGTTGGGGCTAGTGAGATGATCCAGTGGTTAAGAGCACTTGAGTGCCTTGCAGATGAACTGGGCTCAGTTCCCAGCACACATATGGCTGCTCACAGCCTCTTAAGTTCAGTTCCAGGGGTCTGGCGCCCTCTGCTGGCCTTTGCTGGCACTGCATGCATATACACTACACACGGATGCACATAAATAAAAAAATAATAAATCTTTTTAAAAGCTATTATTAAAAGCTGTAATTTAGAAAAGTAGTTAGTAAAGTCCTCTTCTACACGGTGCACTGAAGTTATAACAAAAGTGGGATTGGCTACTTTAGGATTTCTTTCCATCAGAGAGAACAGACATTGTTTTCCACATATGAGTGCAGAGTGCAGCGATCAGACAGTTTTGTATTCGTGTCTGTATGTGTATCTATTGTGTCTGTGATTGATAAAGAAAACATCAAACATATCGGCCTCATCATTCTGGGCATGCTATATAGCATGTGTAGCAGCATACTGCCGTGTGACTCCAGAATGAGCCTTTGCGTCCTGTCACACTTCAAGTTCTTCTTCTCTTTAATTTAATTGTAACGAAAAAGATAGGCACTTATTATTTCTTTTAGCACTTGTACTTTTCCCTGTATTCTGTTCATCCTGTTCACTGCTGGAGAGAGAACGCGAGGAGCTGCCTTTGTCCTGCACGTGGGCCAGAAAGGCCAACAGCCTCATCACTCTCTCGACGCCTTCAGCATTTTTGATACAGTTGACTCTACCCTTCGGGGACCCAACTTGCACAATAAGCTCTTCTTTCAAGGCCCTGGAGCCTCTTCTCCTGACCTTATTGAAATAGGGCTCACAGTTCTCAGTGTCACTTGCATATTACAATCACTGAAGGAACATTCTAGAAATACTCCTCTCCCAGGAATTCTAATTCGCTTACCCTGATGGTGAGCCTGAACATAAACATTTGTTTTTCTCCCCGAAGGATTTAACGAGTGGCCAGAAAAGAGCTGTCCACCCTTAGGCAGTCACAGCTTCTCAAAGCTTGAATCGTGAAGGGGGCAGACATCCTCTGCGAAGAAGGAAGACGGTACCAGAAAGTCCTGAGAGTGAAGAGTTGAATAACTGTGCAAGGGGGAAGTTTCCATGCATGGAAAACTCAAACTCTGAGGAGTTTGTTAAGAACTACGGGGAAAAAAGAGACCACAACACAGGTGATCCCATGCGGGAAGCGAGGGGCTGCGGCAAGAAGATGGGTTTTACTCACTCGGACCATCTGGTGGTTGACTTTAGCAATAGTCATGTAAATACCTCTCAGGTGCCTGCTGCCTCTCCACAATCCATGATGGCTTGCCCAAGCGTAGATCCAGCTTTCTATCCCCACGTCTGAGATATTTGGAAATCTCCGCAGAGCTTTCCTTGGCCCTTAACTCACGCCATCTGGTACCAGCGCAGCGACTCTCAGTCTCGGGTGAGCATCAGAGGCCCTCCCGGGCTTCGTTCCAATTGATTCCCACACCCAGAGCACGGAATATTCTGACCCCGAGGGCTGGGTGGGTCTGAAGATCCGAATTGCCACCGAATTCCCAGATGCTCTGCTGCTGGTGGAGCCCTTTCCTTAGATAAGAGCACCTTCCACCACTGCCTCCAACCCTTGACTGCTTCCGGGGTGAAGCCTGGCCGCCGAGCATCTCAGCGTCTCTGCCCCACGTCCCTCTGTCCTGCAGCTCTGGTCTAGTGCCACAGCCCACTCCCTGTCGCTCCACCTTTCCTCTTCCTGTCACAGCTCCGGCCAGAGTACTTACAATTCTCTCCTGGAGGTTGTTTGTTCTTGTTTTTGTTGTTGCGGTTTCTAGCTTGAGTAGACTCCTACTTATCGGCCTGGGTTCTGCTTAAATGTCACCCTTCTCCACGGAACCTTTACAGAGTCCCCTTTAGGAGTGCAGTTTCTTCCTCTCCTCCCTAGGCTCCAAATCCGTGTGTTTTTCACCCCCTGTTTGCCTTGCTCTCTCCTGACTGAATAAATCCCAGGCACCTACAAATTAAACCAAATTATATTGTTTTAATCTTTGTATTCCTCGTTTCCAAGACTTGCCACGGGGCCCAGCATGTAATACATGCTAAACACACATTTATTCCATCAAAGACTGCATTGTCTAGAGCAAGCTACATAAACAAAGAGTTGGCTGGCTTTTTCCTGAAAAAGCCAGATCCACTCCTAAATCAGTTTTTCTGAACGTGGGGGGGGGTCACTTGTGTGGATACTAGAAAAAGAACGACCATGTCCCAGAACAGTTTCCTTAGGCCACCATCTTTCTACCCAGGAATTAATAAGGTTTGCCCATTTCCTATACCGTCCTCCCCAAATGCCAAGCATTGTACATGGATGGGCCGCAAGAGAGGATGTGGCTGTGATCTCTCCCTCATGAAGCAAAGAAACCGACACACTGCTTCACCTGGCAAGCAGCAGAGCAAAGACTTAATAAAACTCTGCAGCGGCAAAACACAAGATGCATTGTGATTCAGAGGATGGAGAGCACAGAGCATTTCCTTTTATTAAGATGGATGCAAGTATCTTAGGGTCTAAAGACACAGGCGAGGACATGGGGAGATGCAGCATGATTAAACACAGAAATTACAGCCGTCCATCTTTGGGTGTCTGAAATCAGGACGGGACCAAGGAGAACTTAAATCCGCAGATGATTCTGAGCATGAAGAGTTTTGTTCTGTCTCTGGCTGGCATCTTATAAAGCACATCTTTCATTTTCCGTGTTGAAGAATTGAAGTCATTAGGGGTTGCACACTCAGATAAAAATTGGCTGGAGGGAAGGAACTCGTTGGCAGTGTGTATGTTGGTAAATGATTTACAGGAGCATATGAGTTGGTTTATTCTGAGTTTTAATCTTCTCTTTCAATAAAACATTGACCAAGGACTTGGAGACCTGCCTGTGTTGTTTGTTGGAGAAGCAAGGCTCTGCATGTTGTGACAGGAGCGATGGTAATGTTTGCATGTGCCGAGAAGACTCCTGGGATCCAGCTGCTAATTCAGCGTGGAATGGCCACTTATTAATCCATTCACTTAACCGGTCTGCACGAGGGTCGATGCTGTGTGTGTGCTCTTGTTGGCCTGGGCATGCAGCCATGAACAGAACAGACACCAGCACTGTTTGCACGGATCCTGCTTTCCAGTCAGAGAAATGGGCAATGAGGCGGTACCAGTCACTATGGAGAGGTGTGGAGCTAGCAGAATTGTGGTAGAAGTGAGCTGGTGGGCAATGGTGGGAGCAGTTGTGAGGATGGTGGTGGAACTGAGAGTGTGGCTTTAAACCAGAGGGTCTGACAAGAGCACCCTGCTCCAAAGAAGAAAGAGGAATGGTCCATAAAGCCATCTGGGCAGAGCAAGTTCTGAAGTGAGAGTCGGGCCAGATACAAGAAAGGAATAACAAGGGACATGGTGGCTGGAGTGAGTGACCACAAAAGTTATCCAAGCAAACCCAGAGGCCGATGGCTAGTCATGCATGGCCTCATAGGACAGTGGTGCCATTCTGGCTCGACCTGGAAAATTCATGTTTCAGAGATTTATGTGGTAATAAGATCACTCTGGCTGCCATATGCAGAGAAGAAGGAAGGAAAGAAGGTAGGGCTGGCAGATGAACGGAAGACTCTCATGATTGTCCAGAAGAGAAAAGGTGGAGACCAGGGCAAGAAGTAGAGAGGATGGAGGGGCTAAAAATACTCATTATGTGCAAACACATGGAAACCAACCAAACAAAGAGCCTTGGCAAGATTTACTAAAGCTAGATAAACGTGAGAGAAGAAGGGCTGGGCTGATAGCTCAGTTGGTAAAGGACTTGTCCTGAGTTCCATCCCACAGAATCCACACAGTGCAAAATAAAATTAAAAAAAAACCGAGCAGGCAAGTAAATAAACAAACAAACAAACCAACAAACCCAAGAAGTCTGGTCTAGGGACAAATGCTTCTAATCCCAGCAGGACAGAAGCAGAGACAGAGATTCCTGGACATACAGGTCAGACAGCCATGCCCACTCTGTTATTCGCAGAGCAATGAGAAACTATGTCTCAAAAAAATAAGGTGGATGGTACTTGAGCAATGACATCCGGAGATTTTCCTCTACACACACATACCCTCCCACACAGCGGAGAGAAAAATAAGAGAGAGAGAGATCAAAGCCAGCTTCAAGGTTTTGGTCCGGAGCCACAGAAAGCATCGCATTGTTATATATTGTGAGAGAAAAGCCTTTAGGAGGAGCAGAGAGCTGTCCTACAGACACAGTCTGTGGAGATGCTGATGAAGCCAAGAGGAGCCTGGTCAGGATGTAAGCAGCCAGAAGCCGCCTTTGTGGGGACAGTATCTCCCATCTCACCAAGAAAAAGCTTGTAGACAGAAGTGAGAAGATGCTCAGTGGGAAATGGTGTGGGTTTCTCAGGTGGGACTTGACACGGAGCAGCCAGTGAGCTTCCTGGACGTCAATAGGAACATGGTTAGGGGGTGCTTTGAGATAGAGGGCTTGATACGTGATCGGGCATGGTGCACATTTAGAACTGTCCCATTGCTTCAGCAAGCCTTGACGGGGGCAAGGACAGCTTCGATGGAAACCACGGAGGTGATGCCAACAGAAGGCATCAAAAGGAAAACATTTGGCAGGAAAGAACTTGGTGCTGTGTGCTGGGAGTACTCTTTTAGTACATTCAGCTGTAAAGGAAAGGCTTGGTGTGGGGCCTGGAGGGGCAATGTGGGTAAGACGGAAGCAGCAGCTCAGAGAAGTTCAGCATCTAGAAGAAGAAGAAGAAGAAGAGGAAGAAGAAGAAGAAGAAGAAGAAACAACAACACAATATGCTTAACTGGGGTTGAGGGAAAAGCTCAGAAGAAAATGGGAACTGATAAGGAAGAGGGGGAAATTTGTGGAACTGATGGCCTGGGACCAGTTGGAGGTGAGGGTGATGTTTTTCAATGGGAGCAGGGGCAGGGAGGAAGAGGAGTAGAATTCAGCCACAAATACAGGCAGGTGAGTGGGTGCGGGGACGTGCCACGTGAGGAAGAGGGACTGTAAAAGTTGTCTTCCAATTGCTTTTGTTTTCTCCATAAAGGCTGAGCAAGACCATGACCTTGAGGTCTGGTGGGTCTCGGTGGAGTAGGGGCAGCAGCAGCTTTGGGGTCTGCACCATCCTGCAAGTGACATGGCTGGAGTTGAACAAGTGGACCAGGGGAACAGCAAGGCCCTGCCAGGACGCACTGGCCTTTAGCAATAATCGTTTAATGTGGTATCCGTCCAGGGTTACCACATTTAATGTCCATCCAGGGAAGCCTTTGAAGAGTTGACTGGAGGAGACAGTGTCAGGGAATTCAAAGAGATGACGTGGGATAGGTAGGCCACTTAAGTACTGGGACAGGAGAAATGTTGGTGACTGTTAGTAACGGTCCAGGATCTGAAATAATTTCAGGGTGGACTATCCAAAGCTTTGATTATTACGCAATTAAATTGAAAGCCTCAAAATGGCTGGAGAAATGGCTCAGTGGGTAGAGAATTTGACACGCAAGTGAACAGATGTAAATTCAGACCCCCAGCTCTCATGTAAAACACAGAGAGTGGGCTGCAATCGCAGTGTGCCTGTGATACAGGAGGTACAAACAGGGGGATGTTCTGAGCTCTTGGGCTAGCCTGAGGCAGTGAGGAAGAGATCCTGTCTCAAGCAAGATGGACGGGGAAAGTCTGAGATTGTCCCCAGACCACCACAATGCACTTACACTTACACACACTAACATGCATGCACATGTACACACATACACACACATACACACGCAAGCAAGAAGCAAAAGAAAGATGCAAAATGACACAAAACCCAATTTATTTATTTATTAACGTATTGTCCAAGCTGCAAAACAGACTTCTATTAACTATACTTTGGCACCACCTGCTGGAGACAGCACCCAGCAACTAACTACAAAGGACATTTCTAATCACCATGTCTTTCATCAGTAACTTTCACAGTACCTGGGGAGCAAAGCCCTCAGTAGGCTGGGATTTATCAGAAGGTAAATCCCTTGCGAATTTTGCTGTAGGTGATCCTTTCCACACAGCTTGGTGTTTTCCATGGTCTATGGAAAATAGAAGAAAACAGAAATTTATAGAAAAAAGAGGGATGGGGTTAAAGGTTTCTTTCGGGGACGGTGGTGGTGCTCGGCACCTCCAACCAGGCTGGTATCATTTAGTCCATCAATAGGCCAGAGGAAGAGTGTAAGCAGGAAGGGCTGGACGTGGCAGCACACATACCTGTAATTCCAGTGCTCAAGAGGCTGACATAGACAAATCTCAGAGTTTAAGATCAGTCTGGGGTCTCTGGAAAGATCTTGTCTCAAATATAAAAAGGACCAGAAAAGAAAAAAGAGAAAAAGAAGAAAGAAAGGGAGGAAGAAGAAAGGAACAATATGTAATATACTTACTTTGATAAACACCGAAGATGCAAAACTCAAATACAAATGCTGTTATCAAACAGCAAATAGAAAAATGCTTCTAAGCCCCCAGGGCCATTTCTAGTCTTTGTCCATTGGAATACAGTTGTTTCTCTCTATCTCCAAACACTGAGCAGAACAATGTTTGGGGTCCACAGGGATGTGGATAAAATCAAAGTCTCCAGCTTAACTGGACCCCAGGAGAGAGACCAGAGCAGCCTGCTCTTCTAGGTGATTACACCTTAGAGGCTAACAGCACCAAAAGGCTGACAGTGACAGGCATCACTGAAAAAGGAGCCCCTGGGAAATTACTGCCCACTCTGCCAAGCATAACTGGTTACCAGGTTTCTGTGAAGGCAGTTAGAAGCTGAAGAGACCAGTTAGGTGTACCACACTGCATGCAGGTTGTTGAGGAACAGAGTGAGCAGGGTCAGGGCATCTTCCTCCAAGCTCACCCAGGGGGGGGGGAGGCAGACTGAATTTTGCATGTTAGCCACTTCAAAGGGAGCCTCATTTGCCTCCTTAATCCTCAGACAACTGCATTTTAGGGCACTTAAATGACCTCACCTGGTAATCCAGTCAAACATCCGGCAACAAAAAATACACTGTAGAAGATTCGTCCATCAAACGGGATACATTGTTGCAAATAGAATTACATGCCCCCTTCCCCCTCCAAATGAAGCTGCTAGAGAAAGTAACAGTTCAGTGGCAAGAAAGATCAAATGTAAGGAGTCTTTTCCAAGTGGAGAATTTGAAAATGCTATGCAGTTCCAAAGAGCCAGGACCTACGGCACTTGCCTGCAGTTTCAACACTTGGAAGGTGGAGACAAGATTAGGTGTTCATACCAAGTTTAGGGCAAACCTGAAAGAAAAAAAAGCAGAAAAAAGGAGTTCAAGACTGGAAGATGAGATTAAAAACAACTTCAGGAGCTGGAGATGTGGCACATCAATTAAGAACATTTGTGGCTTTTGCATAGGACTGGGGTTCAGTTCCCAATACCCACGTGTAGTCCTAACTCCAGTTCCAGAGGGTCTGATGCCTTCTTCAATCTCTGTGGCACCAGGTACTTGTATGATGCATATGTATGTATGTATGTATGTATGTATGTATGTATGTATGTATGTATATGCAAAACACTCATACACATAAAATGAAACAAATATAATTTTAAAAAACACAATAATTAGAGGAAAAAACAGCATACCAACATATGAAGACAAAAGATTGTATGTAGCAGGATCTTTGATCCCATTGTGAACCCCGAGTTTGTAAACTATTAAAACCTGTTTTTTGTTTGGTGTGGTTCAGCTCTAACACACACCTTTAATCCAAGAACTTTCTGTTTATTGTAAGCAGGTGATTATGGTGTGGCTCAGCCCAAGCACACACCTTTAATCCAAGAGTTTTTGTACACAGTATTTAATGAGGTTAATCCTAGGTCAAAAAGGCAGAGCAAGAAACCAGCTGACAGGAATTAAGTAGAAAGGAGGGACTTTGAGAGAAAGGTATTTAAGACAGCTTGGAGCAGAAGAAGCTCTTTATCATTTGGCTTTTGGCCTTTCCTCCTGGGCTGTCAGCTGAGCTAGCAAGCTTTTTGCCTTTTGCCTTCTGGGATGTGAGCTGAGAAGGAAGATGAGCTGGGCGCTTTCTCTGCCTCTCTCAGTTAGAAGGTTTTCACCCCAGCATCTGACCCCAGCGATTTATTGGTGAAATTAAACAGTTGGGATTTTCATTCTTTATAACAACAACTGTGTACTTCAGGGGTCCTCAAACTTTTTAAAGTGGGGGCCGGATCACGATCCCTCAGAGAGCTGGAGGGCTGGACTATATGAACTACTAATTCCTACCCACACTGCACATATCTTTTATAAATAAAATGAAGAAC
>CM053760.1:66431402-66456575 GCA_028658305.1 Pachyuromys duprasi
TTTTTTTTAACCAAAAGATGAGTTGGGAAGTCAACCTATCAGCATTCCCTGGGGTGCCTGCAAGATGGATTACAGATCTGGCTGAGTCAGAATCTGTATTTTCCACAGGTGCTGTCACGAAATTCTGACACTCCTTAAATTCTGAGAAATGGTAGGGTCTCAACATTTGCTTCAATTTGTACTCGGCCAAGGAACTATGCAAAACATCAGGGGCAGGTCTCACCCTTCAGAACGCCTGGTTTAACACCCTGAGGTGGATCTAAACCCTGGCAGTGTTTTAAGGCCCTTTGAATGGTCCCCAAATGCAGCAAGTATTTAATACTGCTGAGTAAGAGGGTAATGATGTGGAAGTTTGCATGTTTAAGATGTATAGGAGTTCACTGACAACATGTATGTGGAAAGAGGATTTCAGACATGGGAGTCCATGCAAGGGAAGAGGATACACAACTCAGAAGACCAATGGGATTTTTTTTTTTGGCCCTGTGTGACAATGGCAGAATTCACAATGGGGTAGAAAATGGGGAAAAAAAAGATGAAGATACTCCACATCTATGATCATGAACAAGTGGGAAATAAAGATCCCTGTATTAGTTAGTTTTCTGTTGCTATGGTAAAATACTCTGACAAAAAGGAGTCAGAGAAGAATTTGTTTTGGCTTACAGTTGGAGTGGGACAGACTCTATCTTGGTTAGGTAGGCGTGGCATCGTGAGGTGGGCGTGGTTTCAGAAGCTTACTGCTGGTCAGCGAGGCAGGAAGCAGAGAGACCACATTTCATCTGCACAGAGGCAGCAAAGATTGAGAACAGGAATTCGGCTAGGCTATAAAGCCTCAAAGCCTTCCCCGGCAGCATCCTCCTTTGAGCAAGGCTCCTAGCAGTTCCATAGCCTTCCTTAACAGTGCTGCCTACTGTGGATCAAGCGCTCATGAGAGGCTGAGGGGACGTTTCTCCTTCAACACCGTATCTGAACGTAAGCTCATAGTTCATGCTTGCATACCAAATAAATCTTTTTCTCCTGAGACAAGTCTCTGATTTCCTTTTCAAAATGACCTCTGTCTGTCTTACTATAACTTCATGCCTGAGTCCCTGCAAGTGCTATGGTGAACCATTCAAGAAGTGCTCGGGGACTGCCCGGTGCTTCCAGGGATTTGCAAGGCCAGCAAGTGGATGAGGCACACACTGAAAGTGCTTCGTACTCAGAGCTTCTCTCCTACCCCACACGCCTGGATCGTTTTGTGCTTTTCTGCTTGGCCTCAACCTTCTTTCCTCATGCTCCCAGCTTTGAAGGTCATCTAGATGCTGAACAGGGAAGAAAGAGAAGACACCAGAAAACTTCACTGGCTGCCTGTGGAGGCACTTCAGCTCAACTGTGTGGGAAGATTCAAGAGACAAGAAAGAGAGGGTAACTAGGTGTCACTATGGAGAGCGAAGGGAATCTCTCCCAAGAGTCTCGAGGAAATCCAGGGGGACTGTGCTTCCTTTTAAGTACTCTGGTTTGTTCCCCAAATCTCTCCTGACACTGGCCTGAGATAAAGGAGATTTGGAAGTTCCTGGTCCTCCCCAGGGACTTTCTACTTCTCTTTTAAATTAGATGCAGAGCTCTTGGGCCAGAATACCACACATTCATGTATATGTCTATTCATAAGCTGCCAAGAATTACTATATACATTTGAATGGTCATAAATTTAAAATAAATTTAACCAGGCCAAGTCTATGTCGCACTAACTCAGTCTCTTGTGAGAAAAATTAACTCTCTCATGCATCAAAATCACAGGTTCTCAACCTGTGGGTCACTTACCTCTTTGGGAGTTGAATGATCCTTTCACAGGGGTCACCTAAGACCCATCAAAAAAGCACAGATATTTACATTATGATTCATAACAGTAGCAAAATTACAGTTATGAAGTAGTAATGAAGATAATTTTATGGTTGGGGGGGGTCACCACAACAGGAGGAACTGTATTAAAAGGTTGCAGCATTAGGAAGGTTGAGAACCACTGGTCAGAGATGAGAGTGAGAAAGGACGGTACTTCATGGCCGCTTGGAGGCAGGAGCTGTTGATGTTGCTCAGACACTGGTGAGGTCCTCCAGCATGCCCCCAGCTCGTTACAAGCGAGTCCATGCTACATAGCTCAACTTTCCCAATGCACTTCAACGGCAAGACATTTTCACTTAGAAGTAACATGATGCCTAGAGTGCATGGTGAAGTCACTGCCTCCTGGATTCCTCTCCCTTGTGCTCTGCATGTTCACTGGCATGCAATGCGATACAAACAGCATCCAGAATCGTGGGACATTAGGACCAGCCCAGACTCCAAAATCACTGTTTAGATGACACACACACACACGCACACACACACACACACACACACACACACGCACACACAAAGGCTAATTGAGGCTCTGACAGGAGAACCCCTCTTTTGTCATGTTAAGCCGCTGAACACTTCAGGATTATTTGTTGCTAGAGACACAGCTTAACCCCACTAGCTCAGCATCCACGGTGAATGGAAGGGGATTCCTGTTAATCTTCCTGATGGAAAAACTACCTGAGACGGAAGTCTATGCCTTCTTATACCAATTGAGGAAGATCCCTGTCCCATTCGTTCGGTGAGAGCTGCAAAGTTAGACAGACCTTCGCATCAGAGGCCAAAGGGATTTTGTGTCTATTTTCAAATTTGTCCACACTGATCTTGTTACCAGAGTTCAGAGTGAGCGTTTGAGAACTGATGGCCCTAATGAGGCAGGTTCAGCAACTTTCCCTCAATAAGCCAATTAAATAAATAGAGTAAAAAACAGAAAGGTGAGATTTGTTCAGAATGGCCACATTGGGAAGCAGAAGGGGAAAAAATCAATAGATATCCCCATCTCCCTCCCCAGTCCATCTTGAAGGTCTTGACTGGAAGCTTACATTCAGAAGAGGGCCAGGGCTCTGCTGAACTCAGCAGTCCTGGTCACGGTGTGATCCTGCCCATCATGGAGCCGCAGCTGTGCCTAGTTCCACGCAGTCCAGCAAGTTATCAAAGGTGTGTGAAATCTCCCTCCTGGGGCCAGTTTCTCTTCTGACAGTTCTCTTCTTCCAGCATGAGATTACCTGAAAAATGTCCAGTTTCTTGAAGACATAGTTTGACAGGCCACGGGAAGGACACAAATGTTTCTCTAGAATAGTTTTCTTCCTGCCAGGTGGGTAACATCTCAGCTTAGAAACTCAGTGACAAACTTTTCAGTCATCTTTGCTACTTTTGCCTAAACTAGAGCTCTGGACAGAATTCTGTCCAGACTTTTAGAAAGATAGAGCATTACATTTGAAAACCCACTAGGTTTTGATGCTGCCTTATTCACTCGCTTGATGCTGACCACTCTCTGTAGACTTTCTGTGTCTACTCAACAGCTGCAGCCCCCAAAGTCCACGTGGTCAAGGCTGACTAATTGAAGAGGACACTGGTCTCTTGGCTTGAGACTCCCAGATTTTTAAAATACTGATGCTAAGAAGCTATGAATAGACCTCTGTGGTCAGGCAAGTCCCTCTCGTGTGTGTGTGTGTGTGTGTGTGTGTGTGTGTGTGTTTGTGTGACCCTGGATCTGAATCCCAGCACTAGAAATAAATAATAACTTAAAAGTACTACTTTGCAACAAACAAAAGGATATTCATTTTTATGTTCACACAAGTAACAGCAGCAGTAAATTAAACCAGATTAGAATATCAGAAAGTCATATTGTTTACTTAGAACGAAGGATCTTTCTCAAAGTCATATTTGTGTAGACCTCATTGGATAGCACAGGCAGAAAGTACTTTACAAGCCTTTTGGTTGTGGGATAGAATCTACAGACTTCTCTCTCTTAATTTCAGGAAAAAAAAATAGCAAACGATATTCTTATCTTTACAAGGCTCTGAAAGCCAACTGAAAATTAAGACTTGTTCCCAAGTGGACAGTTGCTTGGTAGGTGCCTTCACCCCTAAGTAACAGAGCTGGGGTGCCCCACCCTGCCTATCTCTACATCAATCACAGACAATCTGTTTATTATGTGAGTGTCTTGCTTTTTTTTTTTTTTTAAGCACCCAAACTTAGCATTGAGCCTGTGTGTTTCTTTATTTCCATCTAAGGACTTCTGGCAGACTGGAGCCATCTTTCCCTCTGACAGACTTTTAAATGATTCTTCATGCTCTTGTCACATAATTAAAATTAGATTACTTCAATTCCCTGCTGGCTGGCCTGAGTGGGGGCCCTTGTGTATCCTCCAGCTGGCCCAGGGGCCTTTGAAAGGAGAAGTATCCTCCAAACATCCTCTGCCTGGGAGTCGTTGTGTGCCTTGCCAGTCAGACAGAATTCGCCCTGAGTGTATCAATGGCCACTTATTGCCTTCTGGTTAGATTTTCCGTTCTAAGGAACTTGGAATCGGAGAAACCGCTGTGTACTGCCGCGAGGCCGGGGCGGCCTCTGCATGCCAGCGCCCGCAGAGCTCGCCGTTTGCTCGAGTACCTGTCAGCACGGCTTTCCTGGACGAGCTGGGACAGCAGAAAGATTGAAAACAGTTGTGCACGTTTGCTTCAGGTGACTGTGGTTTCGGAGCCAAGGCTTCCTGGGTCCTTCTCCTTCAGGCCTCTTGAAACTTCTGCCAACTGGGCACCGGATGACTGGGGCTCCGCAGCCTGTCCCAGGGCTTCCCACAGAGCAGCCAGCGCTCAGCCATGTAGACACATGAAGCTGTTCTTCTCCACGAGGCTCTGCCTGATGAATGTTTCACATGAGCCTCTTTCCTCTCTTCATTTCTCTGCAAAAATCAAGGCAGGAAAAGTAAAGGTTCTCTGTGAAGGAATCTCAGCTTCCACCCTCGGGAAGAGCAGCCCTTTTTGGTTTCTCTTAGCGTTTGTCCCTGGCCTGGCGTCTCCCCACAGTCTTTCCCCGGGTCATTTCAGTTCTCTTCTCTCTGCCTGTTAGGCCTCCACTTTCCGTTGCACAGAACAGCTACAAGGAGAGGAATGGGATCTGGCCAGATGTGGGCTGGGCTCCTGCCTTAGCAACTCAGTGTCTCTCCAAATAATAGCCTCACCACAAGAGGCTTTGGGGAAGACTGGGGTTCATACAGTTAGTGCCTGGCTTCTAGGGGTGCTTGACCCATCCCGGCTTCTCAGCATGAGGAAGGCTGGCTTCTTCTGCCTCCTTAGTAAACACTGCTTCCCCTTTCTCCGTGGGAGGCAGTTCTCTTCCCTGCTCTATTTGTGACTGTCATCTGAAGTCAATGTGGATCTCCTAAAATCCCCAATAAAGGCACCTATAAATGCATTTTCTTTTTAGAAAGCTTCAAGCTATCTGGTGTGCACTTAAGAGGTTGTGTGTGTGTGTGTGTGTGTGCGCGCCCGCGAGAAAATATTTGGGTGTTTTTATGCCGATATATGTAGAAATTTCATGATGAGCATTTTGCGTGGATTCTTCCATGTGATATAGTGACATACTGTTATATTCCCATCTTACAGAGGAGGAGAGAAAGGACTACGAATCAAAGGATTCTGGAAGCTGAAGGCTTCCAGATAAAAGTGGAGTTTGAACCCAAGCACCTGGCTCTCTGCATTTCTCATTCATGCCTGGAGGCTATGGAGGGATTTCAGGAAAGCCGAGTGAAGAAGTTCCCTCAGACTTTGGGATGTCCTTTACCATCCTGTTCCTGCAATACAACTCTATCTCTCCTTGATCCTCTGCGCTATCAGGTCAGAAGGTGTCACCCAGTGTATTTTGATACAAACTTTGGTATAGTGTGCCACTGGGCAAAGAAAAATGTTCAAAATGAAAGAAAAGGGGTACATATATTTAGGACCGCCATCGTATAATCTACAAATGCCTCATATTATTAAAAGTTCAGCTTTTAGAAGAGAAAGAAAGGAGAAAGAGGAGAGAAAGGGGGAGGAGAAAGAGAAGAGAAAATGATACATGTGGCATTTGTCTTCTGTTTGAAAAATTAATCTCTCCGTGTAATAAATTGCTACCAGACACACTTGTTTTTAATGGCTGCTATTAAAATAAAGTTATGATGTGCTAAGCCCTTTGATAGGTGGGGCAGATCCAATTTATCCATTAGAAGAGCTCAGAAAAAAATGTTTTAATATTAACTTCTAAAGCAGAAGAAAAATGAATACAATAACATTAAATCATAATATTATATTTTGGTGTATTCTTCTGTATGAATGATAATAGTGATAAAAATTAATATAGAAAATATAACCCAGTCTAGATTCTATTAATCTTAACACTAGCACATCAGGAAGTATCATCTAAAAGCTTTTACTTTAATGAAGAAATGGGCTCGTGATTGGGTTGTGCACTACACTGGACACTCAGAAGAAAAACTCATGTTCACTTCATCCAGCAGAGCCAAACAGTGAGCTGTCCAACATCCTTAAGATGCCCAGATAACTGAAGGTCACCTGCCAAAGCTGCAAACATTATTCCTCTATGATCCATCTTTTAAGGGGCAGAAATGTCAGACATCTTGAATGTTCCTTTGCCTTCTGACACCAAACATCGTTAAGGTTTCTTCTTGCTGGTTCGTGGTCTATATTCACGATGTAGCAACTTGCACAGACTCTGCATAAGAAATCTACAATTGCCTCACATTACTAAAAGTTCAGCTTTTAGAAAAGAAAGGAAGAAGGACAAAAGTGGGGGAAGGGCTGGAGAGATGGCTCAGAGGTTAAAAGCACTAGCTGCTCTTCCAGGGGTCCTGAGTTCAAATCCCAACAACCACATGGTGGCCTCTAACCATCTATACTGAGATCTGGTGCCCTCTGCTGGCTTATCGGCAGAACACTGTATATGTAATAAATAAAATACATCTAAAGAGGAGGAGGAAGAGAGGAAAATGAGTGAGCAAATGCATTCAGGATCCTCTCTACTGGCCAGTCCAGCTCTCTCCATTTCCACCATAACCCCTTGCCATTAAAGTCTTTATTTCTGCCATGCCCGGGTTCTGATCACTGTGTGTAACATAAAACCCCTAAGGCGGCTCAGGTCTTACAGGCGGTCACTGAGGCCTGAATGGCCACCTGGAGGGCCCTCGGCAAGTTCACACTCTTTAGATCCTGGCTGACAGATCACACAGCAGTCCTTGGGTTTTTCATCATACTGTTGAAAAAACAGAGTAAATATGCAAAATCAATTAGAAGATCCTCCAAGAGGGGTTAGCTGGGAAAACTACAGCAGCATATGGCAGGGGAGGTCAGCAAGGGAGTGGGTGGCAAATCAGTCTTCAGGGGCTGGAGCCAGACAGGCAGAGGCAATAGCCTGGAGGGTTAGAGCCCAGGCTACAACCCTCCCTACAGGCCTCTTTTTCTGGGGCCTTGAGGGGATTCAGTAACCGCTCATGCCTCCGCTTCTCATCTTTGCAAAATTCTGTGTGCTTTGTGCTGTTTTTATGAGAATGGGAGGAGCACATGTTTGCGGATTTCTTAGGTGGACATTGGCATGTTACAAATGCTCCTGTTTGTTAAATGTGCTGAACAAAACAAAACAAACAAACAACAACAACAACAAAACAACTAGGGACTGAGTTTGTCTGCAAATGGAACAAAGAGGGAAAGGGAGCCTGGGCTGAGCGGGATACCCAGTGAAGTCAGGCACTTCCTCGTATCCCACACTACCAAGCAGCTGTGCACGAATTCCCGCACCCGATGGGTCAGGGCACCCACCGGTTCTCTAATGACCAGGACAAGGCTGAGTCCTACCCTCAACCATACCTAAGCGGTGGGACTATGTCTCTTTCTAGGAGCTTCAGATTTTTGTTGTCATTGAGTCTTGGAGAAAGCAAAGAGGTTTTTTTTTTTTTCTGTAACCATCTATTGCCATTCTTAATTACAACATGATAGCTCTTGTCAGAGGCATGAATGTATGTGTACACTTCTGCGTAGATGAGGCAGTGATTTGAGGCCACTAGAAAAAGTGTTTTTGAAGTTGAGCTGTCCACCAAAGGCTGAACTAACACCTTCTGCCTAAAACCATCTTTGGGAAATACAGGCTGCTCTAGCACCAGTACCCACTGCATTGTTAGCCACGTTTCTGCAGGTATCGTAAATATCCCAGGACTGAATCGCCTGCCTGCCCTGTGATGATTTCCTTATGAGCAGCTGTGGCTAAATAGAAATGGTGAGCGGAATTCCAGAAGCCCAACAATACTTCTGGGTGGACAAGGTGGGTGGCCAGTCTGCAGGTGTCCTCTGATACTGGTCTGCTTGAGAGTCCAGCCCACTGTCCACAGCTTCCTATGGATCTTATCACAGTTAGCTACAGCTTCCTGAAAGGTGTAGACACAAAGAGAGTGTGTGGACTGAAATTCACCATTTTGCCATGACTGTCTAAAAATAGCACATCTTCACCAACCCTTTGGCTTAGTGCTAGGGTAGAGACAAAGTGCAGTCAGTGCCTGACTACCCCGGTGTGTGTGTGTGTGTGTGTGTGTGTGTGTGTGTGTGTGAGAGAGAGAGAGAGAGAGAGAGAGAGAGAGAGAGAGAGAAAGCGAGAGAGAAAGCGAGAGAGAAAGAGAGACAGAGACATCCATACAAACCCTCTCAACACGCCCGGCTCCTTCTGAGTGCAGTCCAGTGTCTTTTCTCTCATTAACTTCTCTTCACTCTCCTCACTGTACTCTTGGTGCTCATGGGAACCACATGGCAACTTTACTACGTACAAGACCCTAGGATTAGTGTAGGAAGTAGGTCACATCATTGGAGGGTAGTCCTTGGGGAAGAGAAACAGAACTAGCAAGCAAATGTTTCTTTTTATTGTAAATAATATTCTAGGGGAAATTCTTGAAGATTGCTCAGATGGTCTGCAGTGGGCCAGATGCTCAGTGGAACACGGACGGTGTCAGCTCAGCGGTTCACTTCAGAGTCTCATTGTCCCCAGGGCCTTTTCCTGTCCTGCTCTATGAGCTCCGTTCCCTGGTTCTCAGGCAGAAGCAGTGGGGAGGGGGGGGGCTTTGAGAACAGTCTAAATGCTCCACGGCCCTTAGTTAAGGCCCATAACAATGTTACTGCACACATCTCCAAAGAGAAAAACTTGTTTCCAACACGCAGGATGTCAGGCTATTATGTGCTTTGAAACAACTGAGTGTCCACAAATTGCACGCTGGCAGAATTCAAGGGAGGCCAACAAAAGGCGGAGAACAAGTCAGATTGTTCCAGAATGGATAAGAGGAAAATTACCGTGATTAGGGAAGAGGTGACTTAGCCCATCCCTCTGTTATTCAGTTTGTTGGACTCAACCCTTCCATACTGGAATGTTATTACAATGTTTTGCTGACCTGAATCTTTCCTTTAATTCCTTGTGCTTAATTACGCACTGGAAAACTGCCAGGCTTCATACAGAGTCTCCTACAAGCATTCACACAAGTCTTCAGAGCCACAAAGAGCCAGCCTTGTTCTGCCTCTGAGCCCCCCATTTAATATTGGACGCTGGGCATGGTGCCACCCACACCTGCAGTCCCAGCACTCTGGAAGCCGAAGCAGGAGGATTGCCAGTTTGTGACCATCTTTAATGGCTATACAGTGAGTTCCAGGCCATCTAGAATACATATCAAGACTATGTCTCAAAAATACATAAATTAAATAATAATAAATATTCAAAAATAAGAAAAATGAATATCACGGCAACATTTAATAGACACTGATGATCCTATGTTAAGGGATGTATTTGAGCTCCATGTTTTGTGATATCCTTAAAGGGAAAAATGATAGCAAGACTATTTCAAGAAACCTTTTTACATACTTTTAGTTTTGATCAAAAAGAACAGAGAACATGGATGAACATGCTAGGCCAACACGGATGATGAGATAAGGAGCAATGACTGGGATCAGGGAACAGCTGCAAAAACTCAAGAAAGGGGAGGGAGGGGGAGGAGAAAAAGGAGGGTGGGAAGAGGAAGGAACAGTTAGTCTATTTTCCAAATTTAGAGCAGACTGGGAAGGCCTATGAGCAGCTGTTTTGGTGGCATAAAAATGATGAAATGTCACATTCTAAAAACCTAATCTTGTCTAGAATTTCCTAGCCCTTTCTGCTGGCTGGTTTTGTTTTGTTTTGTTTTTGTTTTGCTTTGTTGTCAACTTGACACAAGCTGGGGTCTTCTGGAAAGAAACTTCAGCTGAGAAAATGCCTCTATAAGCTTGATTAATGACTGATGTGGGAGAGCCCCGCCCACTGTGGGTCCCGCCGCCCCTAGAGAGGTAGTCTTGGATCCTATAAGAAAACCAACTGAGCAAGCCATGGGGAGCAAGCTGGTATCAGAATTCCTCCACAGCCTCTGCTTCAGTTCCTGCCTCCAGGTTCCTGCTTTAAATTCCTGCCCTGACTTTCCTTCATGATGAACTATAACTACAAGCCGGAATAAACCCTTTCCTCCCCAAGTTGCTTTCTGTCATGGTGTTCATCATACCAAAGAAAGCAAACTAAGCCCTTTAGTTAGTTCTCTGTTTAAAGCATTATTTGGTGCAGGGAGCACAAAAAACACTGTAGTCTCAAAATGCCATCACCTTTACTTCTTAAAAAAAAAAATCTATTCCTTTGAATGTGCATGAATGTTTGCATGTGTGCATGTATATGCACCAGATTTGTGCCTGGTGGCTGTAGAGGCCAGAAGAAGTCTTCGGATCACCAGGAACTGGAGGTATGGATAGTTAAAAGCTGGCCCTTGGCAAGAGCACCAAGTGCTCTTGACTACTGAGCCATCTCTCCAGACCCATCTTTATATATTTAGCATACTCTCAAGTTAGTTGACACCTGCAGAGACTCTGAAGAAACGAGACCCCAAACAAGTAATTTGGGGCCATTTGGTTATTAAAAACATTCAGAAGTTACCTAGAAGATCTTGTTTCATCAAGAGGAGATATTGCTATGATGTAAAACTAGGCGACGGCAGGGTACCATGGTAGGCCTACACCAACGTGTACCTCTTGAAAAATTATGCCACACAGAAGACCTGATAAGGAAGTTTATTGGGCAAAAGGATAGGAGGGCCTGGAGAAGGTGTAGAGACAGTGAGCGAGCCATGAGGGCTGAGAGGTGGGGTGGCCAGGGAGAGAAAGGGGGTACCTAGGACAGAAAGAGGAGGTAAGTGGAACAGAGGGAACAGAGAGAGAGAGAGCTGGGGTGTCAAGGGTCCTTTTATCTGGCAGCTACCAAGAGACAGCAGGTGATGACCATCTGGCAGCAGCAGGTGATGAAGTAGGCCCCTGAGGGCAGGCTAGTAGAATGGCCTGCACACTAACGGATGTGAGCTAGGTCTGGTGGAGAGCACTTCCAAAGAATGGGGCAGGACAATCACAAGATCAAGACCAGCATGAGCTTCAGAGTATGTTCAAGTCCAGCCTGGGCAACTTATTAAGATCATGTCTCTAAAAAGTAAAAAGAAGTAAAACTCTTACAGCTCAGTAGTAGGATGCTTGCCTTGAATGCACAAGCCCTGAATTCCATCTCTAGTACCACAAAATAACAATTAAAAAAAAGGGGGAAGAGGAAAAGAAAAAGGAGAAAGGGAGAGGGTGAAGAAAGAAAGAAAATTGGAATAATGGGAGGTCATCCTCACATAGAGATGTTTGTAATATAAAAGCAATATTTGAAATAAATGAGGGAAAAATCGATTATTTAATAAATCACTTCAGCCCCACAGAAAACATCAAAATAAATCCACAACACATCCCTTGAGCCAAAATAAGGCACATTTCAATATAAACAACAAGACTATAAGGCATTAAAAGAAAACAAAAAATTAATTATGAAGTGAGCAGACTTTTCTATGACGCAGAAGAGAAACAATAAAAAGATAAGTTTATATACCTTTTCTTTAAAATCTGCAGAACAAGAAAAAATGTTAACAATCCAATACCAACAAGTACAGAAATGTGTGCAACTCCTGTTCCAGACAGTGAGATAATCTAATACAGCAGTCCTCCAATATTCTAAGACCCAAGAATTCCTGAAGCTTCAGAACATACGTACTCCACACATCTTATTATTTTCCCTTTATACACACATCTATGATAATTTTAATATTTAAATACAGGATAGTAAGATTAACATCAACTGATAATATAGAAGAAAATTATGAGTGTATATTATAAGACTGTGGTAGAAATGAAGTTGGTCTTGAACAAATCAAAAATAAACTTTTGGGGCCGTGATTGATTGCAGTTAGCCATAGGAACTGGGTGGGGCTAAGGGGAGGTGCTCTGCATAAAGATTTACAGAAGTTTCTTAAATGCAGGAAAGAAGACTCCGCTTCATGCAAGGTGAGGTAGGAGCATTGGGGAGAGGGAAATGAGGAAGATCTTACACAAAGGATGCCAAACTAGCTGTTTAAGAGAAAGGCTGTGAAAGTTCATCTCCTTCCCACTGACTTCCCCATTTACAACCTCTGCCCCACCTGCCAGGACAGAACAGTCCGTAGCCACTAACCCAGGTGTAGAGGTACTCAGAGTGTCTGAATGTAACTTGTGCTCCTTATAACACCAAATAAACACCCCTGGGTGGAGATTGAAGATGCTCCAGAGACTAACAAACACAAAAAAATGAGTATGCATGTGAAACCCTGTATTTTGCAAATTATCCAAAAGCCTGTGCTATGCAAATGACCCTCCCCTAAACTCCCTCCTTTGGGAGGGGGTGTTGAGTCACCAAACACTGCTCCTGCAGCATCCCTTCCTTGGAAATTTTTCTTTTTCTACTAAACTCTGCCTGCTTTTGCTACTATTCATTCGCATGTCTCTGTCCATTTCCTTGTTTCAGGACTCAAAAATCTGGGGTTTCCCCAGAGATGTACAACAAATGTCATATCCACTGATCTCAAACTGAAATGAATCGCAAAACTCCAGTCCACGGAGCTTGGCAGCTAGCTGTTGTGAAGAGGTTACAGAAAGGGCTCCTCACCCTGATGTGGTTAACACTTCCGGTGACTCCCTCTCTGAGGGAGAATGCTAACATGCAGACTCAGGACTAGCTAGCGCAGGCCAGAGAATGCACATTACTGACAAGCCCTCTGCTGATGCTGTTACAGCCAGCCCATAGGCACTTTCCACAGCATGCTGCTTGCCTATGCGGGAGCTTGCATCCATATTACCTCTCTCTGGAGGGCAATTTATCAATGCCAGCATTTCCACTTTATTGTGGCATTGCATGGTAATGTTCATAGAGTTCAAATTTACATGAGAGCAAGGAAATTTCTTTCTGTGTTATTTATAACAGAAAAAAAATTAGAACCAGAGAGAATAGAGAATATCCTTCACCAGGGAGTTGTCTTTATATATTATCCATGGAACTGAGTGTGCAGAAAGAATATGCCAGATATTGGTGTGAAATTTTCACTAGGAGATTTTAATTAAAAGATAAGTTTGACAGTCTAAGTGGTCATCTACAGATAAATGGACAAAGTCAATATGCACACAATGGATTTTTTGTTTTTGTCTTTGTCTGTTTGAGAGAGGGGTTTTCTGTGTAGCCCTGGCTGTCCTGGATCTCCCTTGGTAGACCAGGCTGGCCTCAGACTCACAGAGATCCACCTGTCTCTGCCTCCCAAGTGATAGGATTAAAGGTGTGCACTATCACATGGCACACAATGGAATTTTATTCAGCTCAAAAGAATATAATTGTGACAGCCATAGGAAAATGGATAGAATTGGAGATTGTTATGCTAACTAAAATAAGCCAGATTCAGAAAGCCAAATAAGAGCAGGGGATGAGGGAGGGGGTTACAGCTGGGATGCAAAGTGAATAAACTGTAATTAATATAAAAAATAAAAATTTAATTATGAAAAAATACATGGAGTGTGTGTGTATGTGTGTTATGTGTGTGTGATGTATGTATGTGTAGGGAGGAGAATATAACAGAAAGTCCATTATGAGAGACGAGGAAAATGTCTAAAGGGCAGGGAGCAGGAAAGGCTAACAGAATACATGGGTCACAAGAGCAGAAGGGATGAGTATTTGAGGAGTGGAGGGGTTGTGCAAGTGTGCAAGAGGTGTGATGGGGGAGAGAGAAGACGGTGATAGAAATGTGTGTGCGAACTGTCACAAGGAAACCCATTGTTAAACCAACAATAAGGAATCAAAACTGTTCAAGACGTCAGCCAAAAGTAACCGACACGTGTATGTTAGACATGTGAACAACTACTCTGCTGAATGACCTTCCCAGTGGAAAGGGAACATGGGCACAGCTCCAGACCCGCCATCCTCAGAGGCCAGAGAAGCTCTCCCGGACCTTTAGGGACCAGACTCAAGCCAAAGGAGACCTGTGGCTGTGACACGAAGGAAATTTAAGACGGCAAGTTTGTGAAGCAGCCAGTGGCTTTGTTAAAGGAACTTTAATGCAGGCATACCCGAGAGGGGGTGTTGCTCCCCTCGATAGAGTAGGAGAAAGGAAACGTACCCAAGTGTAAGTAAGGGCTCCTGAAGGTCAGGTGGGCAATGAGTCACCTCTGCACTTAACGCAGGTCATGTTGGGGGCTCTCAGGTTCCATCTTCAAGGTTGCTAGGAAACCTTTCTTCTTCTCTCCCTTTTGATAAGAGAGAGATGTGAGGTGGTCTGAAGAGGCCTTGGATGGTGGGTAGAAGCAGAGCCAGTGACGCTGTGGAAGGGCTTTAGCACACGTCCTTTCCCTGGGAACGCGGTTTCTAGTGAGATTCCTTGAGGGCAGCAGGCTTATGGCTGGGAAGGAGAAAGACCCCAGGAGGCTATTAATTGTGCTATGGTCCCCGCCCTGCTGGAAGGCAGGCAAAGGCTGGCAAAGGCTTCCCCTGAGTTCCTGAGCAAGGGGCTCCTTTTCCATCTAATGGCCTGCTCCCCTCCCCTGCCCTTCTACCCCACTTCAAGCAAGGGACAGATGGGAGTACCAGTTCTTACTCTGTGCCCTAGATGAAATCTCAGATTCCAGAACTTTCTCAGCCATGCTTCCATAGCATATGCGTACACACACATGCATACTCATGCACGCGCGCACACAGAGTGGATCACTATGTGTCTAATTTTCCTAGCTCTTCTGCCACTCCGGGCAGATGACCGAAGCGTCCTGGGGCTGTGCCTATGTCTGCAGTCCTCCATCATCCATGGGTCTCCCAGACTCCAGGCCCACACCACGTTCTCTGGACAAAGCCCTAAGGATCAGTAATAGAGTGACTTCTATCTTGTTTATTTCCCTAGTCTCTGTTCCTTGCTTTATTGCAGGAGAAGCGGAGAAAAGACCCCGAGAGCGCAAACCCTAAGATCAGGATGAGAACTAGCAGCAGAGGCAGCTCATTGCCTTTGTCAGCAGCTCCAGAATAAAGATTTCCCACAAACCTCCAGATATTTGGAAAGCTGAACTGTAGAACATGTACCCTTCCTTTACAATACTTGGGGTGGGCCAGACATAGGTCATTTAGCCATTCTGCCAGGAGTAAGGTTGTTCTAGAGACACTGTGCCCACCCCTCAGCTCTCAGACAACTGAAGCAATGGATCCCGAGAGATTGGAGTCTCTTCCTAGGCGAAGGAAAACTCTGTCTGGGTGGAGGAGCAGCCAGAGGAGGAACTTGTAATGGAAATTTTGGTTTCTTTGTATGTTATGGAAATATGCTTTTGTTCTAATCCCAAGTGTGGGATTTTAGTTGGGCTGTAGTTTGTCCACACCTGTTAATAGTCTTGTGCGGAGTGTGGCTTTCGCCAGCCAGCTGGTAACGGCTTTCCATTAATGGCAGGGAGAGGAACGTGGTCTAGGGCTCTGAGTATAAATATGAGGCCAAGATAGAGGCCGGATGGTGTTCTGTGTGGCGTTCAGTGTTGGTGTGTGGCGTGGAGCAGTTTGGAGAGACCAGAGACTGGAGACAGTGTGGCGGTTTGGAACATAGACAGCAGGGAAGCGTCTGCTGGCTGCGTCTGCGGTTGACAGCGATTGGTACAGAGCTCTAAAAGAACCCCTTGGCCCTACCTAGCCAGGAGAAGTAAAGGGGTCTGTGCCCTGCTTAAGGTTGCGGAGTTTGGTGAAAGGGGGGTAGAGTCCTAAACACCCCAAATAAAGTAGGTTATTTTTTAAAGATGGCTATAGGTGGCTTTCGGCTACAGGAGCTTGTCTGTTAGAAGAAGATGTCACACAGCTCTGGCAACTTCAAAGACCACCTTGCAGAAGAGACTGGATCACAGACAAGGGTAGTCAGCATGGGCAATGGGCTGGACTACACTGTGGCCATGACTGCTTAGTCGCTGTGACTGTTCTCTGTTTAAAACTAAACCTGATGATGGACTTGGGGGTTCTTGGGTCCCCCCTTGCCTTGTTCCTTTCCCTCATGTGGCCCTATTGGATATGTCTCCTCTCTCTGCTTTCTGGAATCATTTACCTCTTTATGCCCCTAGGCACAGAGAACATTAACAACAGAGGCAGACAAAAAAACAGTAGAGCTCTGACATCACCTCACTTCTTTCAAATGCTTCCCTTTAATTTCAGTCCACCTTCTTCCTCTAAATTTAAGACATCAGTGTTTTCTCACCAGCTTATGGTCTAGCCTTTAGAGTGACTTATTTACACTAAATTGTGAGTGGCTCTATCCTTTCACAGGAAAAGTAACAAGCAGAGAAGCCTTTCCATAGTGAAGTTCAGCCACTGCAGAGTCGGGATGAAATAGAGAGACCCTGGGGATGAGGGGTTGGTTTCCATGACCTCTTCCATCTTTGGACAATCATTCCTTCTCTGCTTGATGCCGACCAGCTAACATCTTTGTCCTAGTGATCAGAACGACTATTCCTTTTTCTTACTTTGACTGGTGCCTTGCTAGCTGAGTTCTTCCTGGGGGAGAAAATATAATAATTTGTGTGATTTGGCCCTACTCTCAGATGGCATCCCTGTGTGACTTCATCCACGTGTTGCTAACTACTCAGTATGGAAAGAAAGAAGGAAGTAGAAAAAGGAAGAGAGGGAGGGAAAGAGAGGAAAGAACTTGAGTATCAACTTAGCCACATCCACAGACAAAGAAGGTTCAGGAAACAGGTTTTCTGTGCTTGGAAATCTTAACCCCCATCTGGGAATTTGTACAGATTTCTCTGAGAGCGTTCACATTTTTGAGAAGAGATCTGACAAGTCAAGAGAATTCTGAGGAGAGAGAGGGAATGAAAGAACATGCCATTGGCAACAGTAGAAAACCAATGAAGGGTGAGGTGGCACTTGCAAGGGCTTGAAATGCCACCATGAAGAAGCATCTCCTAGGTGAGACCTCCCTGTGCCAAGAACAAAGTCAGACAGACAGATAGAAGTTAAGGAGAGGGAGCCGGAGGAAATGCTGGCTCGGGAAATGAATGTAACAGCTACTGGATAGAGATGGGAGGAAAACAACTTTATCTTTCACCAAAAAAAAAAAAATCTTCTGAGAGCGGCTGTTCGACCATCTGTTGGCAATGCTATAGAAAGAAAGTGCTTTCCTGGCTGCTGGTGGCCTGCTTTGATTTTTGTTGGGACTCTTGAGTCAAAATTCCACATTGGTATGAATCCCTACTCACATATTATAGAGAACCGTGAGCCAACACAGAGCTAAGGTAAGGTTGATACCTGTTCCACTGGACTTACATAACCACCTAGGTCCCATGGCTTCTCTGCCATCTTTGGACCTGGCATCTGCCCTCACAGAAGCACATGGTCGAAGTTGTTTTGTCTCTAGGCTTCTTGCATGTGTTCATTTAGTACTCTTTGTTGTCACTAAGCATGAGAAGTGGATTTTCACTCAGCAGCTTTTCCCCAAGTGCTCTTGCAAAGAAAATGATGTGGCCAATTGTTTATTCCATGGATAGCCTTTTTCTGTCCCCAGAATGTGGCCAACAGATCCATGACTCATATTCACAGGACAGAAGGGCTGTTCTGGCTTACACTTTTACTTCTTTGAGCCAATTGGAGAGTTATTTATAAACATTTATTGATTTGGATTCATAAACTGGAGAGAGAGTGAGCAAGAGAGAGAGAGAGAGATCTTGCTGTGCTTGTTACTATGGTAACTAGTATCTCCCACATATATTGGCCAACAGTGATGGCTCAGAACAGAACTCCAAAGCCTACCTGTAGCTGATGGCTGCATATCCATCCCTTTTTCATTTTCAACCAAAAGTCAATGATATTTTCCACACCAGCTCCCAGTGACAGCACTATAATAGGGCAGAAACAGAATTAAATTCTGAGATGATTCTTGGGCCTCTCTCGCAGGTATTTTCCTAATGACATCTAATCAGCTTTGATTGTCAAAACTAAGGGTTCCCATCACAAATTGTGTTCTGCCATGTGCTTAACATGGTAGGGAGAAGGTTGGAGTTCTATTCATCACTGTCAAGGAACTTGTATTGTAGCTGAAGTGTAGGAGCAGAAACAAACAGCAGACACCTGTTCTGATATGAGTCACACAAAACAATATGGATAAGTACAAAACTCTACTCAATAGAGGGGAGTAGAAGCAAAGCATGCTGGGTGGAGCAAAGGCCACACTAAGAGATGGAAGTTTGTTATCTCAAATAAATAATTCCCTCCTTCATTTCTTTCTTTGTTTCTTCTCTCCCTCCTGACCTCCCTCCTTCTCTTTCTGTTTCCTTTGTTCCTCTCTTCTTCACTTCCTTCCTTCCTCTTTCCTCCCTTCTTCCTCTTTTTGTCCTGTATGTTGCAGCTACCTCATTGAAATGAAAACCATGCCATGTCATCAAATTGCTTTAAGGAATCAAGGAGGGAATTATATAAAATGCCTAGAACAGTGTCAGACCCATAGAAAACTCTCCATTCAACAGAATATTGTGTTGGAATATTTCATTGAAATAATAACTTATATCTTGTTTTTGCCAGAAAATATCCTTGTTTTATGAAGGAGCTGAAGATTGGGTAATCTTTGGCTCTAATTTAAAGACATAATAAAAATTTACTAATATACAACCAGGCATAGAGAACCACTGCAAATTCAAAGCTTACGCTGACAAAAGTCTAAACATAAAGCCCTTCTCTTTAGTGTATAATTGCTTAACACTACTGTCTGAAAGTTTTTTCTTCCTTCAAGTTCTGATTGTGTGTGCTTTGACTGCCTCTCCCATGACATTGACTTTGGAACATTGTCCGTCAAGCAATAGAAATATCATCAGTCACTGTAGCAGAACTCAATGAAATTTGCTCTTCTATACTGGTACTTGGATATATAGACCACATGGCTTCACATACACACACACACACACACACACACACACATAATTTATAGGGCCACTCCCGGGTTTATGACTTATGAAAGTAGAGATTCTGGTAAGTTCTAAATTTATATAGTTGCCATAAAATAGGGGGAAACGATGGTGAATGGATACTCTTGTATGCTGCACCAGCAGCAATATTTCAGAGAAATCTGTGGTTTTGGCTAGGTATCTGTAAGAATCAAATATTTGGTTTACATTTCCCTACATGAGGTGAGTGGAAATTTTTTCTGCAGTTGCCCTTTGGCTCAGCTTCTCTTCACCCTTGTAACTCTAGTTCTACGAGGAAGACACACGTGCTTTAATTGATCCCTCATCTTGCCCAAGAAGTCAGTGGAGCTGGAGGTAAGATATCAAAAAGCCCATTCCTATCCAGAATTGCCCGTCTTCCAATTATATGGAAGTTACTGTCTACCCATGTAAAAACAAGTTCCAGAAATCAAAGCTGAATGCTTCCTACCCTAGCTTCCCCCATGGTGGACATTCAACCATCCCCTAACACTAAGAGGAAAATATCTTGCTTTTGTAGTTTTGCAAAGATTTTGTGAACATATTGCTGGGGTCTTTCGCTGGTTATTGGGGAGGGCCAATGGAATGCCAAGACTGCGAGATTAAGCTTCAGTGACTTCTTCAAATGCTTTCAGGTCTTACGGCTTCAAAGCCAGGAGACTTTATTCCATACATGAGGAAACACATGATCAAGGCACCCTGGAGAGGCTCATGGAATACATGCAGAGGCCTAGTCAATTAGACTTGAAGAATCTAGTTCTAGAGGACATTGGAGGGTAGTCAGAGGAAGAAAAGGTAGAAATCCTCAGACAAGAAAGGAAAGCATTTTAAAACAGGAGTCTGAATGATAGTTTCTGAGCCTTGGGTATTTGCAGAGACCCAAAGAAACTGCACAGTTCACCATAAGGGAGAATTCCATAGGGCAGAAGGAGCTTGTAGACCCAGATAGGAACTGGGAGCATGTTACCCAGTGTGGTCTATGGATCTGAGCTATAGACAGACTGCTCATTAGAATGCCCTGATCACGTCCCACTAGAAAACAATCTCTGAACCTTCAAAGTCAAGAAAATAGGTCTCCTGAGGAGAATGAAGGGAAAACAGGCTGGTTATGGAGAGTCTAGGGACAATGGGAAAAGGAGAAAGAACTAAGAACTGGGTCTACCAAAAAGTGAAATAACTGGCTATACCATCTATCTAGAAAGGGCTTGTAATGAGAAAGATGGTGTAACAATAGTCTAGGCTCTCATTATTTTGAGTACTGAGGGAGGTGTGGTCATATTTGTAACAGAAGTTAATGAAGGAGAACATATTTTATATGTTGGTCCCATAGGCATGGATTTTAAATTAGTTATTATTGAGTAAATTATTACAGTTTTCAGTGTGTCTGTTAGTGTTATTGTTGGTGACAGGGGAATCAATCATGAAGACTATTATCCTTTGGATCTTGTGAGTCTCAAGTCCATGTGTTAAAAGGACAGGTCCCCGTGGCGATGACATTGGAGGTGGTGAACTTTTAAGAAGAAATGGCTTGGTAAAAGGTATTCAAGTCATTGGAGGTGTGCCCTTGAAGGAAACCATCAGACCTCAAGCTCACCTTACTGTCACTTTAGCTTGTTGACTATAAAGTGAGCATTTCAGCTCTGCATCATGTTTTCTCTGTTTTTCTCAGACATGACACAGGCCTAAAAGTATGTGTGCCAATTGGTCATGGCTCAAAACTGTATTCTAAAACAATTCTTTTTCTTTATAAGTTGTCATCACAGGTATATTGTTATAGTGAAGCAAAGTTGACTAACATACAAGTTTCCTATTCTCATGGAGCTCACCTTTTAGTCAAAAGGGGGAAATACAAATAGTAACAATAATTACAGATACAAGATCAAAAAATTAAGATCAAGTCTGTGGTGTGGTAGGAAGGGGTCCAGTTATTTAAATTCTGATGACCAAGAGACAATAGATCTCTGGTCTGGGAGATGAGGAATCTACTATCCAATCATCTAGAACAGGGCATGCCCTCCAGAAAGAGCAGCAAAGATGAGAGCTCCTGACACTAGGACAAAAGAGAACCAAGTGGATCAGTGGAGGGGCAACGCAGGGAGTGGCTGTGGGATGGGGGCCAAAGATGGACAGGGACTATCGTATCTTTGACATGGAAGACAAGGTAAGACATTTTGGTTTAAATCTGAACGCAACAGGAACCACAGAAGGATTCTGAGCAGGGAGTTGACATGTTCTGACTGAAATTTTCAACAGATAGGATTCTGGCAATGAAGCGATTCACTTTGGAGGTCAAGAGTGGAAGTAGGGGAAGCAGCTATAATGAGAGCTAATGGAATCATTCTGTCAGAACAGAGCATAATAGTGATGTGACTGAGGGTACTCTGGAGAGTCCTGGTATGAATGGCCTCAATTAAAGGTCTTCCAGTAGCTAAGCCTTTTGGTCTCTAATTTATGGTTCCATTTCATTCTAACTTTGCCCTTTGAGCAGCATGATGTAAAAAGAGGTTTTCAAAGGACCTGTGAATCAGGGTTTGCTCCTGTAGAATTAGTTATGCTTTCTCTCCTTGCCCCTGCTGTGCGTTAAGAACAGGCTTGAGCTAGCTGTCTGCTTCCTAAAGGAGGAAAGACCACATGCTGTAGAACTCGAGCCCCTGACCAACTTTGAAGTTGAGTGAACCTAATTAAGAAAATCCACCCAAGGCCAAGCAAGCCCAGACCAGACAGGTAGAAAAGTTCAGACAAAGCAAGAACAGGTAAACCCTGAATCACTGATCATTTCACTCTTGTAGAGTTTGCTACTCTGTATTAAACAAGTGATAGAGAGAATGCATAGACTAGAATGTATTGGAATTAGGGAATGGCTCTCAGAATAGCTATCTATGCTCCAACATATGTAGTTGGAGATATTAAAATAATTTAAATATAACAAAAAGTATGTTTTCTATGTGATTAATAAAAAAGTTTTTATTCACTATTGTATACATCAATTCTGAAAACACAGGTCTAAGTAGAGAGAGCAAAAAAACTCCATCTTATTCTGTGACATTCAGAAATGGGATCGTGATGATTTAGGACAAGCTACAGTTTCCATTGTGGAGTGGGCCTTTGAGAACTTAAGAGCTCAGAAGCTCAAAGTAGGAGAAACACAAAGATTGGCAGCACGAGCTTCCTGAACGAGAGAAAAGCAAGATTCAGACTGGGTTTCATAGAACTTTGGCTGAAGGCCAAGCGAAGGTCTGATCCCATATGCCACAAGCAAAAATTATCCAAGAAAATGAACAAACTCCGGAAGCAGGGTGGCTAGAAATTGGGATTCAACTTCATCTGTTGCTCTGAAAGCCTAGCCAAGTTTGTATTTATGATTGGGCCTGATAAAAATCCTCCTGAATCTGAGTACACCAGGGAGGAACCTAAAAGGTTTAAGTTGAATGAAACGTGAGAACATATTCTAGTACAGGTTGACTGACTATCACTTTCTCAAAGTGCTTGTGACCAGCAGCATTCCAGGTTTCAGACAGATACATGGAGAATATTTTCATACAAATAATAAAATGTGTTAGCAACAGGAACCAAGTCTCAACACAAATTCATTTATGATGATTTCATACAGTATTTAAAAGTCTATGCACATTGAACTATCAAGCCTGTGATGTCATGTTTGTGCTCAATGCTTCCAATTTAGGAGCATTTTGGATTTGAGATTTGAAGACTAAATTTGTTCTCTCTGGGCCACCACTTAGCTTCAATAGGCATGGATATTCTCTTCCTGGAAGGTTTTTGTAAGGTGCTTGAAGAAACATGCATTAGGAAAGGGAAGAAAGGTAGACTTGGTCAAAGAAGCATTGAACTTGGAGTGTACTTGGAACAGTGAATCTAGTGGAAAGCTCTGAAGCTTGGATGCTACTTCAGAGATGGGGAGAGGCTTTGTCCTCCACACCAGCAAATGACCAGATGCAGGCTGACTGTGGAGAGGAGAGAGCCCTAGGTGAGACAGCTCTCTTCTGCTTCCAGCAAAGATTAGGAAATCACTCTGTGCACACCCATAGCCAGTAACACGCACACAGCTTCAACCAGAGGCCTCAGTTCTGGAAGGAAATTCCTGTTGCTAGCCACAATTTCCAACACAAGCTGTCAATCATACAACCTGTCAATCAGAATATAATCTTTCCCTCCCATCTCAACAGAGTAGGAAGATCTTGGAATTCATTCAGTTACAACAATGAGTAGTGCTTCCATTGTTCTGATGGAGTTGAAGTGAGACCTTAATGAGCTAAAAACTAAAAATATTAAAAGAGAGAGGAATGGTGGGGAGTTGGGAAAGAGTAGGAAAGCCAGAAAGAACCATGGACTAAAGTTCAGGGACTTAAATAAAAATTGGGAGAAATATTAGTATAATAGAATAAAAAATTAAAGATACTAAAAGTGTGGAATAAAAACAATAATTGGAAAATTACTTGTCTGTGTAAGCATAAGGGTATTGTGTAATTCAAGTGCTGATTTCTGTACCCTCCCCATATCTATTTGCAATCTTTGTTCTGAAAATCTCCTATCTCAATGTTGTGTAACACTGCTTCCCAAGTGTACACCAGTATGCTGATAAAGCAGTTTATAGCCACTCACCAAGCAAGGGAGAGAATAGGGAAGGCCTTCCTGCCAACCAGGGGAGGAAGAAGTAGGGGATTCAGGCATTGGATTCAGCTATGAGCAGATGTCCAGGACGGACGAGGAGAAGGAGCTGAAGCAGGAAAGCTACAAAGCACAAATATCTCTGAGATGTGCTCTGGGAGAAAGCCAAAATAGCTTAGAGGTTTAAGAATAGAGTAATAACATCTCAGTTCTGTGCTGTTAACATTATTAAAATAATATAATAGAGTCTCAATTATTTGTGTGATAAGTGGGTCAAAAGAGAAACTGAGCCATAACAACAGTTTTATAAAAATAACTTTAACATAGCTCCTTTCCCAAGTTAAGCATAATCAATGTTCTGAAGGCTTGACTAGTGGGAAACCTTTGATTGAGGCCATTCGTGCAATGTCTCTACACATCACCCATGGTCAAGTCTGTCAGTATTTATTTAAAAATGATGCCACATACAACAGATGTGATATGAAAGAGATTTATTGGATAGAGGTGAAAAGAGAGAGAGAGACAGACAGACGGACAGACAGAGACATGGTGGGGAGCCTCCAGGAAAGAAAGTGAGACAGAGAGTGCAAGAGAAGAGAGCAAGAGAGAGCCGGTAGAAGTGGTACTCAGGTTACATCTGAAGCACCTGGCCCAGGTGATGTCATAGAACACAGGTGGTGACATAGGACATTGTCAGGACCCTAAAAGGCTCCTGAGAGCGGGCCAGTTGCCTGCGCAACATAACATTCCTCCCTTTTCATTTAATTTAAAAAAAAAAAAGAAAAGCTAGGGAAGGATGGCAAAGCAGGAATGAGGATATTGGACTGCTTCTCATGCAAGGCAAGTTAAATTATATAAATGTAGGTTCATTGGAAGCAGCTCTTGGTCTCCATGCAAGCAGGTAAGAGAGAGAAAAAAAAGTAAGAGCACTAACATGTCTGAATTACATGGTGAGGAGGAGGGGAAGGCCCTGCCCTGGAAAGTTCAGGGTAGAGGACGGGGTTTGCCAACCATGCCCACTAGCAGATAGGGACTGAGGAATGCTGGAAGAACCTGGAACTGTTTGTCCTGAGCCTGAAGCACACCATCCCAGCCTTTTGTTGAAAATAATGGATCATGAGCAAAGAATATTTACTGGCTACAGCCTGCTGACACTGGGGCAGCGATAGGGAGGCCAAGAGGCTGAAATGTTGGCCAAGTCCAGGAAGAGCAGGCTGTTGCACTTGCTGTCCAGGATCTGAGAACATCTGTGGATCGAAGGGAAAGTGCAGGTCCAGCTGGCACAGACTGTGGGTAGCTGCTTTGCTGCTGTTGTGGCTGTAGGATCTGGGTCTGG
>CM053760.1:66457075-66536536 GCA_028658305.1 Pachyuromys duprasi
GGCAGTTCAGTATCCAAGTGGCCTCCATAGTAATGGGGACAGGGACTGTCTCTGACATGCACTGATTGGCCTGCTCTTTGATCACCTCCCCCTGAGCAGGGAGCAGCCTTACCAGGCCACAGAAGAAGACAATGCAGCCACTCCTGATGAGACCTGATAGACCGGGGTCAGGGAAGGGGAGGAGGACCTGCCTTTTCAGTGTCCCACAGGTGGGGAAGAGGGAGGGTGGGGTTGGGAGGCGAGGAGAGAGGGAGGTACAGGGGGATACAGAGTGAATAAACTGTAATTAATAAAAATATTATTAAAAATGTTAAATATCTTCCTAACCTGTATGTATATTTTGAGACAGGGTTTCATCTAGCCCAGGCTGACTTCAAGCCCACTATGAAATTGAGGATAACCTTGAACCTCTGATACGTCAGCTTCCTCCTACAGCATGCTGGGATTACAAGTGTGTAGTATGCTCAGTTTCTAATTTCCATACCTTCATTTTTTTTTTGTTACTGCATTGAGTAGGGCTCCTAATATAATGTTGGAGATGGTCTTGATTGTTTTTAATTAATGAACTAGAAAGTCTCTCTTCAGTCAGTCAATGAAACATTCTTCCTTGTCTTGGGAAACCACAGGAAGCCTGTTTACATTAGACCCCTCCAGCTCTGGTCTTCTGCCTGCTAGACACTTGAAGGAGGGAAATGGGCATGAAATGGTACTGTTGCCCGGCTCCTTTTCTCACCCCCAGCTTCTCCACTAAGTCCCAGATCATCGGAATGGGAAAAAAAGACTAGTGCTGATTTTCTGAGAAATGAGAATAGCCTGGAGGAGATTTCTTACTTCACTGATAGATCCTGGTCTGGCTGTAGCTTTCTAGGATTCTTAGAGTGCTGCTTATTTTCCTTGGGAGCAGTTCGAGTTTGTCAGTCCTGCAGTGAGACTCCACGCGGTAGTTTGGACAGAGGCAATCCACAGGTTAATTCCTGTAGCTCACCCCTGCTCCCTAGAGCCGTTTCCCACGCAAACGTTTCCCTGCTGGGTCCCCTCACATGGATCGATCTGTGCCTTGGGTGAGTTCCCTGAAAAGACGGGTCTGGTTCAAGAATTTTCGTGTCTGTTCTGCCCCTAGGAAACAATATCTATTTCCCAAGCCAAATGGAGCACACATTCCAAACACCACTCCGTATTCTCTGGTTACCCAGCCCCTACAAGCAGTCAGGTGGAAGCTAGACGTGAAAACCCAAGTCCTCTTTTGCAGTGAATTCTAGGGCGCTGATTGTCTTCCTAGAGTATATTTTCCTGGACTTACACTTGGAAGACTCTGCCCCTACCTGCAACACACACACACACAAAAGAATATGGAAACTATCCACAGCCTTCCTAAGAAACACTCTAAATGCAAACCTTCATATCCTGAGAGCTGCTGGGAGCTGTCTCATAAATCTCAGCACAGTTGCCATCATCCTGGTGAGAGAGTTCAGTGCCTCTCTTTATAACGAAGAAAAACCACTACTAAAGAGTGGGTCTCAGCAGAAGTGAAAGGGAGAAAGATTTATTAAAATGTTCTATTACACAGCTCTTCTGTTCTTAAAAATCTCTGGCTTTGTAGCATGCTCCTGCCTCAGTCTCTGTACTCAGTAGATTTATTTTTTTCGTTCTGTTCACACGTTGGTATGTGCCTGCATATCTTTCCTTAACTTGGGAAATGTTCACCCATTGTGTCCTCAAATATTGCTTCTATTTAAATGTGTTCTGTCTGGAACTGTCTGGAAATATGTTTTATTTGGATATACACTGGGCCTTCTTATTCAGTCTTCCGTATCTCCTACCTCAGCTTTCATGTACTTATCTGGATATAATCCCTGCCTCTCCTCTTACTCTCTCCGGGTGGACTTCTCAGTATTATCCTTCTAGCACACTATTTTCCCCTTCATGTACACATGTAAAAATCTTATATTTAAGTTCCTCTTCAATCTTAAAAAAATTTTTTTTGAGATAGAGTTTCTCTGTGGAGCTGTGGCTGTCCTGGACTCACTTTGTAGACCAAGATGGCTTCGAACTCACAGAGATCCACCTGCCTCTGCCTCTCTGAGTGCTGGGATTACAGGCGTGTGCCACCGCATCCAGCATACTGAATGATTTTTAAAGCTCATTTCTTAAACTACAACCCCCAACTTTCCAATACAATCCTTCTTTCCTACTGTTGTTACTGATACTTTAATAATTTTATTTCCTTTTGTGTGTGTGTGTGTGGAGGGGGGTGCTGAGGATCAAACCCTGGACTTCACCTGCTGTTGGGCAAGCATCGGTTCATTGACGCCCTCATCTTCATGAAAAATCTTAAATCCGTGTGCAGCAATGTTCTGGTGACCTCTGTGCCTGGTGTTCATGCACTGCTCGTTTTGTCTGATGACTAATTCTCACACTGTTCATCTCATCGTAAGCATTGTAGCTATTTTAATGATGGTTGGTTTCACCTCCCCGCGGAGGGCATCCATTTATCCCAAGAGTGGAAATAGCTCTCTGCTGCTTCTTTGGAGTTGTCTCTGCCAACTCTCTCCGCCTATGGGCAGGGTTTTAGGTTATTAATAGGCTTGGGTTTTACTATTCCTCTGGGCAATAAAAGTATGGACTTTGCTTCTGCATGAAGCACAGGTGTGGAAATTCTTCTGCCTTCTATTTTTCTCCCCCAACATCACACACGTTTACAAAGATCATCACACTGTTACCAAATAACACCGATGCAAAAAGAAATGTTTTTTCTTCAGTGTTCTGGAATATTGGGCTAATATATTCTTTCCAGTCTCTTTCACACACAAGCCAAGCCAAGCTTTCAACACTCCCAACTTTAGTTAACGACCTCATCACTGGCTGCTTTTCCTGCAGATTCAAGTTCATGGATCATGTTCCCAAGGAGGAATAACCCCCCGCCCCAGTTCCAGGCTGCACACCTGAAGCTAATACCCCCCCCCCAAGCCTTGCCTTTTCCATTTCCTCTTCTCACTCCACTCTTGAGTTTCTTCTCCTGTCCATTGCCCTTTGTCTAAGGCTGAGAAATACCCTGTGTTTTATTGCGGCTGTTGTATGTGGTTTGGTATCACATAAAAGCTAAAATTCTGGGATTAGACTGGACTCAGATCCCAGCTCTGCCACTTGTATGTGATGGAGTGCAGGTTACTTACCCTCTTTCTGCGTTCTAAAATGAGAGAAACAACACTAACAACAACGTCCAGATGCTAGGAGGACTGAGATGTCAACAGGTCAAGGGCTGGAATCACCACACAGGATAGATAGCCACAGGTGCTTGCCATCATTGATATTGTGGTTGTTTCTCTTATGGTCGTTATCACTAACATTGTCCTATGTGCTCCCATGACTTTACTTTTTAAAAAAAACTTCTTTCCTTTTAAAAAAGAATAGAAAAGCTGCCATATTTTTTTCAGTCCCAAAATAGTCTCGCCCTGCCATCTGTGACACTAAATTGGACTTCCATCTCCCTAGCTTATGTAGCCTCAGAAGATGCAAATCAACCTTAAATTTAGGCTAGACACACAGGAATTAGAAAGGGTAAAATGTTTCAAGGCCAATTGGGGTATTTCTGAACTCAATATAATTTTTTATTGTTTTTTTTTCCTTCTTCAAAAAAAATGCCCTGAATCACGGAATACTACATCTCACGATTAACTAAGAGGGTCCACTTGAAGGTTAGTGATGAAACCAGGGGCCCAGGTATCAAAGACAGGGCCTTTCAGGTGAGCCCCTGGGGTGACCCTGAGGGGCACAAGGTTCTCAGGAGTGAAGCAAGAATAACGAAAAGGAGAGACTGCGGGTTGGCTTTGTAGAGCGGAGTGTACTGAGTGACTGCTTGGCGGTTTCTGATCTCTGACATGACAGGCATATGGTGTTTATCAATAAATAAAAAGGATATAATTACGTGGAGGCCGGAGCTCTCAGAGCTTGGTAACATTTGGTAAGCTGGCAAGCTGTTAGCCCGTCTCTTTCTCCTAACAGGTGGACTTTAAAAAAAAAGTCTCTGGGTAAAAAATCTATTCAGAGTACATGATAGTCTTCTGTTGTCTTCAGTTTCCCTAAAGAAGTAATGGGTTATACTCCAATTTGTGGCGTAGATGTATGCTAATATATTATTCAAATGATGCTTCGGGGTAATGACAGTCAGTCCTTTCAAAACATGGCTCCTTAAAATGCCGGAAAGTTGGCTGGCTGAAGTTAGCCACAGCTAGTATACTAGTGTTGTGTCTTGAACGTAAAATGTCCCCCATAGACTCATTTACTTGAGCATTTGGTCCCCAGTTCCTGGTGCTATTTTGAAGGCTATAAAACCTTTGGAAGGTGAAGTCTTACTGGAAGAAGCTAGGGATTAACCTAGCTCTTCCTGTCTGTTCTCTGCTTTGTATTTGTGGACTCAGAGTGACATACACTTAATGCTATCCTTTCTGGCATTGATGGATTGTGTCCCCTAAAACTGAAAGCCAAAAGAAACCCTTTCTCCATTAAGTTGCTTATCCTTTGGTATTTGGTCAAACAAAAGGACCAATCCAGTGATTTTTTTCTTCTTCCTCTTCTATGGCTTCTATTAAAATCATAACAGCATGGACAGCTCTGTGCCTTTCCTCTCTCACTACAGTAAAAAGTGAAGGTACATCGGTCAGGGAACCCTGATAAGAAAGGTACGGAGCCCATGTTCTGTTTATTTTCTGTATCTATGCTGTGTCAGAAAATGTTTCAGTTCAATCATTGGTGGCAAGTAAATCTTTAATTCCCTTCTGATCCATAGATTTGCCTGGTTCTTAGACAGGAACTATTAGAATTATTCACAAATCACTTCTTTTGGATAAAACCTTTGGAATCAAAGCCTTCTTCCACACTCCGTTTCTGTCTTTAGTCAATACTGTGGGATCAGTCGTCAGTCCACTCCACATTCACTCCACTGTGTCTGCTGTCGCCCCCAGGGAGCTCTGCCACTTAGATACAGTGATAGCTTCTAATGCCTCACTGCCTCTGTCCTTGTCACCACAGAGTCAGCTAACCTCACCTAGACGATCTCTCACAGATGTGCTCAGAAGATGCCCTCACCTAAAAACTCCTTCACCAGTACTTTCAGGAAAACACATCATCAAACACAGAAACAGTCAAATGAGTAAACTTAATCAAACCAGTCACAACTCAACAGCATCAAACATACTACATGAAAATTTTATCATTGTGCAGTGAAATAACAGATAATACAGGTGAGTCATGGTAAGCCTGTAAATGCAGCACTTGGGAAGCTGATGCAGGATGATCACCATGAGTTTGAGAAGAGTGCGACATTCCACAGCCAAATCAAAACTGAAAAATGTATATGAAAAAAAATCACATTAGAGTGTAAAGGCAGAAATCTTAGTTAATTACTGTCATCTAATATGTTCTAATAAGGGAAGAAAAGATAAGACCCTCACAATCCATATATCTGACCCCTGGCTGCCCTTCCTAATTGCCTCTTTTCCTTCAAAGTGCTGAAGAATGATTTGGTGTCAAACATCTTTCTATTAAAATAAGACTTTTAATACCCATCTGTGATTCTACAGGAAAGTGTAATAGAAAGAAAAGTAAGTTCTGCTACAAACCTGCCAGGAACTGCTGCTAGTCAACACTGTGAGAGTCAGTTCAAAGATGACATTCATGTTCACATTTTGGCATGAGAGAGAGAGAGAGAGATTGACATTGAATGTTTGCCTCTATCACCCTCTACCGTATTTTTGAGGCAGAGTCTCTCATTGGATCTGGAGCTCATCATTTCAGCTAGACTGGTTGACCAGCTGGCCTCCAGGATCCACCTGTCTCAGCATCCCAGTGCTGAAGATACAAATGCAAACCTCTGGCCCAGCTTTTACATGGGTGCTAGGGATCCTAACTCAGGTCCGCATGCCAGTGCAGCAAACTTCACTCACCAAGCCACCCACCCCACCTCCCTTTCAGCAGAGTACTGCTAAGGAAATATCAACAAGTGTTTTAATACATTCAGTCATAGGCAGAGATAACTTAAGGACCTTGGTAGCCTGGTACCACCATCTGTGGGCTTAGCACCTGGGCTATGCTGTTTGTTTAAGGGAAGCTATATTCCCAGTGCACCAGAGTTTGTTAGCTAAGCTCAACCTTCTAAAGCCTAAAAAAACATGAGTTATAAGTCATGTTTTTTAAAAGCTGCCATGCCATATTTTTAACACAAACATAATTAGTCAACTTGACCACTTGAACTTTCTGCACTGGTCATTAAATTTGACTGAATTTTAATTGTTTGTAGAAAAACAAATCTGCCTCTCTTTAATTAAATATTTACCACTTAAAAAGGTCTCAAGAATGCTCACTTGAATGTACACATAGTGTAACGGTTTGAATGGGAACGGCTTCTGTATTTGAATGCTTGCCCCATAGGGAGCGACACTGTTAGGAGGTGTGGCCTTGTTGGAGGAAATATGTCACTGTGGGAGTGGCTTAGAGGTCTCCTATAATCAAGTTACGCCCAGTGTGGCTCACAGTCTTTTTCTGCTGCCTTCTGCTCAAGGTGTAGAACTATCAGCATCTTCTCCAGCGCCATGTCTGCCCACATTCCACCATGCTCCCTGCCATGATGATAATGGACCAACCCTCTGAAACTGTTAGCCAGCCCCAATGAACTGCTTTCCTGTAAGAGCTACCGAGGTCACGGCGACTCTTCACAGCAATAGGTACCGTAACTAAGACAGGCAGTCACCAAGCAATGGAAGTCAAAAGCCACCCATAGTCATGGCAGCATCATTCAAATAAGACTACACGTCACTATCAAAATGCCATTCACGGGGATGGCACAGTCCTCTGTGGACACACTCACCTTTAAAACCTTATTTGTAGTTAATTATAATTTAGATTGCTATAAAAACCCCAACCTCTCAGAGACCCCTTCCAAAGAGTCTTCATAAGGATATTACACTCTGCTATAGTCTCTTCTAAAATTTATATTTTAGATTTACTTATTTTTATTTCATGTGTGCATGCTTTGTCTGCATGTACATGGGTATGGTATGAAGTGGGCATCACATCTCCTGAAACTTGGTTCTGGATGGTGGGTGGTTGCTGGGAACTGAACCAGGGTCCTCTGTGAGAGCGACAAGTGCTACTGACCACTGAGCCAATCTCCAGCACTGCACATTCTTTTTAGCACAGAGAGAAATATAACTTACAGCTTCTTTCCTTAACATGTGGAAGCTGAAACCACGTAAAACCCAGCATGGAGGAAGGAGGTGGGCAGATATTCTCACCCCTCACTGAGAAGCTATTATAAATAACAGCTATTCAAACTATGAATCTGTTTTCTGTTTGTGTGGGTTTGCCCATTTTAGCAATGCATCTTATTCTCTTTTTGCTTTTAGTGCTTTTACATGTCTTATATCTAAGATGATGCTGCCTGACGCAAGACAGTGGTTTAAGATCATGTTTTCTGCTAATTGTTTTATACAGTTGCTTCTTATACTTAAGACTGCAATCTGTTTGGAGTAAGTGTTTCATATGGTGTGAGATAGGGGCCCAGGGGGATTTGCTTGCATGTGGATGCCGCCCTGGGCAGGATTCCCTAGAGAAACAGAACAAAGAGAATATCTGTATGCTATAAATTAGGATTTTTATAAGGTTGGCTTAGATGACACAGGTAATCCAACAGGGAATACATGCTAGGGAGGGTAAGAATCCAGTAGCTAGTCAGTCCATGAACTTGGTTCCTTAGTCATTTCAGTCTGGCAGTAAAGAGCCAGAAGACTTCTGGAGAGCTTCTAGCATTCTGTCAACACCAGAAAAGCTGAACAGGCTGTGGTCTGAGGTCACTGGAGGGCAGAATCTTCAACACCCAGGCACACACTGCCTTTTCCTCTGGGCTCGTTAAACCCCAGCTACCAGTTGGAAGGTGCTGCCCTCATTGAGGACAGGTCTTCCCCTTCATTAAAGCCCCCTGGAAATGTCCTCACAGATGATCACTTGGTATGTGATTGACAGTGAAGACAAGCCATCACAGACAGACAGCGTTCAAAGCACATTTGGTGCAAATGACATCCTTTTCTTACTTAGTTTTCTTTGCACGCTTGTAAAAATTCAGTTGCCTGTAAATGCATAGGTTTACTTTTTGATTATAAATTCGTCTTCTGTCTAGCTTTTTGCCAGTCATTATTTCATGGCTTTTTTTTCAGTTTTGCTGAAATATAATTAACAAAAAAGTATAACTTTAAAGGAACATGCAGCGTAGTGTTTTGTTATGCATATACATTATGAACTGACTGCCAAGTCAAGATAATTACTATATCTATCGCATCATACGGTTTTTGTACACGTGTGTGGTAAGGCACTTAAGATCCAGACTCTTAGCAACTTTCATTTATAGCATCTCCTATTATTAACTTAAATCAACCTGCTATATATTACTAAGTTTCTAAAATGTTTGCTACTTTCAGAGGTGAAATTTTTTACTGTTTGACCAACATCTCTGCATTCCCCACAATTCTTGGTCCCTAGCAACTGCCATTCTGTTTTGGCTTCTGTTAGTTCAGTATTTTTAGATACCACATGCAAGTGGAATTGTGTGCCATTTGTCTTCCAGTTTATTCCATTTGTACCATAATGTACTCCAGTTTCATTGACATCATCAGAAATAACAAAATTTCTTTATTTTTAAAGCTGAATAATATTTTGCATTTTCTTGATAATTACCCCCACCCCACTCCCACCGCCATTAAATTTTTCTCATTATTCAGTACTGATTAATGCTTATGTTACTTCCATATCCCAGGGTCATCACAATGGTCCTTATGTCAAAGGAGAGCTGCCATGTGTTTGTATTCGGACACATGGGCTGGATACCCTCTCTTCCGTCATCTTTCTGGTGTCGCTCCCACTGGAAGTTGTGGAGTCAAGAAAGACGAACCTTTCTACTTTGTTTTCTTTTTCAGAACCATTTTTAGTTTTCCTAAATCTCCTGCAACCCCATCTGAATTTAAGGATTAACTTGGAAGTTTCTACAAAACAATAAATAAATAAATCTTGAGCTGAGGACTCCAAATAGATCCTTTTAGAAATCATTGTCATGTTAGCATTAAGTCTTACAATCTATAGATCTGTCTTTGCTTTTATGTAAGCCTTTCTCAAGTTTTCTCAATGATGTTGTATGGTTTTCAATACCTAAGCCTTACAATTAGCATGCAAATTTTGTGAGTCTTTTATATAATCACAAGCGGGGAGGGGGGATTTTTTTTTTTTTTAGGTTTCATTTTGGATCACCTATTTCGTGTATACACAAACACAGCTGATTTTTACCTTATATCTGCAACATGTTAACAGTTGCCCTTTTGAGCATTTGGCAATTTTACATGTGTGTTAATGTGGGTTTCACTGAGTTCACCCTTAGAATCCATGGGGCTTTGTTGGTGTATAGACTGTTTTCCTAAAATCTGAGACTTTTTGAGACACCATTACTTGTACTACATTTTCTGATTTCTTTCTGTAAAACTCCCATCGTGCAGGTCCAGGTCTGTTTTCTGTGTCTCACAGGCTAGAGAAGCTCAGATAGACTCCCTTCCACTTCAGTGAATCCTCTGTGAACCCCTGACTGCTTGTGAGCCTTCCAGTGAAGTTTCACTTAAGTCATTGTACATTTCATCTCCATAATTTTTCTTTTAAGTTTTCTGTCTCTTTGCCAGGCACAGCTGGTGCATGCATTTAATCCCAGCACTCAGGAGGCAGGCGTGACAGATCTCTGTGAGTTCCAGGCCAACCAGAGCTACATACTGAGACCCCTGTCCAAAATTAAATGAACCCTCTACCTCTTTACTGGTAGTCTGATTTGCGAGGTGTCTTTGCCATTCTTTGTTTTATTTGCTTTGTTTTGTTTCGATGTGTGTTCTTTGGGTTCTCCGGAAACGTGCTGGTTTACAGTCTGTCTTCTCAGCCCAACCCATGAGCTTCCTCAGTGAGTTCCTTCTGCTACCTCTTTCCCCTTCTACATGAGCTCTGCCATTCCCTGGCATAGCTCACAGGTTTTATTATAAACTTGGTAAAGCTTGTCTTTTATATTAATATAGTGTAGCAACCCAGGAAATCAGTTCAGCTCTTTAGGGTTACTTAGCTCTTGGGTATGACTATTGTTATTGTTGTTCTTTACTTAGTAACTTCTTAAACTAAGTCTATACAGGAAAACATATGCATCAACTAAAATATCTGACCAGTTAAGTAGCTGCCACCTGTATCACTTCCCGGTGCATCGCTGTAATGAGATACCTGACATAAACTGGAGAAAAGATTTATTTGGGCCCATAGTTTCAGAGGGTTTGGCTCAGTCTCTTGCTCCATGTTTCTGGCCTTCAGTGGGGGTAGTACTCATTCTATCAGAAATGGATGGGAGACACTGTTCACCTCATGGTGAGCAGGCAGCAGAGCAGTTGCGCATCATGGCAGAAAGTAAGCAAGGATGGAGCTGTAATAGGAAGTAGCCAGGGCAAGATATAGCCACCAAGGACACCCCCACTCTGACCCACTTCAAGTCAGGCTCCACCTCCTAATGCTCTGCTGATGTTTTTAATCCATCAATGTGTTAAACACCCACAAGGCCAGAGCCTTCATGCTCGCTCTGCCCCTGCTGTCTTAGACACGTTCTATTGCTGTGAAGAGACACCATGACCAAGGCAAGCATTTTAAAAGAAAACATTTAATCCGGAGGTTACTTACAGTTTCAGAGAGTTAGTTCGTTGTGTCGTGGAGGTGAGCAGGGCAGCATGTAGGATCTGATAGCTACGTCCTGATCTGTAGACCAAGAGAGACTCCGGGTTTGTTGTGGGCTTCTGAAGCCTAAAAGCCTACCCCCTCCCCCCGTGATACGCTTTCTACAAGGCCACACCTCCTAATCCTTCTGTTCCGTTCAAATAGTGCCACTTCTGGATTAATGAGAAATCAAATATATGAGCCCCCTGAGGGTCATTCTTATTCACACCACCACACCTGGAAACACCCACATGTGCGCCACATTCATCTTCAAGAAGTTTCTGCTGCACTCAGGCTGATAACCAAAAGTTACCATCACACCGTGTAATAGTTGGCCTTCATATTCCTTAAATGTCCAGAACCATAAATAAGTTTCCCAGCATTTGTGCACATTGGGGGACTCACTCAATGTTTGTGCAACTTTAAAATTCTATTTAGGCTTTGCTTCCTGCTGTACAAAAACTCCAATTCAGCCAGAGGAGATTTGAATTTTTTTTTACATCCTTCCTGGATATGTACTCCAAATGACCTCTCCATTTGCCTGGCCATGTAGATTCCCAGGAGTACGGCAACCCTTCTCAAAGCTTCCCAGGGACAGCTGTTTCAGGCTTTTACTATTAATGTATTTTAGTCATTGTTAACTGTCTTCAATGAGCTGAATGGTGCACCTCCAAGAGTTATATGCAAAATAACAATTGTATGAAGAGATGGGGCCTCCGTGAGGAGATTAGAACTTCCATGAATGAGAATAGTGTCCTCATAAGACTGGGAGATATCTCTCATAGCTCCAACCACGTGAAACTACAGTGGGAAAGAGGCCTTCATCCATCGGGGAAGCAGATCCTGACCCAACACTAAACCTAAGTCGTCCTGATGTTGGACTTTTAGCCTCCAGAGCTGTGAGAAATAAACGTCTGTTCTCTGTGAGCCACCCACCTATGGCCCTATTGCGGCAGTGGTGGGAAGAGAAAAGGTGCCTGGCAGACAGCTACCACATTAACCAATTGCCACTGAGAATTTCTGACAAGTGCTGTCTTTGCTGAGTGAGTTTTGCCTGAGGTCAGATATAAACAGGCTCTGAATGTGGAAGTCTTCCGGGAGGTGCCAGACAGGTCAAACAAGGACAATGCCCCGCAAATGGTGTGGTTGGTTGGGAGTGCTCTAATAGCGTTTTGTCCCCTCCAGTGACTGCTAGGCAGCTTCTTCTCACACCTGTTGTGGTTGTGAGGCCCTTGGGTCTCCATGGCTACTATGTAGCTGGAGGGGTGATGGATGCAAAGTAAGGGAAAGTAATACAGACCCTTATTAAGATTCACACCCCAGGAAGCACCCCTTCATTGCCACGGGCCTGTGATTAGTTGTCCAGAGTTCTGCAAAGCTTGGTTTACATAATTTTCCCCGGTGTTCTCGGTACGTTTAAGAAAGAAACACATTTTAAACCCCTGATTCCACCACCCGCAAAGAGTTTTTCTTCTTCTAGAATGTTCTTAAACTGCATGTTTAGCCTTTTTGAGCCTTCTGGGCCAAGAAAGACCAGCCGCATGTAGGAGGTTTTGCATATTCTTCTTAACGCAGAACACATTTTATGTTGTGTCAGACCAGTGCTGCAAATAGAACCCTCTTATGTGGGGCCTGTCCTTTGGTTTTGACAAATGCAAATGAATAAGCGGAGCAACTCACTGGCTTCCCTGAGAGGAAAAAGCCATCCTTTCTTCCTGCATTTGGCTGCTGCTTAAAATGAAACATTTGTTTTCTCACATGGTCCCTATGAGATCTTCATGGTATACCTGCTGCCTTCTGATTGTAATAGAATGATGGAATTTCACTGTTAAAATATATCACAAGCGTAGCCACTCAGTTCAGTCTAAATGCATCAAACCCACCAATCACTTTCCAAAAAAAAAAAAAGTCTTAAACAAAAATGACGAGAAGCCAGGTCATATAGTCTATCATTTAAAGCTCATCCACTTCATTCGGCCTGGGATGAAAGGTTGTCTCAGGAGACCATGGAGGATAATTAAAAAAAGAATTGTGGTTAGGAACCCATAATGGTTATAAGAAAATGAGGAGGTAGACTTGAGTTTCCCACCTTTTGAGACTTCCACAAGCCTGTGATACACTCTAATCATAAATACTTTGTTTTTCCCAGACTTATGGGCCTAGCTAAGCTGATGATGTCTGAACACCAAGTAAAATTCATAGCACATATAAAAATCACACTCACATGTAAACTAAGCAATACATTTCTGAGAGAAGGTAAATATGTAATGGCCATATAAATAATGTCTGCTCCTGGCTGATTTCATTTTGGATGACCATACCATCCACAAAACACAAGAAACCTTGGCCAAAAAAAAAGTTTCCCCACATGAAATGATTTGTTTGATGTATGTAGGTATGCTGCTTTCTGTCAGGTGCTTGGTCACTTCAATGAGGAGAGTAACAAACTGATTCATCACTTGGGGCTGCCCTTTCCAGAGCAAATGGAGAATGTTGTCTTTCCAGATATACACAGACTAAAGACCTTTTGTTGTTGTTTTGACATAGATTTGTTTTTGTTTTTTTTTTTCAAGACAGGGTTTTTCTATGTATCCCTGGTTATCCTGGACTCACTTTGTAGACCAGCTGGCCTCAAACTCACAGCCTCTGCCTCCCTGAGTGCTGAGATTAAAGGTATGTGCCACCATGCCCAGCTGAAAATAATTTTTTAGTACAATATACTCTGATTATGGTTTCCCCTTCCCAACTCCTCCACCCACCCAAGTTCACATCCTTTCCTCCTCTCTCTCATTAGAATACAAGCAAGCATCTAAAAAGTAATGATAACAGAAAATAAAAACATACAAACCAGAATAGAACAAAGCAAACAAACTATCAGGGGAAAAACAGCCAAAGAAAAATCATAAGAAATACATATAAACACAGAGACATATATTCACACACACACAGAGAGAAATCCCAAAACACAGATCACCAGAAATCATATAAGCAAAATACCTGATACCTGTAAGGGGAAAAAAGAAAGGCGGGGGAGGGGCGGGGGAGAAGAGAGGGAGGGAGGAAAGGAGAGAGAGGAAAGTAATGCCAGGACAGAGCACTATGAGACAAGAAATCATCAAAAATGCCATTGAACTGGTTTTGATTTGGCCATCTACTGCTAGGCAGTCTGTCCTTATTTATGATTTGTATACCCAGTGAGACTCCATTGTGAAAACTAATTGTTTTTTTGTTCGAGAGTGGTTATCAGTTGGAGACAGCTTCTGGGGTAGGGATTGGGGCATGTGTCCACTTCCCCCTCAACACTGAGTCCCAGTCTGGCTTAAACCTGTGCAAGCCCTGTGGACACAATCACAGTTTCTGTGAGTTCATATGTGCATCAGTCCTCCTGTGTTCAGAAGGCCTTGTTTCCTTGATGTCCTCCTTCCAAACCTCTGGTTCTTAAATCTTTCCGCCTCCTCTTTCCCAGGATACCCTGAGCTCTGTGGGGAGGGATTGGATGGAGACATCCCACTGAGGGCTGAGTGTTCCAAGATCTCACCCTCTGCATTTTGTGCGGTTGTGGGTCTCTGTTTTTTTTTGTTTTGGGGTTGGGTTGTTGTTATTTTTTCCCCCATACGCTGCAGGAGGAATCTTCTCTGATGATGGCTGAGCAAGGCACTGATCCATGAGTGTAGTAGAATGTCGTCAGGAGTCATTTTATTGCTACGTTTCTTTAGCAGAACCATAGTATTTGTATTTCCCCAGTGTCCTTGGCGTATCTGATCTCAGGTTCTTGAGCAGAGTTGGGCATGAGTTCCATGTCATGGAATAAGCTTTAAATCTACTTAGATATTGGTTGATTATTCCTTCAAGGTTTGTACCACCGTTACACCAGTGTATCTTACAGGCAGGTCACCACTGTGAATGAAAGGGTTTGTAGCTGGTTTGGTGTTTACCTTTCTCTTTTGGTATCACACAGAGTATCTTCCAGTGTTGTGAACACTAGTCAGTAGGGGTAAAGGCTCTAGGTAGGCTCCAGCCTGACTTCTCTGTGTTCAATGAGTTATATAGGTATTATCTTCAGCAATGGACCTTACCATCAATTTGTGGAGAGAAACCAAAATAGCTTTGGCAATAGTCTGGGTTTTTTTTGGGGGGGGGGTTGTCCATGGGGCTCATTTGGCCAAAAACTCAATTAGATTTAATCCATCCCAGGAACTGGAGGTTTCATTTGGTGATGAGTGATGTCTAGCTGAAGCTTTAGCTCTTTCATAATTTGATGGTTTCAGTTAGATTTCTTTCATATATGTATATATCGGGCTTCCATTTATCCTTCAAATGGCCCCTGGTTTTAACTGTCCCTCCCAGTATTCCCTCTGTTGCCCCCCTTCCCTCCCTTTCCAAATTTGGTCCTTGCATTCAATGCTCCTCCGTCCATTCAGAGCTATCTATTCTATTTCCCCTTCCTAGGGAGATCCATTCTTCCTCCCTCATCCCTCACTGTATACCTAACCTCTGTGATTATATGGACTGAACTCTGCTTATCAAAGACTTAACAGCCAACATCAACATAGAAGTGAATACATGCCATATTTGTCTTTGGGGGTCTAGGTTACTCACTCAGGATGAGTTTTTTTCTAACCCTGTCCACTTACCGTCAAATTTTATGATGTCACTTTTTAAAAATAACAGCTGGATAATATTCCATTTTATAAATGTACCACATTTGCTTTATTTATTCTTTCATTGACGAATATCTAGGTTGTTTCCAATTTCTGGCTATTATAAATAGAGCAGCAATGAACATGATTGAGCAAGTGTCTTGTTGAGGGCTGCATACTCCTTTAGGGATATGCCCAAAAGTGGGATAGTTAGACCTTGAGGTAGATCTAGTCCCATCTTCCTGAGTAACTGCCATACTGAGAGTGTTTCCCTTATTCCACACCATCACCAGCATGAGCTGTCACTTGTTTCATTTATCTTGAGGAGGGGGGAACTTGATATAGTGAATAACGGATAAAAATAAACAAAAAGACAAACCAAAATAGAGCATTTTACAAAATGTCCAGATTGTCTCCCTGTGGTCCTATGGGAATAATTAAATGAACTGTACTTTGAAAATCTGGAGAATTAGACGTTCTTCTTTGTGTTCCGTAGGTATGTATGTAAACCTATTATGTTATTTTTAACTCTTTAGGTGAGTTCAGACTTAGTCTGAAGAGTTTAAACACTGGAGTAGTACAGTCAGAATAAAAGCAAAAATATAACCAGAATTCTCACTGTGTTTTGATTCTTCAGTGTGCTTTTTAGCTAATTTATTGGCATTTGTTTCTTTGGCATAGTCTGCTGAATGCTTTCTAAATGGAGTGCTTTAAGCACATAGATAGGCTACCCATTTTCTTTATTTGACATCAGCTGGTAGTTATTCTGTCGCTTCTATTTCACCCTCTAGGTTCCAGATTTCTGGAGTACCTCTCCATCTGTGATCACACAGGAATGTTGTTGGGGAAAGAAAGAAAATATTCAGAGAGCAATGGAAACATCACAGGGGAAGGGGCATGACATCGTATGGACGCACACCTAGAAACTTATCTGCCTTCATCGTCATGCTCTATCTCAGGCCAGTGAAAGTGAAGATGAGGAGGGCCACACAGCCTTTCTATTTTCCTTACCTATTTGTGTGTCTTAAATTGTAAACAACACAACATACAATATGACCAATTGAATATCTAGGCAATACTTGTACTTACACTCACAAACAGGACACTCATATACCCTGAATCCCAGAACCATTTGCAAGGATCATACTTACATATTCATGAAACAATTCTGAGACCACAAAAGTTTCTGGTTCAAGCCAGTGAATCTGTTCCAAGACTGCTCTTAAAAGTTTTGTCTACTAACATTGATCTCAACTCATTTAATTCCCTGAATTTTTAGAATATGAGTTTGTTGAAATCCAACTACAAGAAAACAATAATTGCTACCTAACATTCTTCAAGAAGTGGCTATGTGATGATGAAGAAACACAGGAGCTGGATGACTCAGCAATTAAGAGCACTTGTAATCTTGCTCGGGACTCCGGTTTGGTTCCCAGCACCTACATCTGGCAGCTCACAACTGGCTATGAGTGCAGCTCCAGCTGACCAGATGCCCTCTTCCGACTCATCAGACACCTGCACATACATGATGCAGATGCATACACTCAGGTGTACATATACATAACATTTTTAGAAAATTTAAAAAATGTATACATTATTTTTAGCAAAAATATCTACTCTTCACTGACTGATTTTTAAAATCAGTTTTGAGCCATGATAAAGTACCAGGCATCATATTTACCTTAACACCAGGACGAAATATAGGAAGCAATTACTGGAAGGCACTGGCCAACAAGCAATTCATGAAGATAACTCTTAACAGTGGAAGTAGGTTAGCTGAGTCTTGCCCTGGCTTAATTTGTTTCTGAAATTATTTTTCAAGCTTAGCAGGGGGAAAATCAGTCCAGACAAAGAAAGCCAGTTTAATGCAGTGATCAATGTGTTTGTGAGGAAGGCTGGGACTTAGCAGCCAGAGCCCAGGTACAGAACTAAGATACCCAGCCCAGAAAAATCTACAAGCCAGTCCTTAAATTTAAAGGTAAATGAGGCCTACTTACAACTTGGTTAACACACAGCTCATTGACGTTTTGGTTTTTTTAAAAACTCAGTTATGTTATGTAAACATGTTTTTTTTGTTATAATCCTGTGTGGGGGTTTTAATTTGCTGATAATTACCTCGTGCAGGGGTGTGATCTTTGCCAGCTGGAGTTAGTTGAATTCTGAGGACTTTGAGGGGTATAAATATGACAGCCCAGAAACAGAAGGTGCAGTGGCTTTGAGGAGGCACAAGAGGACTGTTTGCTGGTTTGCTGGACTTCTGGATATCCTGATGATGGAGACTGCTATTGCCCCAAAAAGAATCCTATGACCCTACCCAGCTGGAAGAAGTCTATGTGACTCTTTCCCTTCCAACCTTCTTTTCCCCCTTCCTCGGGTTTGGGGGTTGAAAGGGAGGTTTAGGCTTTAAGGATCCCCCAAATAAAGTAGTGTTTGAAAAACTAGCACCAACACACACACACACACACACACACACACCTTTTGAAAGACTTATTGGTAAGTAAAGATTTCAGAGTCTGCAAAATGCTGAGAAATTCTAAAATCAATAACAACAACCCCATTAAAGACAAACGTTCCACCCATCCAGTTGGGATTCCTAAAAGTCCTTCATATGGGCTAAGGGTCAAAGCTACTTTTACAGAGTAAGGAAAACATGACAACCATGTTTCCTGAAAAAGAGAAATCTTCAACCCAAGTCTTCAAAGCAATTGAGGTGATCTGTCAATCATTTAAATGCCTACCAATACAAATTCAACAGACTTTATGGGAAAATAACATAATACAGAATTTTGGTAGCTTTCTAGATATAAGAAGAAGTAAGAAAAAAGGTGAAGACTGATGACCAATAATAAAAACACACACAGAAAGGAGCTACATATAGGGGTTAACATACAATATCCTCAAAATAATTGTAAATATAATGATAAAGAGAATACACAAAAATGTAGCCAACATCAAGAAAATAAGGATCACTTCAGGAGAGAAAAATACTCTTTAGGAGTATTAAATGAACATTCTAAACCTAAATTCTAAATTAAGAAGTCACTGGGTGGGTCTACCAGAACAGAGGAGATAGGCTTAGTGAGCACAGAGATGGGCTGATAGAAATAACCAAATGACAGCACAGGATAAGAAAAGAAATGATGGTAACAGAGAACTGGTGAGGTCTATACTGCATAAGGATGGTATCTATAGCTGCAGATGCCACTTGATAGGAAGTGTAATGTTTCTTCTCAACCAGAAAAAAAGAGAAAAATATTGAAAATATTTAAAGATATGAGGAGAAAAGAGATGGTTTTGTTAATGTGGAAAAAGAGTTCCTGAGTTTTAACCAAACTCACACAAGAGGGATGTAACTAAATCCAAACTAGGCCTTGCAGGGTTAAGCCACTGACAAAAGGGTTCAAAGAATGGGCCTTAAAAACAGTTTTAAAACTACACACCTTAACCTCAAGGAATTGCTGAGAGACTATCAGCTGACTTTAACACACACTGGTGAAGCCAGCCACATCATTTCCATAGTGCTAAGAGAAAGGAAAGGGGCTGGGGTATAGCTCAGTGGTGGAACACTCATCCAACCTGGGCAAGGCCCTGGGCTTGATCCCCAGCACAGGAAAGAAAAGAGAGTGGAAGGAAAGGAAGACAAAGGGAGGAAGTGGCTGGGAACTGCTAACCTAGAATTCCAGGCTTGTACCAGGGAAGGTATTTGAATAAAGGAAAACAATATGAAGACTTTCAGTCAAATAGTCTAAGCACATGAACCAAAGGAAGGCTAGCTAGTCTTTAAGAAAATGTTTAAGGACACTGTTCAAGATATATATATATATATATATATATATACACACACACACACATACACACACAAGGGGCAAGGGAAGCCCTGAAGGGTAAATGCATGGATAAACAAAAGGATGAAAGCTACTTTCTCTGAGTAAGGAAAACATGAAAACCATGTACCCTAAAAAAGAGAAATCTTCATTCCAAGTCTTAAATACAATTGAGGTGATCTGTCAATCATTTAAATGCCTACCAATACAAATCCAACAGACTTCAGGGAGAAATGACATAATACTGAATTTTGGTAGATTTCTAGACATAAGAAGAAGTAAGGAAAAACTTTAAAGCAACAAGCGGTATGATGTATATTTCAAAATATGACAATTATTTAATAAAGTGACAAAAAGCAGAGGGCTTAAGTTCCTGCCACTTTGAAGTAGACTGGAACAAATTCAGAATGCAATCTGTAACTGCTTTAATAGCAAGTAGAATAGATATAAATTTAAGGGGAAAAACCTTACAGAGGAAAGGTAAGGACAGGAAAGTGAGAATAAAACAAGAGTCAGGTGTAGCAAACAGAAAGCAAGCTGGTGGACTTCAACCCATCTGCACCTATAATGAATTTAGACAAATTAGGGACTCTAAAGCACACAGCAAAAAATTCAAATTGAACGTAAGACATAGCAGATTTGTAAGATGTTACAGTAAACATGAAGACAACTCCGTGTAAAGTAAGAGTAGAAAAAAATTGCAGCAGCTGCTAACTTAAAACTGGCCCTGTTAATATTATATAATATGGGTTTTTAAATCAAGGTAACTTTATATGAGATATACATAAATGGTAAACAATAAAAGGATCAAATCAGGCAGAAAGAAACATATGTCTAATCCCCTTGATAATAGAGTTTTAGGCTTGGTGCCACACACCTTTAATCATAGCATTCGAAAAACAGAAGGCAGGGGGATGTCTGTGAGTATGAGGCCAGCCTGGACTACACAGTGAGTTCTAGGCCAGCCAAGGCCGCATAGTGAGACCCTGTATCAAAACAAACAAACCCACAACTGCAAAACTTATAAAACAAACACTGACAGAACTAAAAAGAAACAGACACCCACATTCCCAGTGGAGATTTTAAGAACTTGTTCTTAGTGACTTACAGATAGAGAGAGAGCACCTGTATTATTAAGTTGTAGAAGTTTGGGACAAACAAGCCTGGATCAGCAGACCTAGAATCTTATTTGTTAAGTGTAAGGAGAATATAATTTTCACACCCACATGGACTATTTAGTGAAATAGAAGATTTCTGGGCAAAGGTGAAAAAAAACCTACAATTTTGAAATGATGGAGTTAGAAACCATAACATTTTTCCCAATGTTGAAGTTAAGAAAAAGAAACAACAACAACAGAAAAGGTTGAAAACAGAAAGCTCACTAGAAAATTTCCAAGTGCTAGAAAATTAATGAATATACTGGTTTCATAAGACAAAATAAAATTTTGAAAAGATTTGAATGTGAATGAAGATAAAAATAAATATAACTCATCAAAACTTATACACAAGTTCAACTGTTTCTTAACACGTTAATTACACAATCTCCTCTCTAATAGCAGTGTTGGTACATTCACCAAAAACTGACAAAAGCACATGCAGATGCTTTTGTGCAAGAAACAAAAGCAGATCTGGGGTGAGGTTGTTTCTTTTGTTTTGTTTTCTTGAGGCTACATCTCATTCAGTAGTCCAGCTGGTCTGGAATTTACTCTGTAACCCAGGCTCACCTCAGACTAATGCCAATCCTCCTGCCTCAGACTCGCAAGCACTGAAATTGTAGGCACGAGCCCTACTGTCTGGCTTCAGATTTATTTTTTAATGAGAAGATTGGAAAATCAGAAATCAAAGGTTTGTAGGCTACAGTAATGGGAAAACAAATTGTACTATGACCAACACAGGAAAATAGGGCTCAAAAATCAAAATGTTACAAACTGCTACTGCAAATTAAATAAACCCCAACAATACTGGATGGTAATAATAATAAGAAAGACGTGACCTTCTATATTAAAGCTAGAAATAAAACGAATCCATAGCTACAGCAGGCAGATCAGGTAGAGCAAGGGGCAGGGTTATAAAGAGGAACAGGCCGGCACTGAAAATCTTGGAAATGTCTGTGGTGCCGGCTGAGGTGTAGCTCTGTGTGCAAGCATTCAGCTGCATTGGGGTTTCCCTGCTCACTACAGAGATGCATAGTTTTGATAGACCTTGTCTTGAGTTGCTTTCCCCTGCTGGAATAAACATCAGGACCAAAAGCAACTTGGGGAGGATCAGGGATTGTTGTATCTTCGCATTTACAGTCCCTCCATGCAAGTCAGGGCGGGAACTCAAGGCGGAAACCTGGAGGCAGGAGCTGATGCAGAGATCACGGAGGAGTGCTGCTTACTGCTTGCTCCTCTCGGCTTGCTCAGCCTGCGTTCTTATCCAACCCAGTGCTAGGTGAGGGTCGATGGAGGTGGTGTGAAAATGGAAGGGAAGACTGGGCTCAACAGAAGCAGGTTGTGCTTTATTAGAGCAATGGAGGGTAGTAGTCTCTCCACGGGAGGGAAGACTGGGCTGGCATGCAGGAGGCTTGGGAGTTTTATAGGGCAGGAGAGGCAATGTTGGGGGTGAGAACTTCAACCTTCAGATCTCTTTCCACTCTCAGGGCTGTAGATGCCGGCAGAGGCCTTAGAGTCTATTGCAGAAAATATGACAGAAGTTTTGAAATCACCTCTTTGGTTTAATGGAAATTTAGAGGTGTCAAAAGGAAAAACTGGTTAACCTGAAGATAGGTCATTAAAAAGGAAATGAGACTGTGACAAGAAACCATTAGACTCAATAACAGCCAAGTACACATGATGAAATGGTTAAACATTTGCTGCGGTCTGAATACGAAGAGTCCACTGCAAGTTCACAGGTTAGTCAGACTGTTCCCTGTGATGGACCTTGCCTCTTAGGGGGCGTGACCTTATCAATGAATTAATTCCTCTGATAGATCCATACTAAGGATTACATAGGGCAGTTGGTAGCAGGAGGCGGGACCAACAAGGAGGAAGTAGGTCACTGGAGACAAGCCCTGGAAGGACAGACCTCCTCTTCTGTTCCCTCCTCTCCCTCACTCTGCTGCATGGCTGCCCCAAATGAGCCACTTTTCCTACTTTCTCCCTATCATTTGTTCTTTCTGCCTCTGCTCAGGCTCCAAGCCATGGCTTGGACCACAATTTCTCTCAGGTATCTGTCACAATGATAAACATTCTGATTGACACATAAAATTGGTAACAGAAATGGGGAGGTTTCTGTGATGGCTCGTCCATGTAGTTCAAAAACCTTGGAATGGGTTTGGGGGGTGGGGAGGATCTGGGAAAGTTTGCAGACGTGGGCTAGAGAAGGTTTTGGTGTGCTGGAAGAAAAGCCAGGAAAATAGAATGTGACCACAAGGAGTGGAGATTGTGCTTCTGAGGTTTCAGACAGGCTTGGGACCTTCTGGAAAAGGCCTCATCTGTGTCTCATGGACACAGAGTATAAGACTAACATAGTGTCAGACCAAAAACTAAAACAAAATAAAAGCAGAAGCACAGGAGAGAATGTGTAGCTAGAGAGGAAATAAAGATAAATAGACATAAACCCCAGAACTGTCAAGGAATTGGCAATGTCAGTAAAAATTTTAGATGTTCCCTTCTAAAATAAAGGGGGAAAATGTTTTCATCTGTTATCTACTACTAGTAAGGGAGAAAATAAAAAACACAATGCTTGGCTGGGTCTTTGTGGGTTATAGAGACAAATATTCTATGCCCAGAATTATTTCCTCTGCCCATGTAACAGTACAGATGAAAATTACAAGATTTCAGTGAGACCAAAAGCAGGAAAGAGGACCACATCAAATCTAGCCTGTGATGCTGAGTTTTGTCACGTAGGCTGGACACCCTGAGAGATCTTGTGTTGTTAGTGGCAGCATTGATGGGAAAAGATGTTATCTGAAACATTTTGAAGCATCCTCCTGAATGAATCACAGCATAGATTCCTTGGGATACAGGATAATGGAGTGCTGGTTGCAGCATGAAATGGGTAATGAAACAGCTTTTGAAACATAGCTCTTGGCATAAGATGTTGTCCTAACAGAGGCTGAGTACCTGACCAGAAGACACTGAATGACCGTGCAGCCACAACTCACAACTGTAAGTCAGGTCCGTCAACACCAGCAAGTTCATACCACCTTAGTCTCCAACCTCAACTGGGCACCCGGAGTGAACTGGACTCTACCCCCAGTTGACTACACATTCAAAGATTCCTAAAAATCCTTGCCCAGCTCCAAATTTTTGTCTCATTTAAAAAAAATTGGTAGTTTTCAAAAGAAAAACAAATGGTCCAGAAATATATGAGGGTGAAAAGTTAAGTGGTTAAGAGTACATTTTTTTACCCAAGAAAAGAAGTAAACTGTTAAAATTCAATGCACATTTCCAATGCATTATTTTGTTGTTTCCAAAGCATTCTTGCTGTGCATCTAAGAACTCAAAATTTCACAACATGTGGCTAGCGGGGCTGTGGGAACTTCAGTTCCAGAAAGGAGCCAAAAGAGGTCACTGTATTTGTGGAAGTTCAAGATCTTGTGTCATGTTGGAAACCTCAGTGGAGGTCAGCCTTTCATCTATCAATTGTCACATGACCTTGGTCTCCAAGAGCAGTTCAAGACTGAGTTTGAAACATCAGGCAATACAGACCAAAGGAAGGTCAGACTTAGGAAATCTGGGTGTGACTTGCCTGTCTTAGCTTCCACTCCTCCCTACATCTGAACAAATAGCTAGTGCCCTGGCTCGCCAAAAGTCTCATCCCATCCTGAAGGGGATCAACTTAAGAACAAGCCAATCCAAGAATAGCAAAAGCAGGCAAGAGTAGGCTGGGAGGAGACAGGGTTTGTGGACAAAATGACCTCATGCTCATGTCATGCTGGAAGCCTGAGATGCTTCTGCACTTTCCAATTCTGGGATCAGAAGTCTCAGATCATTTGCTACACAGTGCATTTGAGGGCAGCCTGGGATTTTTAAGACCCAGCCGAGGAAGAAAGGAAGGAAGGAAGAAAGAAGAGGGGGTTCAGGGAAGGAAGGGGGAAGGGAGGAAGGGAAGAATGAAGAAAAAATTAAACCCAGTGCTACCATATTAAAGACAACTCGACATTATATGCTAAAAGCTCTAAATATGGATATAACCTTCAGTGTAATACAGAAACGTGTAAGACTGCAGTCACCAGAGAGATATCTGAGCACTGGAGTTTAACATTGAGCAAGACAAAGTCCCTGTTGGAGCCGGACTTAAGTAGCAACCAAAGATGAATATAAAAGCTTTTTTATAAGGGCATTGATTTTATAGCCCTTTGTAATAATCAATGAAATAACATAAATACCCAACAAAATAAAAATGCTTAAATAAATCTTGGAGTACTGGCATGATAAAATGGGGCTTAAAATGAGTTACAGAAACCATTTCATGATAAGGAAAAATATTTCACCATATAAGGATTATTTTTTAAGCTGATGGTAACAAAGAGTGTAGAATAGAACAAACTGGAATTTGTGCACTGTCCTGTGTGTAAGAAAAGCCCAGAATCGATTGCTCTGAAATGTCAATAGTTAGTCTAATAGGAAGAATTGTGGCTGCATTTGATTTTCTTCTGTGTGTATCTTGCCACCAATCTGTAATCTTCTACCACAAATATGCCTTCCCATTATTACCTAAGAAAACATAGCTTTGGCAGATGGCCTTGAATAGTTTACATTAGAAAGAAAATAAATAACAGGCAGGTACTAGCATTGAGTTGTCTCCTAAATCTGGGGTAACCAATAGACATCTTCAAATAAAGGGTACAGTCTAGGATGAGAACAGTCTGCTCATCCTTGGGTCTCTAATGAACCTTTCCTTTCTCCAGAGAGGAAACCTGTGCCTTGCCCATGATGCAAGCTGCACCCCAAGCCCTACATTTGTGCTTTCTAATCAAGAAAACCAAAAACACGTAGTGGGAGCTGGTTAATGATGGTCTGGACCAGGCCCCAAGCCTCTTGTCCCAGGATTCAAGGCTATTTCCACCACTGTGCCCTTTACCTAGGCCACAGCAACATCACCAGGATAACACTGTCGAGAGCGGTCATCCAGTACATTTGGAGAGTTCCATCAGAGCCCTAAAAATAACTCGGCAGCCTGGAGGCTCACTGTGTACCGGCTTGAAACCCAAGTGTGCCCTGAGTTGAAAAGGGAAGCCACATGGGGGGGGTTAACTGCTTGGATTCTCTTCCCGGCCTTCCAAAGTTAAACAGAAATTCAAGTGTGCTCACGGGTGCACAGGGAGATTGTTTGCAAGGTGAAGCTGACAATGAACTTTCTTGTAACCCCTCACTTTCATTTTAACTCTTGTCTGAGCACTCAAATAACCGCATCCTGCTTCCAGACGTGGGGGTGCTTGACATAAAATCAGTGCTGTGACTTCCCATAGTCACACCTGTTCATTTCAAGCCATTTTGCAGCCTAGCTGGAGTGGAATGCAATATGAATAGATTTCTCCAAGATGGGACTGAGCTGTGTGGCCTGGGCTTCCAACTGTCCAGGCTACGCAGGAAAACACTAGCCTAGCCCGTTACGAGCCTGTGTTCTCTGTGACTAAGAATTACCAGACAGCGCAGGGAAACAGGTGCAGCTGCTTAGGGCTGTTTCAAAGGCCAGAAAGCTTGTGAGCCAGCATCTGCTTCAGAATGCTCCCCGAGACTCAGAGAGGACAGAACATTTCCAAATAGCCGAAACAGAGGCTTACCTGAAGCTACACTTTATTTTCAAGGAAAAAATGTTAAGTATCTGGCTTAAGCATTCTGCAAGCAGTCATTTCTCTCCCGAATACATTGGCTCACATTATTAGGACCTCCCTCAGCCCCTCTGGACTTGAGGACCAAACCCAGGGCCTTGAGTTTGCCAGGCAAGGACTCTACCACTGATCTAACTCCCCAATCCTGGGGATATATATTTTTAAGATAGTATTTTTCGTAAATTTAAATTGTGTGTGTGTGTATGTGTGTGTATGTATGTGTGTCTGTGTGTGCTCAAGTGTGTGTGCCGTCATACCTGGGTGCAGATGAGCATGAGTACATGGAATTTGACCCCCCAGACTTTAGCTCACATTGGGTTTTGTTTTTCTTGCTTTTGTTTTCTTTTCAGGGTCTCTCTCTGGCCCGAAACTCACAAACGAGGCTAGGCTGGGCCCCCAGTATTCTCTGCCTCGCCAAGGCTGGGATGGATTGCAAATTCCCTCTACACACCTCACTTTTGCACATGATCCTGGGGCAGAACACGGGTCCTCTCGCTTGCAGGGTGAGCCTTACACAGACTAATCCCTCAGAGTCTGGTTTTCATTAGATTGTGTCTTCAGTACTACTGTCAAATCCAGCAGCGTGCGGTTTTGATAAACTGAAGAGGTGGCCAAGAGACTGTCTCTGCACTCCGGTAGATTGTTGTCCAGGAGGAAATGATGCTTCTCAACCTTCATGAAATGGTGCATCTTTTCTTTTTTCTTTTTTTTCTCCTTGAAATTCTTCTAGATGCATGTAAGCCTGGAGTTGCCATCCATGATTAATTAGAGGGAAAAATAGGGGGGGGGAGAAGGGGAAAAAATAGATAAAATGAACGTCCAACCTTTGAGCTTGGTTCTGGCCTCTAACAGATGGAGATTTTTGACAACATGGATGGACGGTGATTTACTGTAAGTAATAAAATGATATCAGTCCTGCCGAGGAGAGGTAACCAAAGAGTCAGGCCATCCGTGTGCACAAATTTGGGTATAGCAAGCTTGGAACTCGTTTATAGGGTTTCCACTATTTTACCACTTTCTCTGCAAAGAAGTGCACATCACATTGCACAAGGCATGTGGGCTTCCGTGTCTCCTCTGCCAAAAGCATCCAGGACGGAGAAGACTCCTCATGAACTGTTATTTCAAGCCTGAACTTGTGCCGAGTTATCGTACAGAAATATTTGGTACTCAATAATCTTGAGGTTTGGATTCAGATGCATCTGACAGCCTGAGGGAGTTACACCGGTCGATGGCACAGGTTCGTAAGGCCGCTGCAGTGGATCTGGTCTTTGTAACTGTGTCTACCTTTGTGTGGTTGTGAAACCAAACCCAGCGTGGGCAATGTGCAGACTAAACAATGGCCTCTACTTGATGCAGATTTAGGGGGGAAAAAATCACCATTTCTTTTCACACTCATTCTCAGCAGCTCACACAGGTTGGGTGATTAGGAATGCTTTGACATTTCTGGAATTTCAAAATGTGTGAATGCCCAAGTATCATCTTGCTCAAAATGAAATAATTTCAGACAGAAGTGTCAAATATTTTCTGAAGGCACTTCAGTCGGGCCCTCATGGGGCTGAAAGGTCTGCTGGTACCTGTTTTCTTTTTAGAATAATGGCATACAAACATCTCCCCATTTGCCCCCCTCCCCGTGTGTGTGTGTGTGTGTGTGTGTGTGTACAGAGGCCAGAAGTTGACCAAGACATGCCAGTACATCTAGCTTTTCATGGTGATGCTGGGGTTTGAACTCAGGTCCTAGCACTTGCATAGAAAGCATTTTGTCCACTAAGCTGTCTCCCAGCCCTCATAGTAAACACTGTATTTCCTCCCCACGGCTGAGCTCTGGGATGAAGCCATGTCATCGCAAGGAAACTTCCTCTGAGCTCTCTCCGCTTTGCCCAGGGACCACCATGTAAGCTGCCAGCTGCACTCCAGACACTCTCCTCCTCCACAGGGTGGCCTGGCTACTTAGCCATGAAGGAAGACACAAAACAGCCAACATCGCACAGTGTGTGAGACTTCTGGATAGATACCTCCCCGCTCAGAGGTTTCTGCCTGAGCTTCGGTGGAATACTGTAATTCTAAAGTGACACGGCAAGATGAATGATAAATATTGAAAAGCACGCCTCTTCTGTTTCAGGACCTGATTTTTAATTTTAAAAAATTTATCTTTTGTCAACCTAGCACAGAGTTCCTTCTGAACTAGTACTTTATTTAATTATTGTAGAAAAGGTTCATGTCCACATTCAGGCAGCCAACTAAAACAATGGTTCTCAACCTGTGGGTCGAGACCCCATTAGAAACCAGGTTGTTTACATTATAATTCATAACCGTAGCAAAATCACAGTTATGAAGTAGCAACAGAAACAATTCTATGGTTGGAGGGTCACCACAACTTGAGCAGCTGTATTAAAGGGTCAATGTTGCATATAAATTACTTACACATAAATCACTTAATTTTTTTCACCTGGATTACCAGTAGATCGGTTTCATAGTCTTCCTTATCTCTCACTGGGGTTTCAAACTGAACCTGATTACCTCAGTTAACCTCCTGTGGAAATCAGCAAGATGAACCGAAGATTTCCTACCAGGATGTTTGCTAGTAATTCCCATTCACCTTCGCAAACACCACATTCGTCATCATCTCTGGTTGACAGCTAAGGTGCCCTGGAAAGTAACTGGGGTATGTCTGTGGGACTCTATCAGATAACACACGGACCTGTTTAAAGGGAAATAAAAGGGGCCCATTTTATTTCCAACACTGGAGTGTTGGAACTGCAGTGGCCTCTCCAAGCAAAAACCGCTTAAGCAGAAAGCATATAGTGAGAGCAGAGGGTAGAATGTTCCCTTCATGTTAAATACCGTCGTCAGGGGCCTAGGGATGTAGTTCAATTGGCAGAGTGCTTGCCTGCGGGCAGGAAGCCCTGCATCCCTTCCTGAAGCATCGCATGAACCCAGAGAAGCCATATGTGCCTGTAATCCCAGCATTCAGGACTGGGAGGCAGGAGTTCAAAGTTATCCTAGTGATGCACAGGAAGTTCAAGATCAGCCTGGGATACATGAGACCCTGTCTCAAAAGGAAAAAAAAGAAGTATTTTTATTCTAACCCTCAAATATGACTGACTGATTTCAAAGCTTCCTTAATTAAAAGTCCTCTTGAGCAAAAGAAGTGGCAACTAGCTGGCTTAAATCAATAAATATATACTACATTTAATGTATTCTGTCTTCGGATTTGCTGGTAGGAACCAGTTGTTATGTAACAGCTTGGGTTCTTCTCTCTCTTTTTTCTTTTCCTTTTTTTTTTTTTAAGAAATCAAACTCTTTACAATTATATCCGGATAAATAAATGAGGTCAATCCACTAAACGTTTTATAATTCAAGTAGAAGGAAATAAATTCTTTACTTAGAAAAAGAGGCGGAGGTGGGAACGACTTACGATGAGACGCTGTAACCATCTTTCTGAATAACGAAGTTAGGCAGGAAGCACACATTTGATGGTTGTGGGAGGTACAATCCTAATTCATGGTCCTCCGAAGTAGAAGGCAGAGCCTGATGGACACAGACACCCTTTGCTGGCTGTGAGCCATTAAAGCTAATGTGTTTTCTCAAGCACGCCCAAATGTTGGGGTGGGGTATTATTATTATTGTTGTCATTGTTCTACACCACACCACACTGCACCTCTTGTTTTGGAGGCCAAGAAAACTTGAGGGCTCTTCTCACGGTCCAGACCCTTAGGGGAGGCAGATTTCCTTGGCCCCAGGTGTTTGGGAGGGAACTGGCCTCTCCACAAACCGCCCCAGGCCCCGGGGGGACTCTCAAGTCAACTGGTAGTGCCACCTAGGCCTAGCCGCACAGAGCTCCCTCGGTCCGATTTGGAGAGCCAAGCAGCTCCCCTTCCGGGCGTGGACTCAGAGCGCTCTGGGTCCCTGTCGGAGTCGCCCAGGGTCTCTGCGACTTTGACTGGTAGGAGCAAGCCAAACCGCCTCCAGCCATTTCCAACTCTGCCCCGGCAACAGCGCCAGAGCCCCAGCCAGGCGACCCAGCGCCGCGCCGCGCGCGGGGAGAGAAGCAGCTGTTCCCAACAGCTGGGGGGCGGCGGCGCCCAGCGCCCCAGGTGCTGTCCCGGCCAATCGCGAGCGTCCGGCCCGCCCCCTCCCCAGCCGGGCGTCGACCCCCGGGCCGCTAGGGAGGGGAGCAGAGGGGTGGAGAGCGGTCCTCTGTCCGCACTGGTCCGGCAGCTCCCAGGCAGGAGGGACGGTCCCCAGCCCCAGCCGAGCCACCTCCGCGACCCCGGGACGCGGTGAGCCAACCCCCCTCCTACTCCAGCCACCGATTTTTTTTTTTAATCTTACATTTTTTTTTGAGAAAGAAACATCTACCTCTTCTGGACTCAAGAGACCACCACCCTCCTCTTTGCATTAATTTTTTTTTTTACTTTCACGCGGGGTGAGTGCAAAAGGCTCGCGCAGTCCACGGCTGCAGAGCTGGTTACCGGGGCGATAGGGAGGGTCTGGACAGTGAGCGGACGTGGGGACCGGAGCAGAGCGCCCGGCCGAGTGTCGGGGGCCGCGGGCCAGTCGGGAAGCCGCGCACCGAGCGCCCACGCCGCGCCCTCGCCCCCGCGTGCGCCCTCGGCCCCCGGCGGCCGCCGCGCGCTGCGGGAGACGCGGAGCCCGAGGACCCGGCGCAGCCGCAGCCGCAGCCGGAGCCGGAGCCCGAGCCGCGGGGCGGGCGCGAAGATGCACACGACCCAGAAGGACACGACGTACACCAAGATCTTCGTGGGAGGGCTGCCCTACCACACCACCGACGCCAGCCTGCGCAAGTACTTTGAGGTCTTCGGAGACATCGAGGAGGCGGTGGTCATCACCGACCGGCAGACCGGCAAGTCCCGGGGCTACGGATTTGTAAGTTACACGGAGGGAGGACTCAGGGTCGGGGGGTGGGGTGGGGGGTGGCAACTCAGAGAGGTCCCGGGAGCTCGAAGGCAGGCTAGGGGAGAGCGCGTGGTCCTAGGCCCTCGGGAGTCAGAGCTTGGGGGGCGGGGGGCTCTGTGGGACCTCGCGGGACGCCCCCTCCACTCGGAGCTGAGCTGAAACTTTAAGCCTGGGGGAGCGGGGGTCCGTGTCTGCCTCGCGGGGTTCCAAGAGGAACTGAGGGGGATGCTTTTTCGGTGGTCCTGAAGCTTGGGAAAGGAGGACCAGGTCTGGGATGCAGAGAGCTGGGAGGGTGGGAACCTAGCCTCACACTGTGGCATTCCCAGGTCGGAGGCTGGTTGTTAAGTGCACTGGTGCTTTGTTTTAAAAAAAAAAAGAAAGGCGAAAGACCTGTCTCTGTGTGAGTGAGTGACTGAGTGACTGAGTGAGTGAGTGTGTGTGTGTGTGTGTGTGTGTTACTCCCACTTTTTAAATTGCAAAGGTAGATTCCAAAAAGAAAAGAAAAAGCTGCCCCTCTGGCTGTTTGCCTAACTGAAACAGCACATTAAGCTTCCTGGAGATTTAAAGGGGCGAATTCAGCTGTCCAGAGAGCCGGAGCCCCGAGCAGGACAATCGACAATCGCTGTTGTCGCTGGGAAGTCCTTGCCTGTTGGAGCAACCGGCTGGTTTGGGGCTGGACTTTGTTTAAAGCCTACAGTGGCTCTGGGGCCCCCGCTGGGGACCTGGAGGGGGGACATTGGCAACGAGGTAAATCAGCAGGCGATTTCAGAATTGTGGTTTCCAGATCCCTGTTAGGCCCCACACTAGCACCCTCAGGACTTTGGTCGGGAGCAGAGGGGTTCTTCATGCCTTTCTTCTTCCTGCTTATTTTTTTAAAAGCAGAGACTGAAGGGTTAATGTCCCAATCTCTCTCGCCCCCCCACCCCCCCATAAGAAAGGAAAGGAAAGAAAGGCAGCTCCAGTGACTTCAGTATCTTTCCTTCAGGGGTTAACTGAGGGCTTTGTGTGTGTCTGTGTATGTTGCTAAGGTCACCATGGCTGACCGGGCTGCTGCTGAAAGGGCCTGCAAGGATCCCAACCCCATCATTGATGGGAGGAAGGCCAATGTGAACCTGGCATACTTGGGAGCAAAACCAAGAATCATGCAGCCAGGTGAGCTATGCCCTCCTCGCCCTCTCCCCGTACCTCACCCAGCAGTAAGGAGGGTCCCATCCCCAGCCCAGCAGGCACTGGCTTCCTGAAAATTCTGTAGTAGTGTTTGGTAAAACTTGAGTGCCTGCTGGTTATTCCACCGAGGCATTAAAGATACATGAGCATTGTAAGTGTGCTACTGGCTACTTGAAATGTATCCGTGTGCAAAAATAGATCTTAGGGTCCAGGTGGCTTGCGCTCAAAAGTTAATTTATGCGTTTCCCATATGATGATGAGTATTTCTGACTGCTTTCAGTTGTCCAATTTTTACTAGCCACTTGTAGCTAAAAAGTTACTATCTGGCTCTTGTCATCTCCAGCTAGTGGGCCTTCCTTCTTAGTGTGGTCTAGGCCAGTCACTCCACATTCAGTGCAGGCATGACTCGAACCCTGACCCAAGAGGGGAGTTACATATCTTTTCACATAAAATCACAGAATACTAGCAATCAAATACTTACACATAGGAAGACTTCACATTCGTAGGTTATATGTTTTTCTTTAAATGATACTTGCTTGGAGATGAGAAATAATTTACTGAAATCCCCATAGCTACTAGTTGATAATGGCACGTACCTCTGCCTATGTGAAAATATTGGCCTGTTGTATTATTTGGTACTGTCTTTTAGATTTATTGAAAATAACTCACTTGACCATTGAGTGAATGTCTTCAATTCCCTGGACAAGCAACTTGGTTGACTGAGTCATGTGCTCTGCACTCAGCCTTTCCTGCAGAGGTTTAAAAAGAGGTTGACGTTTCAGTTCAGGAGCCTGGCTGACAGAAAGGAGATACACAGAAATACCCACAGACATTGAAAACCATGTCTCTCTAAAACGTCTATTCTTAAGAGAATGATCGGGGAATTGGTTTTTGTGAAATTTTAGTACTATAAGCTGTAAAATTCTTCCAAGGCATTCTAGAACGTTACAAATTGCAAAGACGTTTTTCTGTCTTTGCTTTTTCTTTTTCGCTCATGGGTTGGAACTGTAGGAATATTTGTGAATTTAACTTCATTGATGTTCGAGAGTCTCCCTCATGAACAGTTTTCTCTAGCCTAAATGTTTTTAAATCTTTTTTTAAATGTCTGTTAACTATACAGGGTTTTTTTTCTAAAGTTTTCTAATCTTAGTCTATTCAAATGTTTATTTAGGATGAATGATAACAATTATGAAACAGAAAGACTTTTCATATATAAAGACCATGTCTGTGTATTCCCTAGAGTATCATAGGAGTGGTTCTTTCTAAATCAGAAATTATTATTGCATCTTCTGTGCAGAAATAGTAAGTCCCTAACCATGCACAAATGGAAAATGTGATGTGTTTTATTGCTAGGTTTTGCCTTTGGCGTTCAACAGCTTCACCCAGCCCTTATACAAAGACCCTTCGGGTAAGTCAATTCACCAGACCCTCCAAAGTTTCCACATGGCCACCATTTGTTTCCCTGACTCTCTGTTATGAGCAGACAAGGTCAATATGTCACAGAACATTCCGGGTTTTGCATATTTATATATGCTTATGTATTTTTTAATGCTGATACTATAAATATTTTTAGATGAGTCAAGTTATCTGACCAAGTGTGCAGTCTCCAAACCAGCCAAATGTTGGGCTTATGATTAAACAAAACAAAACAAAACAAAAAATACCAGGTATGACTTGTGCACAAGACATGTGTCCCATCGCCAGTGCTGCTGCTCAGCTTGACTCAATGTTATTTATCTCTTTCTAACCTGACAGGGCTCCTATACAGTTAAGCTAACCGATGAGAAGGATGCGATAAAAGGTGGACTAGTTCTGTTTGGAATTAAACTCTGTAACCAGTAGACTCAGACACAAGCTCAGATGGTGATTAACCATGCATGGATGTTGGTGGTGTTGTTCTTATTTTTATTTTTCCACTCTAGTCCATAGCCCTCCGTGTGCTTTATTTTATTTTATTACAGTCATGAAGTGGTGTTGATAGCTAAACTGTGTGCTTTGACTTAATTGAACAGAGCTGGAGTGAGTGTTTTCTTTTCCTTGGGGAAGGGGCTCTTTGCCGTTTGTTTTTGGTGGTGGTGGTGAGCAGTGTTGACTTCTGACTTTGCCATGGGAAGCAAAGGGCCTTTTTTCCCCCCTTCCTGCTTTTAAGCTATTAGCCTGTGACTTCCATTTAACATTTTTGTAGTGAGTGCTAAATCGTGTGATTTCTCTCTGTAAGACACAGATTCACTGCTTGCATGTTGTAAGTCTGTTTTCTGGGAACGGGCTTTCTTTTGCAATGTATGTCCACTTCCTGGCCTTCTGGTAAAAGTTCGGCAGCTCTATTCAGATTTCATTAACAGTCACCAGTTTGGCCTTCCTTTTCCCTCCTTAATTTCGTTTGGTTTTTGTTTTGAATAGCACAGTACTAACTCCCTCCTTTCAGACTTAACCGGGGAACAGCCTGCTCACATTTGTGCTTTCTTTGGGTCCTGTTATTACCAGCTCCTGAGGTCCCCCAGTTCTCTTACATTAAACATGACCTGGGAGGGAGACCCCTATCAGTTTATCCCGCACGAGTCTGTTTCCCCATCTTCTGCCCGACTGATAGTCTTGTAACTCTCATCCTTTTTGAATATCCAAGCTGTTTGAAGAATTTTATTGTTATCCAGCTTAGCACAAAAAAATCCCCATCTGTCACCTAGAAGGCTAAAATCTGTCTTCACAGGTAGAAGCCTATCATAAGTGTCTCCTAATATAGGCTAGCCCAAAAGTAAGTAGTAAGTTGACTTGGAAGAAGGAAACTATATTTTGATAGACACTTTTTATTACCCTCTTGTTATTTTAATCTATTACTCACTCCTAGAGCCATCTACAGCTTTTGAAAAAGCTACAATTAAGTTCAGCTATGTATCAACGCCCCTTCCAAGCCAACTTGGATATGGACAACAAGGGATGAGTTGATTGGGCCAAGCATTCTCTCCCAGGCCCACGCCTGTCTTCCCTCCCTCCCTTCCTTCCCTTCTCCTCCCTTTTCCCTGTCCCTCTGATGATATCCACTAGTGTGGATTGTAATGAAGGTGGGACTATGGAGGAAAACATACATCTGAAGGTGGAATCGTGGGCTTAGTTGTGACCTCCTAGGGATCATCTTGAAAGAGTGTAAAACCAAATCAATTAACAGCTGCTCCTAGTGTTCAACCACTTTGTAGAAAACAAAGTTGCCTGTTCATTGTGAGGAAGAAAGAAGATGGCAGAGCAGCCCAGAATCACTCATTGATAAGTGGCTTGGCATTGTTTCAGGTTTAAGAGGAATTCAGAATCACAAGAAAACACATGGATTGGGAGAACTGGACAGGCTCTGAGGAGGGGAGTAGACTTTAACTGGATGAGGGCCCTGGGTGTGTCTGAAAGGTGTGTGGTGGGATGAACAAGCAGGAAGGCTGTTCAGAGAGGCTCAGATTATAGAGAAACTACAGTGCCCTGGAGGGCCGGTGGAGTAATCTGGCCTGGCTGTGGTAGTCCTAGGTCCTTGAGGAAGAAAGCAATGCAGAGAATAATATCACCAACAGGGTGATATTATTACGCAGACATTTTAAATCAAACAGGTTTTTATAGTAACCTTTTTTCATCTCTACTGATATGGACTGTCTTTGTGATGAATGGTGATTGTTGCTGGGTGCATAAATTGTTTGAACTTGAGATTCAAGTTAAACTTGAGGATAGAAACAGATAGCATTCCAGGTAGGCCAAGTAAGGTTTCTCTTTTCTTTCTTTCTTTCTTTCTTTCTTTCTTTCTTTCTTTCTTTCTTTCTTTCTTTCTTTCTTTCTTTCTTTCTTTTTTGAGTGGTTCTCAGCACTGCCCTGATCCCAAGTCCATAACCAACAAATCATACCTGGTCACCCTAAACTCAGTTTGAATGTCATATGTTCTTGTTTTAGGCCTGCCCGGAAGCGAGCTTGAGAATCTTTTAAGTTTTTACTTGTTTTGGAAGGCTGGCGAGAAGACTATTAGTTTTCTGAGGTCCTTAAATGGCCCCTGGGTTACCTAAGGTCTTTAAAAACAAATACATTGGCCGAAAGAACTTCTGACTTAGCAGAGGGCAGATGCAGAAGGACTCGTGGGCTTGCTGAGAGTCTGGTGGTCTCTGAAGGAAGTGTTTTCTCATCACAGCTTTGGAAAGGAGCTGGTATGCAAGGAGAGATTTCAGGAGTAGCTTACACCAAGCTAACTGCACAGTGAAACATTTGCTGAGAACCCATGTTAGTGCCTAGCTGTACTCTGGAAGTGGTCATCCGGTGTACTGTGTGCATAGAACTGACAGAGGTCCACATACGTTTTGCCATTTGGTTCTTATAATAAGCATTTGTAAAAAAAAAAAAAAAGGACACTGTTAAGGGTGTTCCTTGGGAGCAAACAGAACAAGTGCAGACAGGTTAATTAACCTCCGCCGGTCACAGAACCAGAGGGTGGGTTAAGAGTGTGAGTCCAAGTTCAGAGTTGTGGTCTGCTTCATCTTGGAAGCCAGAAAAAAAAAGCATAATGTAGCTTTCTCATCACCTAGTAATAAAATAATCAGAGCCAGAAAGGACCTCAGACAGAAGGAGAGAGACATCAGATCAGTGGGCCCCAAGGAAGGCTTTATGAAGAAGATGAGCTAGATCTTCTAAGGAAGGTGAAGATGAGGGACTGTTTTATCAAGCACCTACTGTGTTAGCCACTGGAGGCTCCTCTCACAGAAAAGTTTATTTAGTGTAATGCAGCTCTGGTTGGGGAAACATTGAACTCTTTCACAAAGGAACAATGCAAGAGAAAGAAAGTAGACTTCCAAAGGTTCTTGGGCACAGAGGGATAGAGCTAGGGTGGATGGGGGAAATGAGGGCAAGATTGGCCTCCTGGGTGACGAATGGATTGCATGTGCAGATGTGGGACCCAGAGATCGGTGGCATGGCCAGGAAATAGAAAGATACTCTACAGACCTGGGTCCAAAGAGAGGTTTTTAAAAATTCTAAAAAGGTGTTTTGGAGACAGATGTACAAAAGACCCAAAATGATGAGATTTAAAAAATGATTTAGTGGGGTTTTAGGGATCAGTGACTCCTATGAGCAAATGGATGAGATGAAGACTTGGTTGCTTGGTTGCTGCTCTGCACAATACGTTAGAACAGCTAAGTTATTGCTTCGAAAGTCACAGAGACTAGCCTAGCATGGTGGTACATTCCTGGATCCCAGAACTCTGGAGGCTTAAGCAGGATGATCATAAATGTGAAGTCTCCTGGGGAGGGCTACACAGAAAGACCATGTCTTAGAAAAGAAAGAAGAAAGGGAGAGGAGAGGAGTCACAGATAGATGTCAGGGGAACCTAAAGAAATGGAGATAGAAGGAAAATGTAGTCAATTTTGTTTAATCACCAGAGGTGTCCACTTGGCTCTTGAGCTTTGTAGCTACTTGGTGTGAGCTAAAAGGGCTGGAGACTGGTAGAATTCTGGTGGGAGGGGCATTCCCAAATGGTCTTACTGAGTTCATTAGACGGCTAAAAGAACTCCCAGCACACCCTTCAAAGCCGCCCTTTGCTGCTTTCTCCCTGAATTGAGACATGGGGCTCTCTCCAGGGTCCTCCGGGACATGGCTCTCTGGGCAACTTTGGCCTCCCCTTTTCCATGATCTTTTAAAGGCCTCAGGTCTTCATTTGCCGTTCAGACATCTTCCTTGCCCTTGTCAGCCTTCTTGTAGGAATCTGATCTTCCAGAAAAATCATTCTCATCAGGTGGCTCTGTACAATTAAAAGTAGTCATTAACATGAACACAGAGACGATAACTCATGAAGTAATCCTTTCTCTGTTTTAACACATTCTTCACACACACACACTTTAACCTGTCTTCTTTGGGGTGGGGGTAGAGGTGAAGGGTAAGAGTAAACCTCCCACATGCTACTTCATTATTTGAAAACGCAAACCTATCAGACACCGTGCTGTGGTCAGAGCACTGGAAGGACACCAAGGGTTAAAGTCTCCGTATCAGTGAGGTTCAGACTGGCTGGCCTCTGCAGCTGATAGAAGCTTCACGTTGGCCTTATAAAGACATTTTATCCGCTGGAAACCCTTGTCGCATGACAGGATCAAAAATAGCCCAGCTGCAGCCTCCGCTGTCCGTCACCACATGTAGACTGGCAGGAGAGGAGACTGTCTTAGCTGCGTCTGCACATTGCAGGCCGATCAGCTCTGGGGCAGTGCTTTACACAGCCCCACCTGTCACCAGACATGAGCCAGTCACCTGACCTAACACAGAGTTCTGAGAGTGTGCATGGCCACGCCGCTGCGCCTGGTTTCCAACACGCAGTTAAGAACATCTCTAAGTGTCCTCAGAAACACTTGATGACATGGTTGCTGCTGGCACTGGGAAAGAGCTATAATTCTAGTAAAAATTAAATGTATTTTTATCACACTGGGACAGAGTTCATCACCCTCTCTGATAAATTCATCTTTTTCATGGATATTCTTAACAAGTGCTTCCAGTAGAATTCTGAAGAGGGGAAAGAAGAAAGAAAGAAAGAAAGAAAGAAAAAGAAAGAAAGAAAGAAAGAAAGAAAGAAAGAAAGAAAGAAAGAAAGAAAGAAAGAAAGAAAGAAAGAAAGAAAGAAAAGGAAATCTTGTGTTTTTGAAAAGCCTGAACGTGATGTTTTGTGTCAAATTCCTTAAAATTTGAAGATAACTCTCTGTGTTTGTGCCACTAATAAGTTGGTCTTGTTGACAGCCAGATAGCATGCCTGTGTTCTATTTTTAGAAACATAGGGGGTTGTGCAGGAGATCCGTTTAAAGAAAGACAAAGCCAAGAGTCAGATACTTGAGGTAGCACTCTATAAGTGGGCAGTAATGATTTGCAAGAGTGACAGCTGCATTGCGGGATTTCGTAAACAAACCTCTTGTGATTCTTTTTTTAACCAGCTTTTAAGGGAGGGCCACAGGCCTATCCTGTACACAAGGTGGGAACGCAGCAAATCAAAACTGTGCTTGGTTTTCTTTCATGTTCTTGGCTCTTTCCGGGGTGACCCACCACCATCCGGCTGAACTGTGCAACACGTTAACCAATGGGCAGACTGAAGGCAGATGGGTTTAATAAGCCAAGTTCATCTGCTACGGACGATAGTGTAGGAGTCAGCGGACGTGCAGAATAAGCGTTGCCTGACAATGTGTGTTTTTTAAGTCTCTATCAGGTTCCGAGACATTTGGTTGTATTTTCCTGTCCCTAACTTCCCCATCAGCCTCGTCACCCTGGCCCGTTTCTGTCTGTCTTGCATAGAAACAAGCAAGCTGGCTGCACCTCAGCTGCCTGATAGCAAACAGGTTTGATCGACTGTTCTGTCCTTATGGGAAAAAAAAATATATATATATACAAGTAAAAGAGAGTGAAAGTGTGCCACACACCTCTTTGAGACTCACTGCTGGGACTGTTGCTAGCGTTTCGGTGGCTTCCCACAACGGCCTGTTGTGAACCGAGTGAGCTGCACCACTGTCATTTGACGAGTGTGACTGCTGTGTTTACCACACTTGTGAACTTTGAAACTCCTGGTTTGGGTTGATTTTTGTTGTTGTTGTTTTTTGTTCTTGTTTTTTTAATTTATCTTATTTTGTCGCCTGCTTCTTTCATAATCATGATTTTTAATCAGGGTGACTGAGGTTGCCGAGAGATTAATGTGTGCTGAGTCTGCCTAGCGATTTCAAATAGGGTTGCCATGATAAACAGCACCAGGAGTCCCTTCTCTCCTTTACAGCCGGGCTGTCACCCCCACAGAGCCATGGAATCTCAGACAAGCTCTGAGGCCTGGATTCATGGTATGGATCCTTCTATTTGATAGCTGTATCTCTCTACCAATTTTCCAGTCCCCTGTTCGATCACTCTTCCATGCACAGCCCTGGCGAATTCATTTACCAAACTTGGCGTCCATGATACTGCATGGTTCGAAGTCACAGTGCAAATTCTAACAGGGAGAAGGCCGTTCTGTTTCTTTGCTGATGAACTCTCTCAAGGGAGCATCAAATGGACCGCTGAAACGAAGATATTGTGGCAACCCTATGTTGATAGCAACCACTAAATTTGAGTTTGACTCCATCTCTGGGCGAAATGTTCCGCAAGAGAGGACCACTGCCTGACTTTGTTTCTCGTTTCTCGACAGGATCCCTGCCCACTACGTCTACCCGCAGGCTTTTGTACAGCCTGGAGTGGTCATCCCCCATGTCCAGCCCACGGCAGCTGCGGCCTCGACCACGCCGTACATTGATTACACTGGAGCGGCCTATGCACAGTACTCAGCCGCGGCAGCTGCGGCTGCAGCAGCTGCAGCCTACGAGCAGTACCCCTACGCCGCATCCCCAGCCGCTGCAGGCTACGTGACCACTGGAGGCTACAGCTACGCTGTCCAGCAGCCCATCACCGCCGCTGCACCTGGGACAGCTGCGGCCGCGGCTGCGGCAGCTGCAGCTGCAGCAGCCTTTGGCCAGTACCAGCCTCAACAGCTGCAGACCGACCGAATGCAGTAGGCTGGCAGAGTCTGAGCAGAGTCGAAAGGGGTGTCTCTTTCCCTCCCACTTTCCCAGATCTTAGTAGCTAATGAGAAAGTTAACATTGACTTGACAGCTTTTAAAGGGAGAGCAGAAAGCTATTGTGAAGCAGTGGTGTTCCTCTTTTCCGACTCTGGGTAGTGCTGCAGGTGAAGAGGGGAGGATGGGAGGGCGAGGAGCAGCTTTTGAAGTCAATCCCAAAGAGCCTGAGTTACACAGAAGAGCCGCTAGAACATGAGGGCAGGGGTAGGTATCGATGGAACTTCACTTTTATATTGGGATTTTTATTTTTATTTTTGCTCTTTTTTATAGTATCAGGGAAGCAAACTGCCTTTTCCAAGTTAGAAAATGCTATGTGAATCTAGTTGAACCAGGGAATATGGAGTGAGCGCTCTGTAGCTTGAACTTTATGTGTAAAGGCACATTTTTAAAAACAACTGAGACAGCAGAAGTGCTGGCCATCACCGAGGTCTGCAGAACTTTGTTAGGGCAGAAGGTAGTGTTTGCGCTATCTCCAAAATGGGCATCGAACAATCACTTCAGGAGTGTGGCAGCAGGTACAGTGGTGGACAGGCACCAAAGCGATTTTCTCATCTGTTCTGTGGACGCGTGGGGTTTGGAGCGATTGATAGTGCACCAGCCGCTCGGACAATCAATAGCACACACAGTTCCGGGAAACGCCCGTCGCCCGTGCTCCTGGGAGGCGCTGGTCACATTCTAATCCCTCTCCCCATGCTGCTTCACTTGGGGAAAACTTTCATCTGCTGGTCAGGTTTTCCACATCACCACTACTCTTTCTATTTATTGTCCAGACTAGGGGATTATGGGTAAAGGCAGGCAGAGTTTGCAGATGCTCAACCCTTCAGGACTGTCTGGAGGACCTTTATTTTCTCCGCCCCCCCCCTTTTTAAATAATTTTACACTTTTTCGTATCTATTTCAGAGTCCTATTTAAAGCTATTTATTAGTGACTACAGTACCTAAGACAGCAAGGTTCTTGACATTACAGTTCTTCAACAGTTGATGATCTTGTACTTTATAATGTGCCTTAATAATAATCCTATTTAAGATATTTATTTTTAAGTTTTACTATGCTGCACTCTAAAGGAAGGAACTTTAGACGTGACACTGTAAAATTATGTATTCATCTCATGGCATAAGTTATTCAGTAGGTCTAGATGTAGCATATTAAATATTAACCTATTCAACTAAAGATGTTGGCTTGGATTTATTTAAATTCATATGTGCACTGTTCAAGAGGGTATCCTTACCTGAACACATCTGAGTTTATTTCAGTCTTGAGATTTTTTTTAACAGGCTACGTTGCTGGCTATGTGCTCCTTTCTTTTGATTGTTTTACCCCTGTAGCTCTCATCCATCGGGAACTCATGGCTTCCTCACTTTCCTTGTGTAGTGTATGTAGTTTTAAAATACTGCTTTATATTTTTCTTCTGAAAGTGCAGTACTTGCAATTTTTACTCTTAAACTAAATTGAATACTATTTTACACTGTATTGGACTTTTATACTTGAAGACCTTCGTACAAGGGACAACAGGTTAGCATTTTTATGGACTTTCTCCATTGTCACTGGATTTAAGTATTCCCGTACCAGACAGTGGTCTGCAATGGAGACGTGGCTCTCCTGTGCAAATTATTTATTTGTTGTGTACATTGCTTTATAACGTTTCAGATCTTCTAATCTATTCACTTGTATTAAATATAATTTTTAAAAATTGGTGTTGCATTGATTATTTCTAATTCTGCAGGAAAACAGAATGGTTCTCTTTTTAATTCATTTTCTTGGTTTGAAAGAGGCTGACTGTGAACTTGCCATGCAGCCAAGAATAACCTTGAACTGTTGACCTTTACTCCCAAGTGCTGGTAGTAGGGGCACACACCACGAAGCCCAGGGCTTCCTGAAGGTGGGCGAGCACTCTACCAACTGATCTACATTCCCAGCCCCCAGCTCTTGTTTCTTTTAAACAAGTTTGATTAACCATGCCCCATGGAAAACTTTTTCTGGGAACATAAAACTCTCTCGGAGGCTGTATTCTTCGACCTTTAAAGTAAATCTCACTAAATGTGTGCCCTATGCATAGCAAATAGACCATCCCCTTAGGCTGAATCCGAAGGACCATTCATCCCCCTGAGAGCTGGTGATGACTGGGAAGGTGTGAGCTGCCCTAGCCTGGATCAGGACAGTGCTGCTGGCATCAGGTAAACACGTTGTTGGAGCATTTCTAGAAATGCAGACAGATCCATCTGTTCTTGCGTATTTGTTTGTGGTGCTAGAATTGAACCTGGGTCCTCACATTAACACTGAGCTACATTCCCATCCCTCTTTTCGACTTTTGACAGCCTCTCATGTGTCCCAGACTGAGCTCAAACCTGCTATGTAATGGAAAATGACCTTGAACTTCTGGTCTACTGTCTTCAGCTCCTAACTGTTGGGGTTATAGGCACGTGCCACACAGTTGATGTATGTGGCCCTGGGGTTTGACTCCAACTGAGGTCCATCCCCGGTCCCAACTTCTAACTTTCCAGACAAGGTCTGTCTAGAAGGCCCCAGCTAGCCTTTCGCTTACTTTCTGGAGGTAGCTTTAACTTGAGATCTTCCCCCTTTAGCCTCCCTACAGGTCCCAAATTGCTTTTACTAATCCCCCTTCTCAGTGATATTTCCAGACTTCTCATATAGTGTCCTGGAACAGAAATACCAGCCTCTGATAGTCTTAAGTGTCAGATAGCACTCCCTCAATGCGAAGCCAAAGACGAGGGAGGAAACTCATGGGGGCAATTACTACAATGTGCTATAGTGATGGCTACCCAAATGGAAAGTCTCTATGTTTTACTTTTCAACAACAATGCAGTGATATCTAGTAAAGTATGCATTAGAAAGTCAAATAAGCAATATGAGTTAAAGTGTCAAGGGAGTGACGGTCTAGTGATTACCTTAAAGAGTGTATGTTATTCTCCTTTTACTGCGGCTAGTTTGTTGAACCCATGGTCCTAATGTCTCCTATATCCACCGAGTATCTTGAACGCCATTAGTTTTCAGTAGTCGGAAGCAACAGAAAAGCATACACAAGGAGTGTCAGGCTTTCTAAGCACCCTCCGTTTCAACCTTCCGTTGAGAATGCAGACAGCAGCGGAAGGCGGGACTGGACCGGGAGCCACCGGGAGCCACCGGGAGTGTCGGCCACCAGCAGAATCGCTTCTGAGCTACTTCATGGACCAGTGACCGTTTTAATTTTTCAGATTTATGAAAGGTCACTTCTGTCCCTCAACAAAGCCGTCTATTGCTGAGCCTGCAACAAAGCCATCTATTGCTGAGCCTGAAGTAATATTTGATTTATTGATTAAAAATAGGTCAGACAGTTCCGGGGAAAGCTTATCAAAAGTAGCCAGATTCAGGAAATCCAGAACTCTACCCTATTCTAGCGAGGCTGTACATTTTTTTTTTTAGGCTACTTTCTGATGTATAGTAATGAGAGAGGGGAAGATTGGTACTTTGTAATGCTAATGCATAAATTTCTCAAAAGAAATGAAAAAAATTAATATCTAATCAAAAGGAAAGTGGTAGAATGATGTAATGTCTCCATTGGCCGGGAAGGCCACTGATATTTAAAAGGACGGTGTGTTTGAGATCTGAGGTGTGGAATGCAACCTGCTTTCACTGCTCAGCAGCAGGGTGATGGCTGCTGCAGCGAGTTACTGGTACCCATCTCTCGCGTTCTGCAGATTAAATGATGAAAGCTATGGCTGCTCTCTACAGCAACTCACGGGGAAATTTAACTCTCATTGTGAGATGCTTGGAGCTGAGTCCAGGTATGGTCATCAAGAGAAGAAGGCTTTCTCTGCACTGAAGTGACCCACTCATGGATTCGTGGATTGGGGGGGTTAATGACATATTCCAGAGTGGCCCTGCTGTAAAAACGGCTTCGCTGAAGTCTTCTGTGAACTCCTTTTTTCTGACTGTCATGCCCTGCAGTGCCAAAAGGCTGCCAGCAAGAAAGCCACCAGATACGGGCTGTCTTCGTGTTAAACCAGAACCGTGAGCCAAAGCTTAACTCGTTTCTCCACAACACACTCAGTTGCGGTGTTGTGTTAGTGACAAGAGAAACTGGGCTAATGTGGTGGACTAGCTCATAAAAAAGCCTTCACTACTTTAGCCTTGAGAGCATTGGGCAAGTGAAAGTTAGACTGAGACAATAAAGTTTGAGGGTCTTTGTTCTATTTTGTGTTTTCTGTCGGTTGTGTTTTTGAGACAGGGTCTCAGGTAGCTCAGACCGGTCATGAGTGCACTACATAGCCACGATAACCACAAATTGTTAATCCCCCTGCCTCTGCCTCCTGGGCATTGAGGTTGCAGACATGCACCACCACGTCTGGTTTTGCACAATACTGGAAATGGAACCGGTGCTTTGTGCATGCTGGGCAAGCCTTTAACCGGCTGAGAGCCATCTTCTGCCCCAACGAAGCAGCGTCACAACATTAATTTGGTAACTGCATTCAAAATCTCCCTAAACGACCCCTCTGAAGAAAACAAGATGGTGTCTTGTGGTGTTATCTTCGTTTCCTCCCAATTCAACAACAGCTAAATAATCCAACATCCAAATTGCACAGTAACAGCAACACAAAAGTAACAGCAGCAGAGATTACAAAATACATTTCTCACAGAAGCTCTATATTTAGTCCCTTCCTCGCTCCTGTCAAATGTTGTTCTTCTTAATTCCTTCGGAGTCTTAAAAGCATTCATTAAGATGACAACCCGAGGCTTGAAAGGGGCAGAGGTGAAGAGGAACAAAAAAATAAATAAATAAGTGCGTTTTTCATTGCTTACTTTTGTCCTCGCTTCTCCTTCAAGAGTTCCAGGTTGTTTCCATGGAGATTCTAACTTTGTTTCTGCCTGAGCACTTTGTATAAAAGAGATTCATTTTGGTTGTCAGTTCTGAGTGGGATTTTTTAGTTCAATAGTGATGTTAGTGAAGTCACTTGCATGACAAGCTCTTTAAAAGTTCTGCTATTTTTAATTGGCATATTTGTAATTGTACATATTTATGGGGTAAATGGGATGTTCTGTTCATGTGTATATAGTGTTATAATTGAATCAAGGTAATGAACATATCTATAAGCTCAGTAAAATTGCCAGTTGTTGTGGTGAAAATAGTTGAAGTACTCTCGGGCTATTTTGAATGTACATCACTTGTATGGTGTAGGCTCTTTTTAAAATATATGTTATTAACTCTAGTCACCCTACTGTGCAATTGAACACCAGAATTCACTCCCCCTATGTAAATATAACTTTTTCTATTGTCCAACCTCTCTCCATCCTAGCCTGCTAAGCAGCAGAGCCCCTTACGACCACCGTTCTCCTCTCTTAATGTAACACCAATTTAAATTCCATGTGTGGATGAGACCACATTTTGTTTGTCCTTTTATGTCTGACTTACTTCACCTGGAGTCCTCCTGATTGTTGTGAATGACAGGGCTTCATTCACTGGTGAGGCTGACAGTGAATGAACGAATGAACAGATAAACGCATACAGCCATCACATTCATATACATGTATGTATATCATGATTGAAGTCGACTTGGCATCACATGCTGGCTGTTTTTGCATGGTGCTGTTATAATCAGAAACGCGGATCTCTCTCCTGTAAGACTGACAGTTTCCCTTGGCAAATGAAGCACTAGCTTCTCTAGATCACTCGGTAGTCCTCCTTTAACTCTGTGAGGAACCTCCACCCAGGTGACCATAGTGACTAGGTTAATTTCACAGCCCACCAACCACAGTATATAAGTGCTCGCTTTTCTCTGTGCCCAGCATTTTATTTACTTACTCATTTGCAATGCTGGGGATTGAACTAAGGTCTTAGGCATGGTGGGAAAACACTCTAGCATTCAAATACATTCCTCATCCTTTTTTTTTTCTCTCTCTCTCTTTTTGGTGGCAGCCATTCTTAACTGAATAGAGGTGACATGTCACTGTGGTTCTGATTTTCATTTTCCTGATAATTGCTGATGCTGAGCTTTTTCCATAGGTCTGTTGAAAATTTGAAGTTTAAAAATTACAATAATAGTTATTATTATTATTATTATTATTATTATTATTGGTGTGTGTGTGTGTGTGTGTGTGTGTAGGCTCCTGTGCCATGGTTCCTATATGGACAGCAGAGAACAGCTCTGTGGAATCCGTTCTCTCCTTCCGCCTTACATGGGTTTTAGGAACTGACCTTAGGTCAAAGACTGGAAACCCCCTTTACCAGCTGTGCCATCTCACCAGCTCCCAAATTTCAGGGTTTCTTCAAAGTCTCAGTTGTAAATCATAAGAAGAAAGAAATAAGACCATGCGTATACAGCCTTTGGTATTTTTAGATAAGAAAAATGATAGGATTTGATACAAAGTCACTCTGTCCTCTTACGCAGACTTTGACAATTCTTACCCAACAGTATCCCCTGAGATAACATCTGTAGAGCTCTCCTCTCCTGTCACTCGCCTCCTGGAAGACAAATGCATTGCCTTTTTATAACCAACGTGTCCCACTAAGCTATTAATGTGCTTTAGGTCGGTTGGAGAGTCCACATATCATTTACTTTTCCACCAATGGAAGCGGTTAATTCCAATTATATTATAGCATAGACTGGATACAAACCCTCATTCCATTTCATTTAGTCACCCAAATAGTGTGTCCACAGAAAGGGACATATCAGAAACTGACTTCAAAGAGCTTTTAAACACAAAGTATGGCCTACCAAATGGATACACGCACTGTATGGTGCTCCTCTGTCAGTCTTCTCTGGAGATAAACTTGTTCACGTTTTAAATGTCCTGGTTCTGCCATCTGTCCTCAGGATACTGCCTGGAGAATCTTGGGGTATATGCACATCTTCCTTTCGTATTTGTTTATGGGAATTTTTGGTTTCAACATTTTTTAGATGTATTTATTTTATGTGTACGAATGTTTGCCTGCATGCATGTATATTCACAGCATGCATGCCTGGTGCCCTGGGAAGTCAGAAGAGGGTGCATCCCCCTAGCTCCAGGGTTACTGATGGTAGTGAGACACCAGGTAGGCGCTGGAAATCGAACCCAGGTCTCTGCAAGAATAACCATTGCCCTAAGGTGCTCAGCTATCACTCCAGCCCTAAGTTCTGTGTGCTTTGAAATTAGAGGAAAGAATGCAAAGAAAATAATGGGGATGGAGGGCAGAGAAATAATAATAATAATAATAATAATAATAATAATAATAATGCGGCTCGGTGGGCAGAGAAATCCTCTAGCATGCAGAAGGCTCTGGGTTTAATCCTGACACCGACCAAGCCAGGAATGACATCGAGCCTGCAGAGAGGTAGTAGGGTCTGAAATGCAAGGTCACCCTTGATTACATAGCAAGTTCTAGGCCAGTCTGGGATACATGAGACCCAGTCTTTAAAGAGAAAATAAAGTAATAAAAAAGAGGCTAACCATAGTTAGACACAGCTCCTAAAAGCAGGCAAAGGAGGCTGAAGTGGAGTGTGTGTTATGTGGGTTGGACAATGGGAGTTGAGGAGTGTCACTGAGCTACTTTTCTCTTTTGAGACAGAATCTCTCACCGACCTGGAGCTCATCAAGTAGGCCAGGCTGGCTGGCTAGAAAATACCAGCCCTTCTCCTGTCTCCACTTCCTCGGTACTGCACAACTGAGCCACCACATCTAGCTTATTTTATGGAAGGTTTGGAAAAAAAAAAAAAGCAACTGTCAAAGTGAAGGGCTTCTAAACCCCCAACTCTGAAACCTTAATTCACACTCAAATGTGTAATGAACCTGAGGTATCTCTGTCAGAGCTCCCTCATGTTGTGTCATATTGCATCACTCTGGTCTTGGTTTGTGGTTCCGCACTGCACATGCTAAGCACACACCACCAACAAACACTGCTGAAACACCTCAGCTGCACATGCTCTTGTGTCGTGAATACCAGTACACACGCAGAGCCTTCTGCTCTTACAGGAAAACAATGGTTTAATTGTGGGAAACCAAACTTTTCAATGTTTTCCTGTTTCACTCCCTCACATGTGAGTGTCAAACGGGAGTGGATGTTTGACCTTAAAATGTTCTGTTTGGAAGCAGGTCGTGGTGAGGCATGTCCTTCGTCTCAGCACTCAGGGGGCAGAAGCAGGAGACTCTCTGTCAGTTTGAAGCAGGCTGGGTTAAAGAGTGATCTCTAGGCCAGTCAAGGTTATACAGAGAGATCTTGTCTCAGGAAGAGAGAAAGAAAAGGAAAGAAAGAAAGAAAGAAAGAAAGAAAGAAAGAAAGAAAGAAAGAAAGAAAGAGGAATAAAAGAAAGAAAGAAAACGGACAACAGAAAGAGCTTCTGTCTTCAAACTAGTTGTGACCAACAGCAGGGGTTTTCTTCTGACCTCTTCGCATGCATGGTGGAGGTCCCCCCACACACACACACACTACTTGAATTCTTGAATTGATGGCTTGAATTTTATTTAAATTAAGTGAGTTTTGGCCTGGGATCAGGACAGGTTCTCCAACAGTTTCTAGAGTAACCTTAAGTACACTTCTGCCGTTTTGTGTTATGCATGTATCAGAAGTAAAGTTCTCAGGATCAACAATCCTGAAATCAGGACATCAGTCAACTCCAGGAAGCGCTGAAGAGGCTGAGCCCTGCAGCACATAGAAAGAAGCGAGCACTCGTTTGTTAGTGGGCAAGTTCTGCTTTTATGTTCCACGAGTGGTAAGCTGATGTGCACACCAAAGAAGAATTTCATAATAAATCTCTTTAGGATTTCCTGTCAGTCAACGTGTGAACTGTGTCCCAAATTTACACACCTATTTACCTAAGGTCATGTAAAGTTTTAGCAGACAAAAAAGTTAAGAAGTTCTACAATAGATTTCCAGGACTTCCTTCCTCCTGTCTAAGATCTGTACTCTTAGGCCTGTACTTTCCCTTCTGGTGACTCAGCACTTGCATGCACACACACACACCCTCAGAGTGCCGCCATTGTACCTCTCCAACCATACACTCATGAGCTGTTTTAGATGTGAGATCAGGAAGTATGTGCCTGTCTCTGTCTGGCTTATGAGTATGAGTACGTCCTCTACTGTCACCGTTTTATCAGGAAGAACAAAATCCCTCTTTAAAGGCTGAGGCATATTCCTTTCTGTGTGTTTGCAACATTTTATCTGTTCATTTGCTGATGGATAGCTAGACTGATTACAGATCTTTGTTAGTATGAACTGTACTCCAGTGAACATAAAATGCAAATGTCTCTTCAACATACTGGCTTCATTTCCTCTGGCTATATACCCAGAAGTAGGATTTCTGGATCATATGAAAATCCTATACTTAGTTAACTGAGCTCTTGAACTGTTTGCAAAGGCTTAGAGATTTTTTTAAGTTAATACATTTCTTTTAACCTAAAGCTTTAGAAACAGACAATTATGGTATACAAATTTGTACCTGCACACACACACACACACACACACACATTAAAACACACATACCAAAAACAAAAGTCATTTGTAACTGAGAAACTCAGGCTCTTAATGTCTGTGTTTGTACACTCTGTGTCTGTCTCAGCAGTGACCTATTGTCGACAGGCCTATGGAGAAATCACGGAAAAGCTGTAAGGAATGAGACTACACCTGCTGCCCATCTGGGGTTTTCAAGCTTAATCCTCATAATAACCACTGGAAGGCAAACCTGTCCCATTACTCAAACAAGAGCACAGAAGCAGCAGCAGGCAGCCCTCCTAAAATTATAGTGCCAGGATGTCTCAGAGCCCAGATTTCAATATGGCGTGCACTGTGGCTTAGATCTACATTGTCCTATAGGCTTGGTGGCCAGGTGATAGGCTTAGAGGAAGTGATTTCATGATGAGGGCTCTGACTGAATCAATCAGTGCACTAATACGCTGATTGTTTCACAATTAATGAACAACTGAAAGGTAGTTAAACTATGCAGGATAGTGCCTACTCAAAAGGTGTGGGCCTTGGCAGATTACGCCCCTTAGACCCACTTCAGCAGTCTCTTCCTCCACATGTTCCCAACACCATTCTGCCCTATGGGGGCCCCAAAGCAGTGGGGCCAATTAACCATGGACTGAGATACCCTGAACTGTGAGCCAAAGTATCGGGACCATATTTTAAAAATAAAAATAAAACCTTCTAATGTAAATTTCACACATCACATCTTCATCAGCAATAATTTAAAAGCTCCATTTGGCCCATCATCTATCACGGCTGACAATGTTTCACCAGTGGCGTCAGGACGATGTCATTTGTTGGAAAAGCACGAAAGGGTAAGTGGGAAGAGGGAGAATCTGAAGTCCCAGAAGGACTCAGGGTAACCGTGGCTGTAACTAACTGTGAGAATGACACCTCTCTCCTGGACACTGGCGTGAGGGTTTCTCTGATCCTTTCTACAGCCGTTCGGTGTCACACGGCTGTATCACAGAAGGTGTGCTGGCTGTGAGAGATGTCAAACTGAGTCCTGTTTTACCACCCTTCCTCCCTTTTAGTTGAAGTTCCTGGATTTGCTGAGTGTTGCTATGTGACAGACACCAAGTATGCTAAGGGCATTAAACTGCAGAGCAGGCTCCCCACGTCACCTTCGTTTTAGAGAAAGATGAATGTGAACTGAAGACCATCAGGAGGGATAGCCCAGATGTGGTGACACCAAAATGGCTGCTGCTGGATTGTTCCAGCAAGCTTTTCCTGTGTCCGTAGGATCTGGGTCAGAAATTCTATGGAGAGCTTGATAAACGAGCCTTCAGTCCTGGGTTCAAAACTGAATTTGGAGAGCCCAAAGCAAGTTCTATACATGATTAAAACACTTAATAAAAATCGTAGTGCATTATACTTTTCTTTAGTTTCTTTGGCAACGTCTGTTTCCTGACAGTACTATTTATTGCAATAACCGCTCAGTCGGGATGCCCTCAATCCATTGTGAATTTGGGAAAATATGCCTTTGCTGTGATCAATGATGGTAAGTGTCTGTAAAGCAGTTGATTCTAGTGAAAATAAAATGAAAATAAATACAATAAATACAAGTCAGGCTGGGGAGATGGCTCAGCTGTCAAAGAGCATGCTCCGTGAGAGCCTTAGCACCATGCAGAGCCCACAGAAAAAGAGTCAGGAAGGGTCTCCTATGCTTGTAATCCCAGCAATGGGAAGACAGGAACATCTCCAAGGCTTGGTGGGTGGCAGCCTGCCTACCCTAAGAGGCAAGCCCTGGGCCAATGAGAGACCCTGTCTCAAAAAATGGGTAGATAGTACCTAAGAAATGACACTACTGGCCTTCACGTATGCATGCACATACATTCGTACACATGTATGTGCACAAGAACACAAAAAATAAAAGTGTATCGATAACAAGTGAAACTGAATACCAAAGGCTGAAGCAGAGTAACCAGTGCAGAACAAGAGTAACCAAGGTGTGCGGTTCAAGGCACGGGCCATCAGAGCACATCTGTGGCCGTTCAATTAGGGCACTATAGGAAGAAAACCGATTTGAAGAGCTGAGAGCACACAGGGCCCTGACGTGAAGAGACCTTGTGGAGCAGACACACGCTACCTTCCCAGCACCCGTGTGGAGTTCCAGGCACACCGGAGTCTTGAGCATCCACGCTTTTGTAGCATTTACTCTTCTTATCCCATCTGGCACATTTCTCCGGCCACACACAGCTGCTTATCTCAGGGGCAGTATCTCCCTGGAGACCACTGTCCTCTCAGCTGCCCAGGGGACGTGTCCTTTAAATCTCCCAACTGTCTCCCTTACTGCTCAGCTCTGACTTCCATTATCTGCAGGGGTTTTTCCCTAATCTTTCCCAGCTGCCACTTTGGGCACAGTGGCTGTGTCTGGGGTCTCTCGGAGTGGAGTGTCTCAGCTGGGAAAAGTGGGAAGGGGGCAGAGCCGCCTACAGCGCTGCATTTTCAAAATGGGCCTTGAAACAAACACACAAAAAAGTCAAATTAGGGCCAACCTATGCTCCATCAATCAAGCCATTCACTCCGACACGGCTGAGATCCCCACCAGGGGCTCAAAGAGGTGTGGGCGGGACATGGGGCATTGGATATCTAGAATGAGACACGGCTGCCCTTAGGAATAGAGACAGTAGCGGAGCGAGGCTGAGTCTCTGCTTCACTCTCTCAGCAGAAAACTCCACTGGATCACGAAATGAAAAGGCTGGAGTCTGGAGAGAAATGTCATATCAGAGTCTATGTTCTGACAAGAAAATTCACTACCAGCTACTTCTCATGAACTTGAGCCTTGAACGGTGTGACTGTCATTCTGAGTTCTGAGTGAGTTTTTTAAGATATAAAGCTAGTGTTGAGGGAGGTTATAAGCTTGTAAATAAAGACTTAAGGGCCCTTCTAAGCAGAGGGGGACAAGCAGCAGGGTTGCATACTGAGAGGCACAGCGAGGCTTTGGCTTAGCCATGCTCATCTCCTAATTCCCACTTAAGAAAATGCCCAAAGACAAACTAAGTAAAGCAGTGGATACCTGCATCTTTAGACACCAGGAAGCTCAGGCAGGATAACCGTGAGTTTAAAGTCAGCCTGAGTTACATGGCCAGACTCTGTCTCAGAAACTTAAAGGAAATGAAAAGGAATATGAAGCAGCCTTAAAGACAACAGGTGCCTTGGGAAATAATGACGAGGTTGGTTGGCCAATACAGCTTTCTCCTATAATAATAGAATGTGAACAAATTTATTAAAATACCTTTGCATTAACAGCAGACTATTAAGATAATTATTATCTCAAAGAATGACTTCAGATGCAAAGAAGTATAATGATACTATACAATATAATGAGAAGGAAATGGGAAAATTTCATGTGTTTAATTACTCCTAAGCCTGTCCCGGGAATATCAACACAGCAAAGCCTCTCCAAGCTGACTGACTCAAGTTCACAGTCTTGCTGCTGTTGGTTATGGTTGTGCTCTTTCTCCTCTGTTTGCTAAACAGGTTGAATGTGACTCACAGACCCATGGGTGACATCCCCACAAAGTCTCCTGCACAACTTACAGCGTCTGTATCACCCAAGAGCCCCCAGCCAGCGATTGTTAATCCATCATATGACCCCTGGGAGACGCCCTGAAGAGTCTCCCTCCTCCACTAAATCCTCCTTCAAAGCCAAGCCAATCAGCCCCACATGATGTGTTCTGTAGAAATCTGCATTGATTGCGGTTTGCCAGAAAGGATACTTGGGCTGACATACACACACACCTCACACAGCCTTACACAACACACACACATACACACACATGCTCACATTTGTGTGCATGCCCGAACTATAAAGGACCAAAGGACCTTTGACCTTAATGATATAAAAAGAAGTACGGCGATGTCGTGAGCTTGTTGCCTGTGAGTTACAAGCTCAGAGAGGACTCAGTAGGACAGTACCTCTCTTTGCTTCAGCACCGGCTCTCCAGTCAGAAGGGAGGATTGGGGTGGCTCAGGAAGCCATCTTGGAAGTGATCTTCCAGCATCCTAGCATGGCCTTCTCAAGGCTGTCATACTTCCACACCAACATCTCAGAACTCCAACAGTTGGTGTTTTCTGAGGACACGCTGGAAGCTGTATTCCTCCCAGGCTTGGAGACGCAGTGTCACTCTGTCACAGTCTCACTAAGGCCATCCTGGACTGAACGGAACATTCAGGCCTTTCAATGGGAGCCACCCAAAATACTACTGTCTTTTAAGCTGCGCGTTAACAGTATAAATCCACAAGATCAAACTTAATACCTTTTTCATTGCATTGTTTGATTTGTTTTTTTTTTTAAGTAGTTATCGTTCACTTTATTTGACCATGTTTTCTTTGCCCTCTTCTTCCTTCAGCGTTCTTCTTAGTGAATCCCAGGCCGGCTTTGAATTAAAAGATGGCCTGGAACTCCTGATCTTTTCACCTTTAGAGCGCTAGGATTACATGTCTACACCTGGTTTATGCAGTGCTGAAGATGGAACCCAGAACTTCCTGCACGCTAAGCAAGCACACTACCAACTGGGCTACTTTTTTAACCCCTGCCTTTTCATTTTTGAAGGTGGAAATTGATACATTGAATTACAAATATTAGCACCCCAGATATGCCTGTGCAAGACCCAGTACTGATGAGTTTCAATAGGAAAACAGAAATCTCATGTCAGGATGTTCCCTTAAACCATTAAATCTGCTGTAATTCCCTGTCTAACTCTGGGGATGCTGGAATGTCAGTGTTCTACCCTGGGAAAGGCAGAAGCTGCAAGCTCAGTGCATGCTCCCTTGCTGTCACCATCCTATGCTTGAGGGTGTGCTTGTTTGTCTCATCTTGCTTCCCTTCATCTGTAGAATCAGGGCCCGGCAGCCTCAGTAGCCCCAGCACTGTGAGCAGCTCCTACAGTAGCTGTGAAGAGAAAATGGCAAAGCTAATTGAACAAGCATCCCTTCATTTTATGACCAATCTTCTAGACCTCTGTGAATCTCAGGACTCTTCCACATATATGTAAAAATGTCTAAATTAACAGAATAAGGACATGAGAGTTTGAAGAAAAGACTTTTGGGTACAATCAGATTACAGTCAAGACTTGTTCAGAGAGAGCTTACTGGTCAACCTGAGGGACATCTGGTAACGACATATGTCCAGGACAATGGCACTCACTGCCAATGTCCCTTTCTTCCTTTCCCTAGATCACGTGATACCTTCACTATTCAGCCAGCCAGAGAAAAGGCTCTCTGCCTTTGAGGAGTCGGTTGAACATAACCATCCTCAGGTTGCCTTGAATGAGCAAGCTCAGGGGCTGCCACAGGGACATCTGTGCCCACCGAAGTGAAGCTGGACCATTGGGTACTGTCTAGGGTGACAGGAGCCCTTACCTAACAGTGAGACACATCAATAATCAATGGCCCCACAAAGAAAGAACCCCATGAATAAGAGATGCTGCTGTTTGGAGAAGTAGAAGCCAGCAGCGCTCTTGTTCCAGGGAAACTAGATATGCTCAGAATGACACAGCACTCTCTGAACTTTCCAGTTCCCTCACCAGACAGCTTAGGTCAGATGCACTCAACATAGCAGCACCCTCAGGCAGCCAAGTTCCGTGGGGTCAATCTGGTCAGAGGCATACTTGCCCAGAGATTTCCCCTTAGGACTGGTCAAGGGCACTGAATTATGTTGGCACCCTTAGCTTTTTTTTTTTTGGCTCACTATTTAAGTATAGCCATGCTTATCTGGATGGTTTTACATCCAATATGGAAGACTAAAACCCAACACTATTCCCAAATACATTTTCTACCCCATTTAGAGCTTACCATCTTTCAGGTCTCTCTATTTCTCTTTACAGCAGTTTGAATTATTAATCCCTCTTGACCTGTAGGATCTAATTTAGGATTCCATTAATAGATTGCTCACTAGAGAGTTTGCCAAAACCATGGCAGGACAAAGTCATTAGAGTCTGCCAACTATGGAAGTGGACCTAGAGACAGAAGGATTGGAACTGAATCTGCGCTTCACCATGTGTCTGCTGTGGGACCCCAGGGAGTCACATCTCCTCTGCTCTGAAGGTGCTCACATCTCACAAAGAGTGGAGACACAATGCTCAAAGCAAGGCAAGTAGGAAGCATTAGATATGTGATGGGTTATGTGGTGTGTGTGTGTGTGTGTGTGTGTGTGTGTGTGTGTTCAGTCATGTGTGGAATTCAAAGCCCAGTGTCAGGTCATTTGCTAGGGTTTTTTTCTTTCTTTCTTCCTTTTTAGACACAGATTTTCAATGATTCTGGAGCTCATCCTTTTGGCTGGATGTATTGGCTGGCCAATGGGCTCCTGGGTTCCATCTTTCTCCATCCATCTGGAGCAGGGTTACAGGTACAGGCTACCATACCCAGCTTTTTACCTGGGTGCTGGGTTTCCAAACTCAGGTTCTCATGCTTGCATAGCAAGCACTCTGATTACTGAACCATCTCCCTTACCCCATGTTAGGTGTCCTTAGTCACTGTTTTTCCTAACTCTTGATCCAGCAAGTATTTACTGAGTGTGTAATATATTCTAATTGTAGAGGACATAAGACTAGAAAATCATACAATTCTGGTACTCCTGGATCTAACATTCTAGGAGTAGAGGAGACGTCCCTCCAAAAGATAAATATGTTTTCATGGTGATTGAAGAGAAGTGACACAGAATACTACAGGAAAAGGGACAGTGACCGAAGGCAGAAAGGGAGCTGACATCATCTCTGTCTCTCTAATGACATTCAAATAGAGAAGAAAAGATAAGAAAGTAAGGTTCATGAACAGTTGAGCAACAATTACTCCAGGGACAGGGAAGGACTTGTGTGAGGACTCTGAGGCAGGAGTGAGACTGGTATGTCAGAGGATGAGCAAGAAAGAAAGGGGATGGGGAAGGAAACAGGGCCGGAGTGGATGAGAAAGTGTAGACTCTGACAGCCTGCAATGGCACTCTGGATTTACCATTGTAATTGTCAGCTTTGCCTGCCTGGCATACCTTGGAAATTTCCTGGGAACAGAGTCTCATTCATCTACGTCAGAAAACACAACCATTCCTTGGCAAGGGGATCTGAACTATATGAGAGTGAAGAAGCTGAGCTGAGCACTAGCAAGCAACAAAGCACATGTAACTCAGTCTCTCTTTGCTTTTGACCGTGGATGTATATGAGCAGCTGTCTGAAGTCGCTGCCTTGACTTCTCCTCTTGATGGACTGTATCATGGAATTTGGAAGCTCACGTAAAAATAAACCCCTTTCTCATCGAAGTTGCTTTCTGTCTGATTACCTTTTATCACAGCAATGGCAACAAAACTACTGTGATTGGCAACAAGATAGAATGAAAGCAGCAGGCTATGAGCCCAGGAGGATCATGGTACGAGGCTCTTTACCCTGGGACAGAACTGAAATCTCTTGCCACTGACTGAGCTGTTCACTGAGGATACCTCTGGCTCACTTCCTTGACATGAGGCACACTTCCTGCTACCTTAAAGATGGGCATAGCCACAGGACTTGCATCAGATAAGTGTCACGAAAATCACTATGTCCCATTTTTCCACTGAGGGTGTGGATGTCCTGGGCCCTCGAGTGACCACGAGGTGCTGAACACTGAGTCCTTCAGTCACAACTGGCTAGAATGGAAATAGAGGAAACTCCAGGGAAGGAAACAGCCCTCATAAAGTAACCGCCCTTCCTATCTGGCTCTTGCTAGACACTGACCATGCTTGTATCTTGATCTTGGATTTTCCACGCTCTGGAGCCATGAGGGACCTATTTCTGTTGTTTTAAAGAGTCCAGCTGCCGGCGTTTTGCTATAACAGTTTGAACAGACTTAGCCAAAGCTGCTGAGGAGGAATAAGAAGTCAAGTGGAGAAACTACCATGCGGGCATGCCAGAGGTGTCAAAGGCAGCCAGCAGGCAAGAGGCAGGGCTGTGCAGCCCTGTGCAGGGTGGCAGCAGTTCTGAGCGTCTGCCTTTCTTGAGGTCAGAAATGAAAATGGTAAGAGAGACAGGTGGCAAATACAACACAGATAAAGGAGAATTTCCTGCTCAGGTGAACGGAGAGGAGGCGGTCAAAGAAGGGCATTTTAAGATGAAAGATTATTAAGCTGGAGGGGTAGCTCAGTTGGTAGAGTACTTGTTCAGCATGCACAAAGTTCTCGGTTCTGGTCCAGCATTACATAAACTAGATATTACTAGCACAGGCCTGTAATCCGAGCACTTGAGAGGTAAAGGCAAGAGGATCAGGAGTTCAAAGCCATCCTCAGCCACATAGCAAGTTCAACACCATCCTGGGTTGAACTTGAGGCCTTATTTCAAATTAATTAATTGATTGATTCATTTTTAAAAATAAACTATTACCATTTTTGTAGTAAAAAGAAAATAGGAGCAGTGTGGAAGAGGAGGAGGAAGAGAGAGGAGAGAATGGCCTTAGACCAACCAAAGCCACAGCCCAGTACATGCCTGCCTCCGGTGCCTATGACTTCCCACTGCTGTGTCCAAGCTAAAACCTGAAGGAGATAAAGCCAAGGTAAAGGATGGGCCACAGAGATGCTCTGAGGGTGTCTGCTAACCCTGCTAGCTCACAGTCAGGGACCAAACCTGAAAAGGTCCCCACGGAGAAAGGAGAGAAAGGACCCAGAGGGAAAAGGGGGAAAGCTGATGCTAGCCAGGATGGACCACCCTCAGAAGATGCCAAACGAACCAGGCACAGGAAGCCGAGGGCACTAGAGATGCCGAGTAAAGGCTGTGCATGTTTGATAACTATGTGCTTCTGACGACTGAAATGCTGTGCTTGATCACATTTTATAAAAAAAATCAGAGCTTTGTTTTGTTTTTTTTAAAAAAACATGTTGCTAGCACACAGAACACTTCGTTGTTTGGAGGGTGTCTTGGTTTGCTCTCAATTGCTATGATGAAGACTGTGTCCCAAAACTATATAGGGAGCAAAGGGTTGACTTGATTTAAATGTCCTAATCACAGTCCATTGTTGAGAGAAGCCTGCAGATACACTTAATCAAGGCATCAACCAAAGCAACGCCATGGAGGAAGGCTGCTTAGTGCTTTGTTTCTCGTGGCTTGTTCAGCCTGCTTTCATATATGGACCAAGACCATCTGCCCTAAGGTGATACCACCCACAATGGGCTGGGCCCTCCTACATCAATCACTAATCAAGAAATGCCCCAGGTTTGCATACAGTCCAATTTGATGGAAGCATTCTCTGAATTAAGTTTGTTTGTTTTCCCAGACGGCCCCCTCGCACACTAGGAGGGTGGGGTGGGATTTGTCACTAACCAAATGTTTCCCAAGCTAGAATGATATAGGGAAGTTCTTTTCCCTCGTAGTTTTCAAAGACTCCTTCCTCTTGGATCCCAGGAGGATTACCTGATATTGACACACCTGGACTCTTGGCACAAAATCCCTTGTGATGTGGGCACATTCAAAATTCATTATTGAATCCTCCTACCCAACATCAGCATAGACTTAATGTCCTTGATACTAGAGACCTGCTGGGATCTGAACCCCTAAATTTTTCCTCAGTGTTTCAGGCCATCTGGGCTTTGCAGTGACATCATGAGGATGGTGATTCTCCGGGCAGCATGGTTTCTTTTCTGGGAGATTGTAAGTCTTCATAACTCTGCCATTTTCATCTCCTGAAAGTCAGAGTCAGTGAATGGTTTGTTAAGTAACATGCCCACATAATGCCAACCTTCACTCTGAACTTCCACTGTGCAGAGCTTCACAGGAGTGAGAGTGCAGAGTGGCTTTCCAAATTAGGTTGTCCATCCAGGAAGGGAGGCTGGATGTTCTTGTGTCCTAAGAATGATTGTCTGCGCATGCACTGTCTCAGGTTACCGTGGTTGTTTATGGAAGGCATCATTAGTAAGCTGGATACAGCCTGGCTCAGGAAAAATAGAGAACATGTGGATGGCACTGCAGGGCAGGTGACTGCAGGGCACGGTCACTCATGGACAGCGGGGAGGGTGGAGAGTCCAGCTGGAGAGACTGGGAGGTGGGAAGAGGTGAGACTCAAACTGTAAGGATGTAGCTGCAGATAGAGTGGCAGGTGTGCTGGGCACAAAGGACCTGCATTTGCTGTTAGCTGAGGGTGACAAAGGTTAGGGTGAGCTGGTAGGTTCTGTGTGTGTGTGCTGGTTGTTCCCTGCCACCTCTCTGACCTCACCTATGCCTCCTCCCTATTGCTACCCCTCCTCTAGTTTCACTGTCTTCCCTGAACATAGAAAGCACATCCTGCCTCAGGTCCTTTGCACACAGAGTTCCCTACACCTAAAATCATCTCCCGGCCCCCAAATGACCCCATGTCCAGGGTAGGGCATGCGCTTGCTCCCATTCAAATATTACCTATCAGAGGGACTTCCCAGAATAGCCATTTCCTCCTGCCCCTTCCCCCCCCCCTCTCATTCTGTCCCTTGCCCTGCTTTACTCTTTTATCCGTTGCCTTTACCACCCACTTGAAAATACATTTATCTGCTTATGGAAGTCTTTCCTGTCCCTTAGAATTTCATGTTTTAAGGAAAATAGGTCTGGAGTAAAGCCCTGTGAGGGGGTGGGAGTTACCAGAAATGCAGTGAGCCTAGCAAACAGCTCCAAAAACCTTACTAAAACTAACGGCCCTTAACATAAAGCACCGTGTCTTTGAAAACAATGCCAATGCTTAGAATTGTTTTTGCTCTCCTCTTAGACAGGTAGAAGAAGAAATGGAGAAAATCCACAGAACCTCTGATGCAATGATTTGGGTGGTGGCATGACAGAATTACAGGATACAACCCCTGAGTCCAAACTCCAATACGTCTGCCAACTCCTTTGTTCACAAGATGGCTTCTCACACCAGTTTCATTTGCCTTCTATAAGGCACTAGGATTTTCTGTTTAGGAAGCTCAGAGGAGCAGTTTGGAGCAAGGGACACATGATGTCATCTAACAACTGAAAAAAGAATAATACTAATAAAACCTGCCAGGCAGACAGATAGAATAGTACACATCCATGTATTCAGGAGGCTAGGGCAGGGGGATCAGAGATTCAAGGCCAGGCTGCTCTACACAGTGAATCCATCCCACCCTGGACTACACAATGAGACACTGTCTCAAGCACAAAGCACTGACAAGCCAGGCATGCTTGTACGTCTCTATAACCTTCTCTTCCCACTTCGAAAATCAAGAGTTCCAGGCAAGCCTAGTCTACATAAGACCGCCTAAAAGAGACAAATACTGGCCATGTTTTATTTCACTGAGACATTGTCATGTAACCCAGGTTAGCCTTGAACTCACAGTGTTTCTGATTTATAAGGATGTTTCACCATAGGCAAGTTGGGGTTTTTTTGCTGTCGTGTGTGTGTGTGTGTGTGTGTGTGTGTGTGTAAATGTGTGTGTATTTTGTGTTTAACATAAAGCCTCACTATGTAGCTATTCTATTAGATGTCTGATTTAAACCTGTTTGGGGATGGAGCCACATGGATATCAGGGACAGTGTTTGTTTATAAAACATCTCACATAAACACAAGTGTAGTTCTGTAATAGTGTTAACTAAGCTGAAAGATAATGAGACAGAAACTGGCTCACTGCACAGTGAGAAAATATGCTGTTCTCTGGAACAAGTGAACTACCTCAATGTCACCATGTTTGCTTCCTCCTAATTTGAGTGTCCTTGTCCACAAATGATGAGGCTTTTTGTTGTTGTTTTTGGTTTTTTTGGTTTTTGTTTTTTTTGTTTTTTCGGCCTCTGAAGACCTAATTCTCATTGAATCCTTACCTTATTTTTCTCTATGTAAGACACATTCAGCCCAATATCACTGCCCATCCTTTATGTTAGTTGGTTTCTTTTAGATTTCTTCTGGGTCCTTAGGGGTGAAAAAACCCCTTGGGGACAGAATAGTAGTCAACCACAATGGACTTTCAACAGGACTTTCAAATTTGCATCAGGAGCCACTGCCATGAGGCTAGTCAATGACAAGGGAGGTATGGCCACACTCATTCCTCTCTTGAGCGCTTCCATGGATGTCACAGCCATTCCTTCATGTAATTCCATAGACAGAAGCTACTTTCATTCCAAGGCTGACTCTACTCAATGGGGAAAGCCAAATCTTCACCCATGGATGACAGGGTGTAACACAAGCTAGCAAAGATGCCTGCCTTGCCCTTCCCAGAAGAAATTATCTCAGCTTCCTCTGTGGCCAGTTGAGAACATCTACATGACTATTAGAACAAAGCTCACTGTTTGCCCAGGTACCTCTCCCACCCTAAAAAAAAAAAAATAAGTCAGGGGATTTGTGATAATTAGCACCATCTTTTAGTCTTACCACTTACACAATAGCTGGAATATAGTCAATGTATTCTTGAATTAAAGAAGACCAGGTAGACTGAATAAGGTTAAATGAGTTGGGTTAGGTAGGTTGGACAGAAATGAATCAGATTGGCTGAATCTCTGTGCTTGGTTATGATGTAAATAAGTGGCTCTTCTAGAATGAGGCCAAGAAGACTCTTGGTGGGACTTGAGATGCAGAAATCTGTACATTCCATAATGATGCTTTATTGATGACCAAATGAAAACCTAGTTAGAGGAGATGGCTGGTGCCACACCAGACCCAGCAGTGAAGTGACCCACTTTCTATTGATGCTACAGTTTGAGTAAAGTTTGTCTCTCAGTAGGTCATGTGCTGGAACTTTGGCTTTCAATGTAATGATGTTAACAGGAAGGCGGGACCTTTAAGGGGTGAAGCCTAATGGAAAATGATGAAGCCGTTGAAGATACTGTCTTTGCAAGAAGTAAAATGACTTTCATGGAACTCTGGTCCTTTGTTGTAAATGAGCTGGACTGGCCTCAGTCTCTCTGGCTCCTGTCTCTACACAAGAGTTCTTGTGTCCCCCGCCCCTAGTGACATATCTCTTCCAATACAGCCACATCTATACTCAACTAGGAAACAAGTGTCTAAACACAAAGCCTATGACGGACATTCTCATTCAGACCACCACACTGACAAACACGAATATCTTGTGTCTAACTAATACTTCCATTTCTTCTGATCACTGCACTTGTGGGGTTTAAATTTCTATTTTACTTTTAATTTCTGGGTGGCTTTTATCTAGCCTGTATGAGCAACTTTTATACATTCCTGTTCCTTGATCTTAACTGTGAGCCTCCCCCATTTCTGACACACAGCAAACACTTCCCACCTGACCATCCAAACACCCAGAGCCTCTTGTATTTGCTTCCACAATCTTCTCCTTCCATTGCCTCCCACTCCAGGACCCTCATTTCTTCTATTTGCTCTCTGTTGTTCTTTGAGAATCCTCGATCTGATAAAATCCCTGAGCCCTGGCTTGAATCAACATTCTTCTTGACTTTGTGTCTTCCAGGTAGTTTATGAGCACTAACAACCTAGGACCACTTCAATTAAATTCTTCCCTTAAGAGAATGTAAACTGTTTTTTTTACCTTCAATCAACCATGAAAGTCAAAATACGCTTTGGGCTTTCATTTCTTCTTCCATTATTGTATCATGGAATTCCCCTTACTAAACCTACTTTCTCACTCCTTCAGTACATTCGCTATCCTTCTACGCTCCGTCATGTTTCCTAATGCATCCGAAGATACACATGGCACTCCCCTCCAGATCGCCGCCATCATGGACACAAGCCATGAGCAGCCCATCAAGCTGGCTAGGCTAAGCAAAGTGCCGGGCAGGACTGGTTCACAGAGAAGTGCACACAGGTGCCTGTGGAATTTATGGATGACGCCAGATGCTCTGTCATCTGAAACGTCAAAGGTCCTGTTCAGAGGATGATGTGCTCACCCTATTGGAATCAGGAAGAGAGGCTTGGAGGTTGTGCTGACCTTGCTGCAGGGTCCTGGATATCCACCACTTAACCCACGGGATGGCCTGCAACTGTTACACAAAGCATTAGCATGATTTATAAAAGAAGGAAGAAAAGATAGACAGCATCTAAAATTTTCATCATGCTTATGCATTGAGTTAATATTTGCCTACTGCTTGTTCCTTCTTTGGGGACTATAGCACGTAAATGCAGTGAATTGCACAAACCTGAAGTGTTTTAATTCTGTCGGGAAACTGAACATTTACGTAGCTCACAAACTGCTCTCAAGCCCTTACTAGGAGTCAGCCCTAGCTCCATCTCCAGCACTGTAACCACCAGCTGTTTCTTTCCCCTCATCTTTAGATTAGGTTTTTGGTTGCAAAATGTCATATTAGATACAATTATACCATTTTCCCTCTTTAGGGTGAGGCTTCTTTCACTCTTCATATCTTTTTCTGTTGTTTGGTTGCTTGTCAGATTTATCTGTGTTCTTTAAACATTGCATTTTACACAAAGAGGATATTACATTCCTCTCTGTTGCTGGCTTGTGTTCTCCTGCACACATACAGCACAATTTGTTTATGCATTGTGTATTAATGAACATTTTGGCTGCTTCCAGTTTTTAGGTTCTTATAAACAAGCCTTCTACCAAGTCACTTTTGGACCTGTGTTTGTTACTCTTGGGCCTGGAGAGTACAATTGCTGAGTCATAATGGGAATTATGATTAGTTTTGTAAGTATGCTCCAGAACAATCTTCAAAAACAGTCGCATTATCTTTATATCCCCACCAACACTGTGTGTGAACTCTGGCTTTTCCTCTGTGTGCGGTAGTTTCAGTTCGATTCAGTCATTTAGGGCCCACTCTTTTCCCTAAGTATCAGTTGAGAAAATTCCCTTAGGTAAAGCAAATATATTTTGGCATATATGATATATATCAATATATATATATATCAGAGATAGAGAGATAGAGAGATAAATAGACAAATAGACAGGCAGATATCTTAGGTTCTCTTTTCATTGTGGCATCTTCTTTTATTTGTTGGCAAGATCCTTAAAAATGTTCAAATTTCAAAATCATCCAGAATTGTTGACTCCACAACAGGAGAGTCAATAATAACACTTGTCTACCATTTTGTCCTTGGAAGTTTATAGAATACACATTTAAAATTGTAAGTCCGACTACATCACTCCTCTGCTTAAAATTCCACATGGCAGGGGCTGGAAAGATTGCTTGGTGGTTACAGCACTTGCTGATCTTACAGGGGGCTCACATGCTCCAATGCCCACATCAGGTTGCTAGCTACTGCCCATAACTCCAGCTCCAGGGAATCTGGCACCCTCTTCTGGATTCCAGTGACACCCTTACTCACACATGCACAAACCCACACACAGAGAAACACACACACACAAATAAAATAAAATGTACATTTTCTTTCTTGAAAATGTACATGGTGCTTAGAATACATTATATTTAATATTCAATACAGCCTCAACTTCCCATTTGACTATGTTATGATTTGTGCTAACTTTTGACATTTTACTTTAAAACATTACACTTTCTACTTTATTGTTCTTTCTGGCTTTTAGAAATACATGGCTTTTCTGTACCTGGGGGTAATTGTTCCTTCAGTGGGATAATTCTCTCATTTTCTGTTCCTCAGACAGAATATTCCCAAGTTTATCATATAAAAGAGTTTTCCCTATGTCCCACCAACCATACTTTTCTTTTCACTGAAATAAATATACTTTTATTACCTTAAGTATAATTCTTTTGTAGCATGTTTTCTTAGTAGGAAACTTCATACATGCATGTAGTGTATTTTGATTATAGTTCACCCACACTTCACCCTCATCTCCTTCCAGAGCCACCCTCATCTTTCCAACCCCTCCCAACTTCATGTCCTTTTTACAGTTCAGAGTCCAGTTTGCGCTGCCCACATTATCACAGAAGCCTGCGGTCACTCCCTACCTCAGGAGTCTACACGGTCATTACATGGCTCTTCTGTGTTTTTGAGGTCACATGTTTTGGTTACTCCTTGTTATCTGACTTGCCTCCATGAAGATGTGCGTTGAGGAGGCTGTGCCCAGCATTCCGCTGCTGTTTTCCTGGCACCCGAAACTGCACTGGTAACCTAGGAGGTGCTTAGTTCATGTTGCCGAACAAATGAGTAAGTCAGCAAATTCATTCCACAGAGGCCAACCTGGCACATAGGTTTTAGTCACTAAGTATAGTCATGCCTGAATATGTGATATTAGTTTTGTTGTTGTTTTGAGACAGGATCTCATTTACCCAGGTTGGTCTTGAACAATTGACCCTCCTTCCTCCACCTGTTGAAAGAAGGGATCGCAGGTAGATACCATGACACCTGCCTTCTAATTTTTATTTTAATTAATTTAATGACTTACTATTGCCCACTGCAGAAGAAGTTCCTCTGGCCGAAGCTGAGAGCAGCAGTGATCTAAGAGTATAAAGACATATTTACAAGGCAGTTTGACAGCATATTCATTTAGCAAAACAAGAGCATTGGGTTCCCCCATAGGCCTGTGAAATCTCCAGCCAAGAGCTTTGACAGGGTTTACAATACCAGCTACCAATTCTTTCTGTGCAGAAAACAGTTGGCTACTCCCGTAACGTTTACTTCGCTATGGACGGCACCAATGGGAGCACCTCCCCCAGCAAGCGCCCTAGGTGATACTTCTAACACTATCCAAAGCCAACCAGCAGGCAGGAAGTTTTCAAGACACTAAAAATAAACTTTTTTCCCCTTCATTCCACAAGTGAACAGTACTACTTGGATTCTTAAAAACTATGTTGAAAGCCTATCAATAGAAGAGGAATCCCTAAGCCCACGTTAAGTAGAAGAGAGGGTGGTTTCCAAGGGCTTGGAGTTAGCACACTAAGTGCTGATCAGTCTCCATACTTGAAGTACTGGGCTTATCTTGGTCTTGAGTTCTACTCCACAGTTCATTCTGAGTCAGACCTGAGTGGCCTTCCAAACATGCCATAACCGAACTGAAACTCTGCAAGTGGCCCCATCACACTTCCTCCTGGGCCTCCACTCCCAAGCAGCATGCTCTTCTGTCACACCCTACAAACCACCATCCAAATGATCACCAAATTGTCTTGACATCTGTGCTATGATCTGGTCCTTTCTGCCCCTGACCATGCCTTAGTTTTCATGACCATCATTTTACCCCGGAAGCCACGGAAGCCCTCTCCTCTGATGTCTTCTGCTGTGCTTCTGTAACTTGGATTCTATAAGCTGCACCCGTGTTATGAATGTCAAGTGACAGAACTGCTGTAGATGTTATGAGCTGCCTCATCGGCTACCCGAGGCTCCCTCTGCCAAACCATTTCTGTACCTTCCCTACCACACAGCGAGCCAAAATTAAATCTCTCCCTTCCTTGCGTTGCTTCTTGTTAAGTAAATTTGGTCATAATGACAAGAAACTGACCCACATGGCAATATTTATGTTACAAAATCCATGTTCCAGAGTTATCACTCTAGAACTCAATCAGGTCACATCTGTGGCCGTGCTGTGCCCATCCTTCACTGCAACATGGTGACGCCACCCAACTGACCCTACCTTAGTTCTTCAGCCTCATCCCCAGCCCCGCCCTCATGACTGCACCAAAGCTGCAGTTCCTAGGATGTGATTCTGTGCCCCCACAAAAGGATTTGACCATCTTACTTCCTCACCCTTATAGACTCACTCTTGGGAAATCCCTAGTCATCCTTCAAAATATAGCTTTTCCTTCATCTTAGCCCATATTGTTTGAGTCATTCTCTTCTCTGACATAGCTGTTGCATCACTGAAATCGTTGAGCTTTGGGGGGAGGGGGGCCTCTGATGGGGGGCAGAACCAGGCATGCAGCCATCCCTAACAGCATCCTCTACCGTGATTCCATGATTCCACCCTCGCCTGTCGTTTTTCTTCTAAGAAGTGTCATTTCCACTGTCGGGTTTATGAGCTTGAATTGAGGTGGTTTTTTTCCCCATCGTGTTTTCCCATGGTTCTTTAGGCCACACTCTTCATGCTTCTTTTATAGGCCTGTAGAGAAGGTTTTAATTAAATCGCACTCAATAGAATGGCTGCCTCTCCGCCACAGGCAGTGCGATCTGGGCTCAGAAAACAAAAACAAACACAATACTTGGTGTGGTGATACTCACAGTCTTGGAAGACAAAGATAGCACCATAGAGTGTTAGAATGGGTGGGAGGGGGTGACTTGAACATTGATCCAGGCCAGCATTTCCTACAGACTGAGAAGACTTCTTGATCTCAGTCTGTACAGGCTACAGCCTAAATTTCATGGTAGGATTAAATACATACATACACACACACACACACACACACACACACACTATGCAAAGAAAATAATAAGTACAGCAGAATGCAAAGGTATATAATGTCTCGTGTGTGTCCTTGGCTACGTGCAGCTGTGGGGCTTCATGGTGGGCATTCCTGGTAGGTAGTAAACCAAGCCCTACTTAAAGACTCAAGCAATCTGACTGGACGTGTGGCTCAGTGGTTAAGAATGCTGTAATCACGAGGTCCAGAGTTTGGCTCCCAGTGGCTACATAACCACCCAGGCATCCCACACACTCCTGTACCCCTAGCACTGAGTGGGGTGGACACGTGAGGATCATTGGAGATGGCTGGCTGGCTTCCGGTTCAACCAAGGAGGCATGAGCCCCAGGCTCAGGGAGAGATCCTGCCTCAAAGGAATAGATGGAGAGTTGCAGGCAAAGACATCCTCTTTTGGTCTTCACATGGGCACGCCTGCATATACATACATGCACATTCTATATGTGTTTTTTCTCATACACAACACACATACCAATAAGTCTTTTTAAACCAAGAAATGTTAGTTAAGTAATAAGTCAATGTGTAGCTTTGAGCAAGTCATTAACACTTGTGCCTCAATTCCCCCACTGATAAGACAGGTAGAATAATGACCACCTTGTAGGATATTGCCAAAATTTAAAATAATACATCAAACACCCCTTTAGTTAAGAATGCTTTCATTTATAAATAACATAAAACCCAACGGATAGTTTCTGGCACAAACAGGGTTTATTTTTCTTACAAAAACTGTAGAGAGAGCTGGGAAGAGGGCCTGCTGCAGGAGCAGGCGGACCTGAGTTTGAACCCCCAGCACCTGTGTCAAAAGCTGTGCAGAGTTGTCTATCCTGTAACCCCAGCACTGTGAAAGGCAGAGGCAGGAGGATTGTTAGGGCTTGCTGGCTGCCGACCTAGCTCCAGCTTCGGTGAGAGATTCTGCGTCAAGAGAATAATGGCCGTGTGCCCATGCACACGTATCCACACACACATGTATATATATGCTACATAATAATTAACAATAATAAATGTGGCAACGGGACAGATGGACATTGGTCCTATGTAGCAACTGAAGGTTTCTTAGCCTTTCTTTTACATTTGTAGCCTTTGGTGACAAAATGGTTGTTAACACTCTAGGTGCCAGACCCACAATCAGGGCAGGATTAGGGGCAAGAGAAAGACCCTGATAAACACATCCATCTGTTGTTCTGTGGACAGCAAATTACATGAGAAGTTTCCCAGGAGAATTCCGATTTCCCGCAGGCCCCGGTCACATTGTATTACCACTCAGTGGTGGGGGGGAAGCTATTTAAAGTAAAATGTTTGGTCTTTCAAACGTTTATAATTGGAAGGAGGAGGAGCTGAGTGTGGACCGGGGAGATGGCATGCCATGCAAGCAAGAGGCCCTGGGTTCACATAAAGACCACATAAGGACCTGAGTGTGATGGCACTCTTGAAACCCCAGGGATGTGGGGAGGCAGTTACAGGAAGGTCCAGAAGCTTTCTAGCCAGCCAAGAAGTCTAGACTAATAAGAAACCCCAGGTCCCAGGAAATTACCTTGTCTCAAAAAAAAAAAAACTTTAAAAAAAGAAAGAAAGAAAAAAGAGTGGCCAGCACCTGAAACCGGCACACGAGGTTGAGTGCACACACGTCCACAGCACACAAACACCCACAGGCATGCTCACTCACATGTGTTTATGCACATACATGCAAACGCCAGGCTGGAATATTGTGTTAGTAAACAATAAACAAGGCCTGCCATGAGAACCTGCCACGTAAGAAGAGGCAGTGTGGGATTTTACACAAGCCTTTGAAGTTTGCTATGCGATTGTCCAGGAACCGTAATCTCTGCACAGTGTAACAGTGGACTTCTCCTTCTGGAGAGGGGACAGGATCGGATTGGCCGGGCTCCGTCTCTCCCTTTACTTCGTTTCTTGCAGATTGTCTGAGATTGCCCTTAGACTATGGGGATTTGTGGCTGGAGTCATGAACTCCATTATTTTGGCATTAGCCTCAAGGTAACATCCACTATTCAGCTGACCCTTATTTCTATCTATTTTTAACACCTCAGGTCCAGAGATAAAGAAAAGCGGATGAAACCGCCAAACACACTCCAGACTCTGAAGCCGTGAAAACGCAGATGGAAACAGGAAGATTCTGTGCATTCTTTATCATCTTTCTCGGCTTCAGTAAAGTGACTGACTACTCTGGGAGTCAGAAATAATCCAGATTTAATTGGCAAAGGTATTTTAAGGTTCCATCTTTTTTCCATTTTTTCTCCTGCCATGATAAAGCTAGGAATTATGTTCCAAGTATTGAGCATCTTGGTACAGTAGTTACTAAGACAACGTATTAAGTGAGGGGGGGGGACCTCTTCCAGTTTACATAACAACAACATTCCTCCTGTAACTCTTCACAGTTTGGCTTGGCACCATGTCTTCCTAAAAGAAACCTGCATGTCCTTATTATTTATTTAATCACTTTACAGCCTGATCCCAGCCCCCCTCCTCTCCTCCCAGTCCCACCCTCAGAAGCCTCTCCACCACCCCCTCTGTCTTCTCAGAGAAAGGGAGGCCCCCAAGGGGCACCATCCCACCCTGGCACCTCAAACTGCAGCAGGGCTAAGCACATCTTCTCCCACTGAGGCCAGACAAGGCAGCCCAGGTAGGGGAAAGGGATCAAAGGCAGGCAATGGAGCCAGAGACAGCCCTACTCCCCTTGTTAGGGGACCCACACGATGACCATGCTGCACATCTGTTAGATATGTGTAGGGAGTTCTGGGTCTGGCCCCTGGGAGCTCGTTGGTTGATGCTTCAGTCTCCGTGAGCCCCATGGGCCCAGGTTAGTGTACTCTGTTGGTCTTCTTGTGGTGTCTTTGACCCCTCTGGCTCTTTCAATCTTCCTCCCACTCTGCCTCCAGACTCCCGAGCTCAGCCTATTGTTTGCCTGTGGTCTGCATCTGTTTCCATCAGCTGCTGGATGAAGCCCCGAGAAGACAGCACTGCTAGGCTCCTGTCTGCAAGCATAACCGAGTATCATTAATAGTGTCAGGGGTTGGCTCTCTCCCATGGGGAACCTGCATGTTCTTTACGTCTAGAAGTTAACACTTTCTTTCCTCTATAGCTAAGCAGAATCCTTTAGCAATCATAAAGAGCCTCCTTGCTATTCTGTATTACAGAGGCGTACTCAGGCTGGCCAGCACCAAATCTTAGTAAACACAGTTATCAGCTGATACCTGTCAGGGACTACCCCCGGCATGCTTAAGTCCCTTCCATAGAATAATGAGTATCAACATAGAGCCAGCGCACATCTTCTTGTACATTTTAAATTGTCTCTAGGTTTTTTTCTGATAGTAATCAGATGCAAAGCTCATATCATTTTCTAAGGAACCACTTAGAAAATTCAAGGAGGGAAAGAATTTTCCCTAGGTTGTGGGTCCCTGATTGGTTGAATGGGTTGGCTACGAACACAGCAGGCATGAGGGGCTGGTGGAAGCCGGGGTGTTTTGTCTATGTCTTTTCTTAATTCCTTGTGAGACATGTGAGGTTGAGCTTAAACACAAGCCACAAGTTTTGGGGTAACAAAACTAAATGAGAAGTTTCATAAAAAAAAAAACAAAAAAACAAAAAACTGGTGACAGTAAAGGCTTCTGAAAGCCTGGACCTCTAAATCAAAATTGTAGTGGATCTGTGGTGCTTCCAGCAGAAACCTCCTCTGCTCCCAGCTCTGCTGCAGCCCCAGGATCCGAGCACACCACCACAACAGCCGTCACCCACAAACACTGACAGAAAAACCTCAGGCCAGATCCCAGACCTGAGTCTGGGAATTAACAGTGGGAATTGCAGAGTTTTTACTGTACAGGCAACTTTCTGCTATTACAGAAACAAAATGGCTTAATTTGGGGTTGGTCTGGTGGTGGGGTGGCGGAAGTGGAGGCTTTTAATATTTTTCTACTGCGGACCCTTAGCATGTAAGTATCTAATTGGTTCAACTTTGAATTGAATGGTGTTAGGACATTTGATCTTAAAATTCTTGTTTTAACCACTGACTTACGTTTCATAAAATAAATAGATAAATATGTGGATGGATTTTGGCTTGGTATTAGGACAGAATTTCTAAAACAGCCTTTAACATTACCTCTGAATAGCAGTCTCAGCATTGTCCACCACAGTAATGTATCAATAAACACTGAAAAATGACAAATACCATCTACATCCTACAGATACTGTCAAATATTTCATCAAGATTTAATTCTTTATGTAAAAATAGAAAAGCACATCTGGATATCTCATTAGAATGCAAGTTTGCTTCCGTTTTTCACAAATTGTATAAATAGATGTACATTATAGAATTATTTAGAATTCAACTTCTTTATGATTTGTTATCATAATTTATTTCTACATATGCATTATAGGCATGTATGGCCAAATAGGTATAAAGAGTTCTCAGGTGGAAAAATGTCTCAAGTGGAAAATGTTTAAAGGATGTCTCTCAAACTTTGAGAGATGAAGCACTTCCATATGCCACAGATGCTGTGAACTATGTCCCCTAATAGAATAGAACTGATCCCATGGAGAAGATAGCATGAGAGCACATGGCTGCACCTGTTTGATGTTCCCTACAGAGAAGCCAATCTCAGAGGAGCAAATTCACTCTCCTAAAGCCAGCACACAGGGGAAGCTAAATCTCAGCTCTTCTGCATAGCTCCTGATGATTAGGCCAACAAGCTTATTCCTGGTGATTTGTTCTGTGCCTCTGCTGGGTGTCTGGTGTTATGCTAGGTGCTAGACACACAGAAGAGACTAAGGTGGGTCCCATTCTTAAAGAACCGACAATATTAGGAATCTACCTGAGGGAAAAGAGAAGTGGAAAGGGCTTGATTTGTGGAAATGTCTTCCCTGCCTCTTCAAGAGAGAGAAGGAGGAAGGGATGACAAACTAAATGGATGGGCTGAGGATATGGATGGGAATAGGGTACGCTTAGCATGTGCAAGGTCCTGGGTTCAATCCTCAGCACCAGAATAATTTTTTAATATTTAAAAATTTAGTGCATGCTTGTGTGTGTGCCTGAGTGTGCACTTTTGCATTTGAGAGTGTGTGTGCATGTGTGCATGCATCTGTATGAAGTATGTGCAGCGGCATGCTTGTCCCACTGCACATGTAAAGGCCAGAGGATAACTTTCTGTGTGGATCCAGGTCTCTCCTCCCCGCTTTGTGAGGGCTCTGGAGTTGGATCTGAGATTTCTAGGCTTTTGTGGCAACTGTCTTTACCCATTGAACCATCACCCCAGCCCTAAAGTTAATTGTTTTCACAGGGCAGGAAATAGCTTTGTGTCCATCAGACCAAAGAAATGAATGTGGTTTGGCGGTGGCTGGGCGGAGTCAGGTGGAAACATTTGTCATGAGAAGGTGTCACACCTTGCTGAAAAGTGAAAAATGTTAGCGTGTGAGCCATGCTTCGAAACTTTGCCTCCTTTTAAATCACAGGCATGCCCTTGAACTGCCAGAATTTTTTTATTGAGTTGAATATGGTTCATTAAAATTAGGTTAGTGAATATAAAAGTCCTAGCCTTGTTTCATAGAAAGAGCTTTTCTTGGCTTAAGATTTAAAGTGTCACAAGAACCAGCCAGATGGTTCAGTGGGTAAAGGCACTTGCCACCAAGCCTGACAACCTGAGTTTGATCCCCAAACCCTCCATGGTGAAAGGAGAGAACCGACTCCTCTTCCTGCATGCTCATCATGAAACTTGCATGTATTGCCCCCACACATACACATACACTGATGTGCATGCAAAACAAACAAACAAACATACATAAATAAATAACTAAATAAATAAAAGGAAATAAAAAGTATCACAGTAATAATAAATGCTTTAAAAGGCTTCATGTGTATCATTTCAAGAATCCTGACGGGACCTTTTTAATATGCATCATGATACAACAATATCTAGTTTTACATGCCTTCTAGACAACACAAAAAAGCAAAAACAACAACAATAACAACAAAGAACTACAAATGCCTGAAGAGCTCACTGCTGCCAGAGAGTGACCTCGTTGTCTTCCCAGCAACTACTGACATGTCCAAAACTCTTAAAGAAGATATCCCAACACACAAATCAGCTCTACGACAGGACTGATTAAACTACGGAAGGAACATGCCACACACTTACCACTAATCCTACTGCCTCCTCTCCTCCTCGCCCTTTCTCCCTCTCTCTCCCCTTTCCCTCCCTCCATTCCTCCCCCTCTCTTTCTCTCTCCCTCCCTTTCTCTCTCTCTCTAAACTGCACACCACCTTGGTAAGGATTAATGGCATGTAACTGAGCCTTCATCCTGCTCACATACTAAAAAAATGAGAACTGGGGAAATGACTCAGAAGTTAAACATGTAGCCTTTTAAGTTATCAGATTATCCTCAGAAAATTTTGTCTAAATTACCCAAATATCTGCCTTGATTTCTTTTGTTCTTTTCTGTAAGTGGACCCACAGGGTGAGATTAAGTCAGTCAAAGGAATGCACGTTTACCTACTTATCTGGTACACTGGGAGAGGAAGGTATATTTATCCAAATCTGAGTTGCTTAGCAACCTCATCAGCTTTCCATTCTAGTTAACTAGCCGTGGATGGCGCCTGACAGAGTCACAGTGAACATTCTCCTCTTCACAGGAGGCTTAGAACCAAGGTCAGTGGCTGAGCTGCCGTGACAGTAGAATCGATGCTTCTCGTGTTTATAAAGTAATAGCTCTCGGATGCAAACTGAGCCTAAGATGTCGCTTTAATCCTAGCGCCCTCTCGTCTATAGCTTCACTGTGGCGATACAGATCCAACTCCACCTGAGCCAAATTTAGTGGACTATTAAGTTCAAACCTTTTCCCCACAATGTACTGGATTACTTGAATTTTAAGGGGGGCATGGATTGAAAATATCAACAATATTTAATCATTTTTAAATGATTTTTGAAAGGGCACGCTTTATTTTTTTCTGGTGAAAAAAAGAGACTATCAAAGTTTACCCATGGTTTTATCTGTAGCCTTCTTTCTTACAATGGCCCAAAAACCTCCCTATTAGTTGTTTCCATCACTCAGCGTTGACCTGTTAATGCCTCATAGATCAAGTCTACTCTCTTTGTGCATGACAGTCTGGCAGCTGCCTGTCACCAAGTTATCCTTCTAGCAAGAGTGCCCGTTTTCTTCAATCACATTGCATGGGGAAGGTCAAGTCCCTCTGTGATCCTCATCAGTCAGCTTTGAACTCCAATGAAGTTGTGCACGTTGTTTTCCTAGCCTGGAGGGAGAGCAGAATGACAGAGCAAATAGGGAGGATCTGAGTGAGTATCAGGCCTCTATTAACACCCCCAACGCTGGGCTCGCCAAAGACTCCCAGAGGTTTCCATGTATTGTGTTCACTGAAGAGAGAACTTCGGTGACTAAAGCCTCCACTATGGTTGTTTGTTTTCAGATTGCTGTGATTCAAATGCAAGAACTTAAGTTTATTCTGCTAAATAAATTTCATCCCCTCTCTCCTGTGAAGCAATCAAAGTCTCCCATTTCTGCAGCATCTGTTTCCTTTCAGCTTGATGTTAGGTGAACAGCTAACAAAACCATGTTGTCGGTATATGTTTATTTATTTCTCTTCTCTCTCTTTCTCTCTCTCAAAGAGAAACTTTGAGGAAGAAAGAGTTTATTTGACTCACAATTCCATGTTCTAGTCTGATCATAGAGAAAGCAAGGCCGGGGAAGCGAATCATACAGAGTCAAGGGCAGAGAGAAATGCATGTGTGCTGAGCCCTCTACTCCTGTACAGTCCTCAGCCGATCTCAGGGTACGGTGTCTCACACACAGTGGGCTGGGCCCTCCATCAACTCACAATCAAGACAGCCCCCCAACCAAGACATGAACATACAACATAACAGATCTAGATAATTCCCTACCTGAAACTTTCTTCCCAAGTGATTTCAGGTTTGTCAGGTTGATATTTAAAGCTAACAGTTGTGTGTGGGCAAATACTAGCCTCTTTTTTGCAGAGCAGGGAAACGAGGGTCAGAGATGGGAACCAACTCCCACACCAAGTGTTTAATTGTGTCAGGGCCAGAATCAGCTCCAATCTCAACCAAGTACACATCTTTTCCCCTTGCGCTGTCTTCTCTGAAGCCACCTCTACCACTTCTGCTACCTAGCCTTTGACCTTTTGCTTTCTGAGAACAACAATCAATCTTCTTTCTGTCATGGTCCCATCTGTATGTTAAGCCACAACCTTAGAGTCCACAGAGTGGCTGATCACAGTGATTGTGTGAGTCACAGTGAGCCAACAAGCATCATACCCAAGGCGATTGGTCCATGAGGTTATCAAGAATCCTGAGTCGTCTGTGTTTGCTTGATGAAATGTGATGCCTGGTATCCTTCTCCTGTGATCTCAAACATTGATGCACAGGAGCTCCAGAGCAGGGAGAAAGGGTGAAGCACATCTGGTTTCATGTCTGTGGTAGTTTTATGACGTGTGTCCCAGTCCTGAATCATGCCTGAGAGATGAAAACACAGAAGTTGTATCCACTGAGAAAGGTACTTCAGAGTCCCTTCTTAAAATATAAGAACGAAGGCATGCCTTTCCTCTTTCTCGATTATCCTTTTCTGACCTTAACAAAAATCACAATTAACTGGAGAGTTCATTGAAAAAAATAACATGAAGCAGATTAAAATTTTCAGGAGCATCACAGCGTGCCTACTACAAAGGAGGCCACCTGAGCTCCCGGTTCTTCACGGGGACAGCTTCAGACAGGAACCTATGCATTTTCCCGGGCTTTGTTTTCTATGAACACTCGAGCAAAACAATGTATGCATACATTTTCCTAAAGGTCCCTTCATATCAGATAGAAGAAATTCTCCCATTAAAATTGTGTGTGTGTTGGTATGTGAGTATGTACGCATGAGTGCAGGCGTCTACCGAAACAAGAACGGGTACTGGATCCCCTGGAGCTGGTCACACAGGGTTGTGAGCCACCCAGTCAAGGTGCTGGAGACAAAGCTCTGGTCCCCTGTAAGAGCAGCATGCACTCTTCGCCACTGAGCCGCCTCTCTATCTGCCCCCATTCTTGCTAATGCATTTCTCCCGTATGAAGGTCTGCATTTTATCGTCCCAGCTTTTACTGGTGGGCATTGCTCGTGTCTTCTAGTTTCCATATTGAAAAGAGTGCTCTTAGTTACTTAACTCAAAATGTACTTATCGAATCCGTATTGAAGGCTAAGCTGTGTCCTAAGCATCATATGGCAGTGAGCATAGTGAACCTTTGTAATTACTCTCTGGGGTAGGTAGAGAGGTGCTAATGGCACCTCTGCTTTCCACGTGAGGGGACAGAGAATAGAGCAATGAAATAGCTTGTCCTAGGGCACATGGCTAATAAAGCATAGCTGCCATTTGAGCCCACGTGGTTTGACTCAATACTCCATGTTGACCTGTGCTGGGCCCTGGGTATTCTTCGTTATTGCAGCACAATTGTCTGTGCCTGAAGTTGACCAGCTGCTGAGAGTAAAACGCTTTGAGGGCTGGACATAGTGGCAGAGGCCTTCCATTTATAGAAGCAGGAAGAGCTGAAGTTCAAGGTCAGTCTAGGCTAGGAAGCTGTGCCCAAAGGAAGGAAGGAATGGAGGAATGGATGGATGAAAGGAAGAACGGAAGTTAGAAAGGAAGGAAGGAAAAGAAAAAAGGAGAAGAGGAAAAGGAGGAAACAGAGAAAAGGACCCAAGATCAGGGAAATGGCTTAGTTGATAAAGCACTTGCTTTACAGACATGAGTACCTGAGATCAGATCCCCAGAACCCACATAAAAAACAGCTGGGTACAGTCCACACTTACAATCCCAGTGAAGTCAAGATGGAAGACAGATAGGCAGATGTGCCAGCTAAGCTAGCACATCTGGTAGAGTTTCAGTTGTTTCACAGAACATGTCTCAAGCACAAAGGCTTCTAAGAAGAAGCACACACACTCTCTCACCTTACATATGTAAACTAGCCTGCACACACAAATGCTTTTCCTGGCATTTTATGTGGAACAAGCTGAGAAAGAATAGGGAAAGATGGCGAAACGCCACCGTGCCCGTTTTGACAAGCTGTGCACAGCTTTCTGTGAGCGAGACAACTGCACCCTCCTGCAAGCGTGATCAGCTCCCTGCAAATGTGAAGTCACTTTAACCAGACTCGCAGAGGGAATGGGGGTGACAGCTCAAAGAGCTGCAGCTTTAAATCCTGCAGAATGACAGCTTAGGCTCCCCACAGTTTTGAACAAAGCTTCATGCTGCACATGGTTTTAAATTGGTGGTAAACATAATTTAAGCAGACTTATAAAGGAAGAGTTGGTCTCAAGAAGTCTTGCTTTAAAAAGAAAAAACAAAGACAAGAGCTAAAACTCCAGCTCCCCAGACAGAAGACAAGCAGTTTTATACCTCAGAACAGCTTAAAAGCCAAAGTACATTCAATTCCTTTCCCTGGATCCATTATTTCTGTGATGACATTTTCGTATTTCTTAAGGATGCTCTTTTGGATATGTGCCTAGGCGTGGTATAGCTAGATCTTGAGGTAACACTATTCCTAATTGTCTGAGAAAGCACCAAATTGATTTCCAAAGTAGTTGTACAAGTTTACATTCCCACCAGCAATGGAGGATAGTTCTGCTTTCTCCACATCCTCTCCAGCATGTGTTGTCACTTGAGTTCTTAATCTTAGCCATTCTGATGGGTGTAAGGTGAAATCTCAGGGTCGTTTTGATTTGCATTTCCCTGATAAGTAAAGATGTTGAGCATTTCTTTAGGTGTTTTTCTGCCATTCAATATTCCTCTATTGAGAATTCTCTGTTTATCTCTGAACCCCATTTTTAAATTGGATTAATTCATTTCTTGCTGTTCAACTTCTTGAGTTCTTTATATATTTTGGATATTAGCTCACTGTCAGATACAGGGTTGGTGAAGATCCTTTCCCAATCTGTAGGCTGTCATTTTGTTCTGATGACAGTCTTCTTTTCTTTATAGAAACTCTTCAGTTTCATGAAGTACCATTTATTGGTTGTTGATCTTAGAGCCTGTGCTGTTGGTGTTCTGTTCAAGAAGTTGTCTCCTGTGCCAATGAGCTCAAGGCTCTTCCCTACTTCTTCCTCTAACAGGTTTAGTG
>CM053760.1:66537036-66577309 GCA_028658305.1 Pachyuromys duprasi
GTCCTCCCCTGTTGGTGGACTTGGAGGGGGCGGGGAGGAGGAAGATGAGGGAGGGAGTGAGAGGGTGGGAGGGAATAAGGGAGGAGGCTATGCCTGGGATGCAAAGTACCTAACCTGTGATTGATATAAAAATAAATAAATTAAAAAAAATAAAACTTAAAAAAAAAGCACCCTCTCCATACCTTGATAGTTTTGTTGAAAATGGTTATACCATAAATGTGAGGATCTATGGAGTCTCGATTCTATTTCTTTGATCTAAAGTAGTGATCATTTATGCTCTACCGGCCAAATCCAGCCTACTATATTTTCCTGTAAATAAAGTTTTATTAAACACAGCCGTGTGTTTATATGTTGTCTAGGCTGCATGTTCCTGTGGTGGTAGAGCTGGATATTTCAACCTCGACCTCTTAAATACTCACTAACGAGGTGTAGCTTTGCCCACCAGTGTACCTGGCAAGAAGCAAGTTCATGGAGGAAGGGTTTATCTCATCTCATGGTGTGAGGGCACAGTCCGTCAAGCTGAGGAAGGTGTGATGGTGGGAACACCTTGAGCTACGGCAGCAGAAGCAAGAGGTGGTCGGCGTGCATGTGAGTGGATCAGGGAAGCCTGAGGAGTGGGCTGCAGATTCCTGTCAGATTCTCCTTCCCAGTTTGTTAAGCCTTGGACCCCTGCCCATGGAATGGTGTCACACAAGCCTAGGATGGTCTTTTCCCAATTAAATATCTCTGCAAATGTCATCACAGACACACCAAGACATGTGTCTCCTGGGAAGTCTAAATCCCACCAAACTGACAGTGAGGAGTAAATGTTTCAGGGGCCTTAATCAATGTGCCTATCCTAAATCAACACCACACTGTCCTGGTTACTAACTCTGCATATTAGCCATAAAGTCAGCTGAAGCAAATCCTCCATCTCATCTTTCCTCATAAAACTGGGAACTTGGTACTTCCATGTAAATTTTAGGAACAACTCATTAACTTCTGCAAGGTGCTATCCTAGGATAGGACTGGAGTTGGCTAAATCTATAGATCCATTTGGAGAGAATAATCTCCCTGAAAATGGTGGCTTTTACTGCCTGAGACAATGACATCTCTCCATTTACTCAAAACTTATGGTTCTTCTTCAGTTTTTTTCCCTATTCAATGATAAGATTTTGGTTTTAAAATAACTGTACTTTTAAGTAAATTATTATTCATATTATAAATCGTTGTCTTCTTAATTGTGAAAATTTTTATTGGTTATATGTAAACACACACTGTTTTCTGCACATTGATCTGTCTATGAACTAAAATATTTTCACTTCTCTTAATTTGTGTCTTGTATATATATTTTTACATTCTACTTTGTTATAAGATGGAAATAAACAGTTTTACTTGTCTTTAGAAACATAAACTATAGGGATTGTTTGGAAGTGTTTCTCTGTTTAGAATGCCAGTTGAGTTTTGAGCAAAATCACTAGTTAAAATGCATGAAAACCTGTGTTTATGTGGTATATACATATATGCTTTACATCCTCTCGATGTGACAGTTCTGAGCTGTTTACTTTATGGCTCTTTACTGTGATTATGCTAATCTTGCTCAAAGATGATATCTGCCATGAAAATTAGAGATTTGTCTTTTCTGGGAAAAGACACCATCTCCGGCACCTCTATAACTTTATGCACAGTCCCTGGGGTTTAGAGGAAGAGTTTGAAGCCTTTCTAGCAAAACAACCAAATGAGTGAAAACCAAGAAAGAAGACAGACAGTAGAAACTCCAGACAAGGAGCTGTGAAGCGAGAAAAGTTTACTGAAGTGAAAAGATGGAAATGTTGTTGGAACCCATTGGTTCACACAAGGAAATTTCTCAGAAATCAAAGTACTTACGACATTGTCAAGGCAAACTGAAATAGGACAAAATAGTTTAAATTATTGCATGTTGTTCAGGATATGTCACTGATAGTGTCATTGTTGCTGGTTTATGCTCCATAAGACAGAAATTCTTAGTATTATTGTATACAGTTTCTACCATAAAACATAGTATAGTTGTGTGCACTATGTTGCTCAATATATTTGTATTAGAAAAAAAAAACTTTACTTTAATCAGAAGTCAGTAAGACTCAGTTTTCCATTTACAAATTTATGTTTTGGGGATTTAAAATGGTTTTTCATACCATATTTGGCTTTATGTACTTAAACCTTAACTTTTCCTTGGTTATATATGTTTTCCTAGTGTCACGTGAATGTGGCATATCGCTGTAGAAACACAATTGATGGCCCTACACCTGTCTCATGAGGAAGGTGATTCTTCACAGCGGACACAGGGACTATTCCTGGAATTTCTCCTATGTCAGAACACCCACCAATAATTCACCTATACATCAAAGATCATAAATGACACACTGTATTCTTCTAAACATTAATCAAATATGTCGCTAAATAAACTTCCACTGACTTCATCTGAAAATTGGGTACAATCAGCTTACACCATTGCTCAGACAAAGTTATACAACTGAGGAAAACCTGGGATTGAGAAAGGCAGTGGAGAAAACTTTTGTGAATTTTACAGAAATTTATCCTTCCAAGCCACATTGTCTTGAATGCCAACCATAGCACCGTAAGGGACCTAGGCATGTGGAAAACCCTCGGGCTAAAGGGATACCCTCATCAGCTAAAGGATACTGGTGAAATGCATAAAAATGACTAAAATGAATTTAAAAAAGAACATATCCAACAACTCTAGGGCTATCGGACTTCAAATAATAAGCAATGAGATAGATGGCCACTTTGTTTTCCCCACCTGGGGACCTTCACAACTATTATGCTGAGATATAGCTAAGCAGCACATAATGTCATTTCATGGATACAAGTATTCTGCTATTATAAATGCAAGAAGTATAGAATTCTGAAGTTGCTTATACCCTTGGCCTCACATCTGCTGAGCGTTTAAGACACAGCTAGCTTATGAGCTTATGACATGGCTTAGCAGGTAAACAACTTGCAACCAAGGCTGACAACCTGAGTTTACTTCCCAGGACCCATATGTTGAAAAGAAATCACTAACCCGTCTTTGACTATGCTATGGCACACATGTGCCCTGCCTACCATCACTCAACCAAATTGAATAAAATTTAAATATATTTTTAAATATTTAAAGAAATACAGCTTATGCAAATTGAGACGTGCTAGAAGTGAAAAATATATACCATATGTTAAAGGGAATATAAAAAAATTTCCAGTACTGGCAGGGGGTGGTGTACATCTTGACCCCCAGCACTGGGGAGGCAGAGGCAGGCAGCTCTCAGAAGAGGTCCAGCCTGGTCTACAGAGTGAGCGCCAGGATCGCCAGACCTTATACAGAGAAACCCTGCGCTGAAAAACAAAACAAACAAAATCAAGCATCAGTATCGCAGAAATATAATTTAGAAAAAGTAATTTGAATATATCGAATGAAATAAAGGGTATTAAAAACATAAAAAAAGCATTTAGAATACATATTGAAATATTGCCATTACACTGGGTTCACACCACAGTATCGACTGATCAGTGCTGTGCTCACAGTGCACTTCCTTCTCCTAGTTTGTAAAACTACTGAGAGCATCGCTTTGGCATATTTGCGATGGCTTGATCATTTTTCCAAGAGAGAGTTAAATTTCAAAATACTAAGAGCTGAAAAGTCTCCCAGAATGAGACAATTATATATTCATCACTACACTGAATAACTCTATTAAAGTATTATATAATTACATTGTTCCAGGAGTTTGAAATCAACTCAAGAATCTCTCTAAAGTAATGAGTACTTTCTCCAAATAGTTTCTCACTTTATGCCTCTCTAAAATATTTTAAATCATACGAAATTAGAATAATAGATTTCCATAACATTTTAAGTAATCTTACAAGGAAACGAAAAAGCAGGAAAGAGACATTTTTTTTAAAGTCAAATACTTTTTCAAAGTGTTCAAATTTATTTATTATAGTAAATTTTGTGCTGGTTCATCTTTCAGTATCAGTAAGTTTACAATTCAAAAACTTACACAGGGTAGTTAGAATTGAAATGGAGTGATGGGGACATGCTTCCATGATAGGAGAGAATGGAACATGAACATCTCAAAGGATCAGTGAGGCAGAGTTTGTTCATTAAAAAGATAAAATTGACACACCTTAACTGAACTACACAAGAGAAAAAGATCCTCCCAAAATAAAATTAGGCAAGAAAATGTAGGATATTACAATGGATACCACTGAAATCTATGATATTGGGAAATCAAAAATATTAGGAAGTTATTTTGAAAACTGTTAGCTAACTAGAAAACCTAGAGGAAAGTGAACAGATTTCTGGGCTTATATGACTTACAATGAACTGACAGGCATTTTAAGCCCTAAGTAGACAAATAACAAGCAATAAAATTGACCCAACAATATAACATCTTCTTAAAAAAGAAAGAGGAAAAGGGAGAAAAACTGCAGGATGGGAGACATCCATTGCAAGATTTCCACAAGCATCTGAAAAACTATTAGCAATTATGATGCTTCTCAATCTCATCTATAAAATAGGAAGTTAGGGAACCTTCCAAGGCCATTTTATGAAGCTAGCATCACTCTAAAATAAATCTGACAGAGAGATAAGAATAAAAGGCAATTATAGGCTAGCATCCTTGGTAAACACAGATGCAAGATCTTCAATAAAATACTCGAAAGCTGAAGTCAACAATGCATTGAAATGACCTTACACTTTGATCAGATTGTTTTCATTCCAAGGATCAAAGGAATGGAAGAACCCAAGGACGCAAGAATGGTTCAAAACAAATGTAAATCAATAAATGTTAATGCAATATAGAAATAAACCAAAGACAAAAATCATATGACTGTTTTAACATATCAAGGGGTAAAAAGCTTTTTATACAATTCTCAACATCCCCCATGATCTAAAAGTATTCAGATATGAAAAGAGCCTGTGTCACCATAATGAAAACTATATATGACAGATCCATGCCTGGCATCAAAACAAGGGAGGAAACCAAAGACATTCACTATAAAGGCAAGAGCAAGTCTAGGATGCTACTTCTTACTGCTCATTCAAAAGAGCTCTGGAAATTGAAGCCAGAGCATTGGGGGATAGAAAATGAGTTAATTTGTCCTTGCTTACAGACAATATGGTTTTATATCTAGAAAACCCTAAGACTCTCCCAAAAAAAAGAAAAAAATCTTTGAACTGATAAATTCAGCAACATAGCAGGATACAGTATGCAGTAGCATTGGTGTATGTCAACAACGAACTTGCTAAGAAAGGAATTAAGAAATAAATCCCAATCACAGTAGCCCCAAATACAATAAAATACATGAGAGCAAACAATCAAGGAGGCAAGAGGCCCGAATAGTGAAACTTACAAAACACTGACCAAAGTCATTGAAAGGTGCATCAGAAGGTGAGAAGATGTCTCATCTTCATGGAGACGGAGGACATAGCTATTAAAATGGACATGCTACCAAAAGGGACTTATAAGAACCCCCATGAAGATACCAACACCATTCTTAGCAAAGCTAGAAAAGCAAACCTAAAATTCATAAGAAAACACAAAAACTTCAAGTGGGGAAAGTGATGGCGATCAGAAAAGCAATGCTGTGAGGGTTGGCATGCCTGCTTTTAAAATGACAAAGCCAGCATGTCAGCATGGTGTGGGCACAGACGCGGGTGTGCAGGGCAGTGGGGTGAAATAAAAGCCGAGGCCACAGACATCTGGTATTCTCTTACAAAGGTACAAAGCCTGCTGGAGGAAAGGCATCCTCTGCCAGCGGTGCCAGGAGAACACAATGTTCACAGAGTGAAGCTTGCCCTGTCTCTCTCAGCCTGCACACAAAACAATCCGCAATGGATCAGAGATCCAAGCTGTAAGAGCTATTAGAAAAAAAAAAAAACAGAAGGAGCAGTTCAAGACTCTGGCAGGAGATGCTCTCCTAGAGAGGACTCTAGCAGCTGGAGAAGCAGAAGCAAGGGTTAACAAATAGGATTCTGTCAAGTTAGGAAGGTTTCTTCATAAGATCAGGTGAGCAGGCAGTGAGGAAACAGGCAGCCCATAGAGTGGAAGCAAGTTCTGCCGCTCATCTGGCAAAGAGTCTAGGATATGGAAAGAAAACTCAAAAAATTAAATGAAAAAAAAAACAGTCCAACTGTCAAATAATCTGAGCACAAACTTCTAAAAAGAAGTAAAAATAAATATATGGAAATGCTTGAAATCTTTATGTTCAGGGAAATGCAAGGCAGAGTTAACCCTGAGATTCTATCTCACTCTAGGCTCAGTGAGAATTATCAAATGAATGAGTGAATGAATAAATAAGGAGAGGGAGAGGTAGATAGATGCTGTAGAGAAAGGACCCTTATACACTCCTGCTTGGAATATACATTACTATATCCATTCTTGAAAGCAAACTAAGAATAGGAAAACTAAAAATAAGGAGTCTGGAGAGAGGACTCATTTGGGACAGCCCTGAAAACAGGAGGAACCGAGTTCTGGTCAGTAGCACCCACACGAGAAGCAACACTTGTCATCCCAGCGCTGGGGAGGCAGAGACAGGCATAGCCCTGGGACTCATTGGCCAACCGGCCTAGCCAAGTCAGTGAGCGCTAGATTCAGTGAGAGACGCTGTCTCAAAAGAATAGGATGGAGAACAATTGAAGAAGACACCTAAACACCTAAAGTTGTCTTCTGATTTCCACATGCATGAACATGAACATGTATATGGGCATATGCACACATTCTCAAGCACACACATACACACACAAATAAAACTAAAAATAGATGTCTGTTGTGTTTAAGATATGCCACCCTTGAATATTTATATGAAGGAAATAGAGTCAGCATATAAAGGATATGTGTGTGTGTGTGTGTGTGTGTGTGTGTGTAGCTATGTTTATTAAAGCACTGTGAATAATCACCACAAGATGGAATCAGCCTACAAGCCAAGCAATATTTGTACTGATAAAGAAAATGTAGTGTGTATACACACTTGAGTACTATTAAAGCATAAAAAACCAAATTGGGTCATTTTCAGGAAAATGGATGGAGCTTGTGAACATCGCAGTAAGTGAAAAATATGCCAGACACCGAAGGCTGGAAAGAAATCTGACTCATGCTCCAGCGTGAATTAAATGAGGCATGATGCTAAGTGAAAGAAGCTAGTCACAAAAGAATACATACTGTATACAGCCACTTATGTGAGGCACTAGAGCAAGCAAGTACATGGAAACAGAAAGTAGAACACTGTTAGTGACAGCTGGAGGAAGGAGGTAAGTGTTCGATGGATGCTAAATGAGGAAGGTGAAAAATATTCCAGAAACATAGGAGTAATGGTCCCACATCAAGAGCACTCATCTGCACACATAAGATGATTAAAATTGGAAAGTTAATGCCATATTGCCAGGACAAAAAAAACTAATGGAAAAAGTTTATTTTAAAAAAAATTCCAATAGTTTTTGTTATAAAGTATCTTGAGTGTGTGTGTGTGTGTGTGTGTGTGTAAATGCCTAGTAAATGCCTATTACCAACTCATCAATAGAAGGTTATCTTGATAATTAATTGATGCAGGACAACCTAAGCCACAGTGGGCTGCATCTAGGCAGGTGATTCTGGGCTGTATAAGAAAGCTAGCAGAGCATGAGCCTGTGAGTGAGCAGGCAAGAGACTGAGCCAGCTAGCAGCATGCCTCAGTGGTTTGTGCTTTCAGGTTTCTCTTGAGCGACTGCCTTGACTTTCCTCAGTAATCGACTATGGCCTGGAAATATTAACTGAAATAAACCCATTTATTTCCTAACTGCTTCTGGCCATGGCGTTTAATCACAGCAACAGAGAGACAGGGAGTGGCTAAAGGTGCTTAAACACTATTAGCTTACCCTGACACACAAAATGAAACTTGCCCTCTGCTTACTTCCAAAGCCAAGAACTGGAGGAGTGAGTGAACCAGGCCTGCTACAAGTCTTCAGACACACTCAGCAAACACTGCCATGACTTGCCCACCAGCAAGCAGGTTCCAGAACACAGGCTGATGGTCCTCACTCTAGTAAAAAGAAAAGAGCTCAAATCTGGAGCACTAAGGCTGTATTTGGGCAGATGCTTGAAGAACTGTCTCCAGCATGTACCCTTATATAACAGATAAACTCCTCTCACTGACAAATGCAAGTTTTCCGATGGACCGTGGAAAACTGTCTATTTTGGGGCCACTCTGTGGGAGTCCGGAAAGCGCTTGCTTGTGTTGTGAAAAGCGCTGGAAATTCTAATCTGCGTCAGGATTTGCTCTTATCTGCGGGCAATTTTCTGTCTTGGGGAGGTGGGTGGGTGGGTGAGTGGGGATGAAAATCTCTCAATGGAGATCTGGAATAGGATCAAAATAAATGAAAGGCCTGGACGATGCTATTCTTAGGACACCGGGTGAAGAGATCAAGGATAAGATGTAGCATTCTGCGTGACAGCTACTTCCTGACACTGGCTGCTCCTAGAATTCTGGTTACTTACCATTATGATCTTTGTTAGCTCTCTATTATAATTCAAGCAAAATACCCAAACAGAGAAGGCATGGGATGCTGGAATCCCTCCTCAATTAAAGAAGTATGAATGAAAAACATGAGTTACTAGCCCCTAAGATATGGGTTTTCAAGAACCATCTTTTATTGTTACTATTTGTGTACGGTGTGTACACTCGTGTGTGCGTGTGTGTCTGTGCGTGCGTGTGCGCGTCTATTCCTGCAGAAGCCAGCAGATGTCTGCAGGCTTCCTTGGGCTGCTCGCCTCCTTATTTTCTGACACAGGGTTTCTCTCTAAGCCTAGAACATGAGGGCTGACCAATGAGTCATCCTTTCTCCCCTCCTCCCTTCAGCATTGGGGTTGCAGGTGTGTGCTGCCGCGCTGGGGCTCGAAATTCAGATCCTCGTGCTTATTCAGCAATCGTTTTACCACAGAGCAACACCCTCCAAGAACAATCTTCCAAACCAGTGTGCACAGCATTAAAATGCTCAGAAATATGCTCGAGTTTCTAGGAAGCTTGTCAAGCATTAGGCATGACGTCATGGATCTGCAGCTATTCAGTCATTTATTCCCCTTCTGAGAAACGTAGAGTGGCCTAGTCTTTCCTGAGAGATCTCCTTGGCATTTTTGATGAGACAGCAGTAAGGCATTTACCACTGTCTGGAGATTGGCTTGTATTGCCTAAAGAATCCGTTTCACTGCTACATCTGTAAGAAATTCAGGGTCATCTTGGGTTTTCACTCCAGGATTCTTCTTCCTCATCAGGTCAAAAGTTAAACGTCTTACTCCCTTCTGGGTCACAGATGCCGCTCTGTCCTGTTCACCACCGTCTCTCCAGGCATTTCTCACGGGTTCCAGTGATTTTAGGTCACCTCCTTTTACATCATCGTAAACCTGGAAACCAAGAACCCAGATGTTCTGAAAGTCAACGATATAAGAGAGAAACTCTTCATCCAAGAACACACAATGGGTCAAAATCCAAGCGCACTGTAAAGATGGATGATGGGCTGGAAAGATGGCTTGGCTGTTAAAGAGTGCTTGTTGCTCTTCCAGATGACCAGAGTTCAGTTCCCAGCAGACACAATCAGGCAACTCACAACCCCTGATAGCTCCAGCTCACAGTCCTGTTTTGGTACTTGCATGTTTGTGTACACACACACACACACACATACACACACACACTAATGAATTAAATAAAAGCCTGTTTTTAAAACCATGTAAAATGACCTTTGAGTTGTGTCTACCGTGTGCGCAGAAGATAAAGGAACAGTGTGCTGAAACTTGAACTGTATTCTCCAGGCATCTCATTATGTGTTTGCAAATGTTCCCAAAATGAGGGGAGGGAGTCTGAAACACTGGGCTCCAACATTTGGGGTGAGCTATAGTCAACCCAGAGTGGGAAAAATCTTCTACAATATAGATAAGTGCTCACTAAAGTTCCAAAAATAAATTGCATTATTTATGTATTTGTTGTTTTTTAATATATGAAGTAGAAACAAAACCTCTCTAAATCATTCATTTATTTAAATGGATGGATGGGTAAATGGATAGATGGATGGATAGACAGACTCTATCTCTTGCATCCATGGGTTAATCTCAAATTCACTAACCCCTTCAAGGGCCTCAAGAGCTGTCACTTCTTCCCACTAGGCCCCTCCCTCAAATGACAATTAGAATAGCATTACCATTTGCGGACTAAGCCTTTGCCATGCAGGCCATTCAAGATGCACATTATGGTACCTTCTCTGATGCATCCTTGGTGCACATCGAACTCACACACAGTCAGCTGGAGCCAAGGTGTCTTCACCTTTCTGGCCTCATTTACTGAGGCTCCAATTTCTCCTGCTTTCATGATTTCTCAAAAGTTACAACAGGGACTAGTTGCTCAATTGACACAGTACCTGCCCAGCGTTCAAGAAGTACCACACAGCCTGGGCATCGCACCACACACTTGTAATCCTCTCTTTTGAGAGACAAAAGCAGGTGAATCAGAAGTCCAAGCCTATCCTTACCTATACAACAAGTTCAAGGCCAGTCTGGGCTACAGAAAACCCTGCTCAACCCCTGAAAAATACTAGAAGCACTGGAAGAAATTTAATGCAAAGCAAGACCCCAGATACCACCTGGAAGTACACTTTTTCCTATATTCATTCTACCATTATCATACCAAAAAGATTCATGGGACTTCCAAAGTGCTACACGAGATACCACACATGCTCTCCAGCATAAAACCCCCTAGTGATGATGGCCTGGTGCCACTGTAATGTCAGTCAAAACACAGGAGTAAAAGTGCAGGTGTAAGAGCAACAAAACCTTTTCCTCTCATTTTCACTAAGATACAGTTTACAAAAATCGTATATAATTAGAGTGTGAAAATGATACCTATGGATAGCTCATGTCTATCTACTTATAAATAAACTTTATATTTATATTTATATTTATAAATAATGTTTATTTATTATTTTATCTTATCTATAAGATAAATAAAAGATCATAATAGGTGATAGGTATAGGTAGATACAAAGATAGATACGTAGATACATAGACTTCCCATTGTGACATGGTTAAGTGGAGCTCATTAATATACCTATCACCTCAAATTCTTACAATAATCTGAGGTGAGACATGCAGGCGTGCTGCCCCAGTGATTCTCATCCATATAGCTTGTTATTGACTCAGGACACCCCCTAAACTAGCTCTTTCTAACCAACTGAAGCCTTTTAATTTGTTTGATTCAGACAGAGTCTCACTATGTACCCCATGCTGGCTCTGAACTTGCAAATCATCCTGCCTCAGAACCCCAGATTGATGAAATCACAGGCATATGCCACCATGACCAGCTCCAAGTAGCAACTCTGCCCCTTCCACTAACTCTTTCTCCATGTGCTCACCCTCCTCTCTGTTCCTTGCACTGTCTCTCTCCATGTGCCCCTTCTCCTCTCCACTCCTTCCTCTATCTCTCCCTCCATGTGCTCACCCTTTCTGCTCCTTGTATATGCTATTCTACTTTCTGTATCTGTATAGGTTCAGCGTTTTTTGAGTCTAGAAGCAAAATCTTTAATTTGACTTTGGAAATATTTGGGGTACCCTAGATAAGCAAACCCAGATGCCCTCTGAATACCATCACAATAGTGTGTGTGCTGCATCCCAGATTGTGTATACTGACTGTCCTTAACTCGGGAATGTCCCCCTGTGGGATCAGGTTCTTGTGCTGGCAGCTAAGGAAGCCAAAGCCAGCTGGCAAGTTATTTTCTCCTTTAGTCACAGGATGATGGAGTTAATCCGGACGGGAAATGTGGGGAGAGAGGGAGGACAAATGCTTTCTGCTCTGACCAGAAATGGGCAAGGTGGCTGTCTCAGAACTCTTCCTTTTCTGTAAATGAAAAGCCTACATAGCAAGCATGGGTCCTGTCCCTCATGGTTGGTGAGAAACAGCTGGATCCAGTCACCAGCCGCTGAGGTGTTTGAAAGGACTGGGTTTTAAATCTGCCTTATTGTTGGTTTAGGGATCATTACAAAATACTTAATTGGGATTGCATTGTTTCTAGAAGCTGGGAAATCCATAAAAAGTAGAGTGCTGTTTTCCAGATCTGAGGTCTGGCAGGGAGGATGGTTTGACGTTAATCCCCCTTGTTCATGACTGTTGAACTAAGTCAGACAGAAACTTGGATAGCTAGAGTGTTCTTTGTAACAATGTCTGCGAGTGTTCCGACTAGGAAAATACCTGGCTGGAGGGAAGGATAACCTGGGACTTTTCCATTCTAAAGACTGCCATCGTAGAACTTCCATAAAGTTGTAGGTTGTTTTATAACTATGTATATAAAAGTGTATATACATATACGAATGTACATATGTTTATCTATCTGTATTTAGTACATGTTAAGAAAAATACATCAATATAATATTTGTTTCGTAGCTGACCAATGACGTATTTGTTTAAAGTAGTTGTGGGACAACTGTGATTTCTTCTACCAGGCTTGTCCAACCTCAGCCCATGGGGTTACATGCCATGATTGTAACACAAAATCCTAGAACTTAAGACTTTATAAGCAATTTTGCATTTTTTTTGTAATTTCATTGTGCTCTCCTCAAGCATGAGTTTTGGGGGTGACAACATCGTACTGTGATGTCAAAACCCTGGACACGCCTGTTAAACAATGTTTATTTTTCAGATTGTCCTCTGGCTGTGTGCGTCACAGTATTGCAGTAAACTAGCATCGACTTCAAGCCCTCAGTGTGCCACATAGGTGGATTCCGTGGCATTCATTTCACTTCAAAAGCAGGTAAGGCACAACCGTGCCTCTCTGGACTCTTACAGAGTCTTTCTTCTCCGTCTCTGGCTGCAGCAGCAATGGTATAAGCGTTTACCTCTACCACAGTTAAATGAGATCAACAAGAAGGCTCTGCTCTATAAACATAACTTTTGTAATACTGAATATTTATTTATTTTTATTTAGAGCAAATGGGTGTTTTGCCTGCATGTGTAAATGTGCACCGTGTGTGTACAGTGGCAGGAGCAGCCAGGAGAGGGTGTCAGATGCCCTGGAACCAGAGTTAAGAAATGGTTGTAAGCCACCACATTGGTGCTGGAAACCCAACCTGGGTCGTCTGGAAGAGCAACACATGCTCTTAACTACTGAGTGGTCTCCCCGCCCTTACACAATTTTTTAAAACGGAAACATAATTCCCTATTTAAGCTATACATTATGGTTTCAATTTTAATGCACATGAAAACAATACATATAAAAGTACTCGCATAAAAGACATAAAAAATATCGCATTCGTTACCGTTCTTGTGGTTGTGACCAAACACCTGACAGAAACCAATGTAAGGACGATGTTTGCTCTGGCTCCTGGTTTGAGAGGACGCAGTCCAGCAATGTGGGGATGCTAAGCAGTATGACAACAGGTCTGGCCATGGCGTGAGAGGGGAGAGGACTGCTCACAGCTCTGCAGATCATCAAACATAGGGGGACAGAAAGTGGGGCTGGGCCACACACCTCATGGCCTGTACCCCAGAGACCCTCTCCTCCAGTTAGATGCACCTCCCATCGGCTCCACAACTTCTCCCCGTTGGAGGCCTTGTGTTCAAACTCACAGGCTTGCCAGGGACACTTCTCACTCAAACCATAACAAATACACGGATTTTTGTATGTTTGATTAGGATGGTAGATGGATGCAATCTAAATTGTCACTTCTTTTAAGATATGCTATTCAAATGGGAAATAAATAAGCTGGCCTTCTGACTAATGACCTCATGTCTAACCGTTTCCCTTGGTCGTTTTTACTCCAAGCTTATTTACACCGAGAAGAGAGGACTGAGTAGCTATCGTACTGGTGGCTTTTCTGTACTCATTCTACATTTCCCTGGCTTACAGCTCTCTTGCATTCGATTGAATATCTCTAAATTTTAAAATATGTTTTTCTTTGATGAGTTTTTAAATTTTTATTTTAGTGTATGTATGTATGTGTGTGTAGTGTGTGTATGTGTATGTGCGTTTGAATGTGGGCATGATCCTGCCATGGTGTGTATGTAGAGGTCAGAAGATAACCTACAGAAGTTGGTTCTCTCCTTCTACTCTGGGTTCCAGGAATCAAGCTCAAGCCATCAAGCATGTGCAGCAAGAATTCTTATCCACTGAGCCAACTCACTGGTCCTGAAGAATTCTGATTTGAAACTTGTCTTAGTCAGTGTTCTATTGCTATGAATAGATGCCATGGCCATCACAACTCTTATCAAAGAAAGAATTTAATTAGGGCTGTCTTACACTCAGAGGTATAGTCCATTATCAGCATGGCAGAAAGCATGGTGGCACACACTGGTTTGAGATGGCCTCCAACAAGGCCATGCCTACTCCAACAAGGGCACACCTTCTAATAATATCACTTCTTGGTGACCAGGTATTCAAATTTATGAACCTATGGGAGCCATTCTTATTTAAAACACCACAAAAAGCCATCACCAGTTGGCCATGGTGGAGCACTCCTTTAATCCCAGAACTTGAGGAGGCAGAAGCAGGTGGATCATTATGGGTTTGAGGCCAACCTGGTCTACAAATTGAGTCCAGGACAGCCAAGGCCACACAGAGAAACCCTGTCTCAAAAAAACAAAACAAAACCAAAAAATCCATCACCATATTTTTTTCAGATATTGGGGTTCATAGTAAATAAGCAATAGTTTATTTCTTGTATGGTTTTAGAAAGAAACAAAACCAAAAAGCTTGTTCACTTCTCTAACTCCTGACTTTAAATCTGGATTTGTTTCATTAAGCAATGCCTGAAAACATTTACTGAAAATTGAGTAACATGCACTGTCTGTCCCAGTACTCCAGAATGGATGTTCCCAACACCCAGGCACAAGTATAAGTCATAGATGAGAGTATTCATGAACACACTTCAGGAAAAAAATTATCACATGGCCTGCAATTATCCTTTCTTTTCTTTTAAGTAATGACATAAAATTAATCTGAGATATGAGTTCCAGTTTTTTAGTGTCAACAGTAGAAACTTCAAAAAGGAAAGTATTTTTTTAAGTTGAGTCATTTCTTTTTAATTGAATGAATAGACTATGCATTTCAAAGGTGTCCAAAGAAAGAAGAAATAGCTATGAACTAAATTGTCTAACTATGGCTCTAATGAGTCACTGGAACCCTAAAAACATCTATGGTTTTTGTTAAGATGGGATATTGTGTGTTTGTGTCAAATATGTAAATCTTCACATGAATGTGACAAATATATAAATCTAGAACATGGAATTTGTGAAGTTCACAGTCTGTAAAAACTCCTCATAAGCTGGCTGTGTTGCTTCAGGCCTTAAATCCCAGCACACAGGAGACTAAGGAGGACTGGGCTTTCAAGGCTGGCCTGTCCTACATAGCAAGACCAAAAAATAGAAAAAGAGGAGAGATGAAGGGATGGAATGATGGAAGGATAGACAGACAGACCAATGGACAGACATAAAAAACAAGAAGAGAATGGCTAGAGGCAAATGAGTACAGTGGACTATCTGTCCAGAGCATGGAGGCACAGTAGGGAAAGTATGGGTGACAATTGCGCAAATGCTCCAAAATAGCAAGTAAAGAAATGTTTCCAATGTGGTAACACATACACCATTCATCCTAATTATGACTGACCATTACATACTATGCATGACCTGACATGCCATATTTTACTCCCTAAACATATATAATGACTATGGGCAGGTTAAAACCTTTCATTTATATTTTGAAATAAGATCTTACTCTGGAGTCCTTCCTGGCTGTAACTTGTGATAACCCCCCTGTCTCTACATTCTGAATTCTGGAATTGTAAGCATGCAGCCCCATGCCTGGTTTCCTTTTTTTCTTTTTTAACTTGTTGTTGTTGTTAATTGCAATTTAATCACTCTGTATCCCAACTGTAGGCCCCCTCCCTCATCCCCTCCTAATCCCACCCTCCCTCCCTCTTCTACTCACATGCTCCTCCCCCAGTCCACTGATAGGGGAGGTTCTCCTCCCCTTCCCACTGACCCTAGCCTATCAGGTCCCATCAGGAGTGGCTGCATTGTCTTCCTCTATGGCCTGGTAAGGCTGTTCCCCTCTCAGGGGGAGGTGATCAAAGAGCCAGCCACTGAGTTCATGTCAGAGAGAGTCCCTGTTCCCATTACTAGGGAACCCACTTGGAGACTGAGCTGTCATGGGCTACATCTGTGCAGGGGTTCTAGGTTATCTCCATGCATGGTCTTTGGTTAGATTATCAGTCTCAGAAAAGACCCCTAAGCCCAGAATTTTTTTGGTTCTGTTGCTCTCCTTGTAGAGCTCCTGTCCCCTCCAGGTCTTCCATCTCCCCCTTTTTCATAAGATTTCCTGCACTCTGCCCAAAGTTTGGCTGTGAGTCTCGCCATCTGCTTTGATACACTGCTGGGTAGAGTCTTTCAGAGGTCCTCTGTGGTAGGCTCCTGTCCTGTTCCCTGTTTTCTCCCTCTTCTGATGTGCATCTGCTTGCCTTTCTGAATGAGGATTGAGCATCTTACCCAGAGTCCTCCTTCTTGCTTAGCTTCTTTAGGTGTACAAATTTTACTATTTTTATCCTATATTATATGTCTATTATCCACTTATAAATGATTATATGCCCTGTGTGTCTTTTTGCTTCCAGAATACCTCACTCAGGATGATCTTTTCTAGTTCCTTCCATTTGCCTGCAAATTTCATGATTTCCTTGTTTTTAATTGCTGAGTAGTATTCTGTTGTGTAAATGTACCACAATTTCTGTATCCATTCCTCAGTTGAGGGACATCTGGGTTGTTTCCAGATTCTGACTATTATGAATAAAGCTGCTACAAACACGGTTGAGCAAATGTCTTTGTTGTATACTTGAGCATATTTTGGATATATGCCTAGGAGTGCTATAGCTGGATCTTGAGGTAACACTATTCTTAATATTCTGAGAAAGCGCCAGATTTATTTCAAAGTGGTTGTATAAGTTTACATTCCCATGAGCAATGGAGGAGGGTTCCCTTTCTTCACATCCCCTCCAGCATATGTTGTCACTTGAGTTTTTGATCTTAGCCATTCTGCTGGGTGTAAGGTGAAATCTCAGGGTCTTTTTGATTTGTATTTCCCTGATGGCTAAGGATGTTGAGCATTTCTTTAAGTGTTTCTCTGCCATTCGATGTTCCTCTATTAAGAATTCTCTGAACCCCATTTTTCAATTGGATTACTTGATTTGTTGCTGTTTAACTTCTTGAGTTCTTTATAGATTCTGGATATTAGCCTTTGTCAGATATAGGGTTGGTGAAGATCCTTCCATACCCATTCATGTTTAAAGTCTTGGAGAGATCAGGGATACAAGGCACATACCTAAACATAATAAAGGCAATATACAGTCAACCTATAGAAAATATCAAACTAAACAGAGAGAAACTTAAATCAATCCCACTGAAATCATGGACAAGGCAAGGCTGCCCACTCTCTCCATATCTCTTCAACATGTACTTGAATTTAGAGCAATAAGACAACTAAAGGAGATCAAGGGGATACAAATGTGAAACGAAGAAGTCAAAGAATCACTATTCACAGATGATATGATAGTATACATGAGTGACTCCAAAAATTCAACCAGAGAACTCCTTCAGCTGATATATACCTTCAGCATAGTGGCTGGATATAAAATTAACTAAAAAAATTTTAGTAGCTCTCCTGTATACGATAGACAAAAGGGCTGAGAAAGAAATCAGGGAAACAACACCCTTCACAATAGCCACAAATAACATAAAGTACATTGGTGCAACTCTAACCAAGCAAGTGAAAGATCTGTTTGAAAAAACTTCATGTCTCTGAAGAAAGAAATTGAAGAAGATAACAGAAGATAGAAAGATCTCCCATGCTCATGGATCGGTAGGATTAACATAGTGAAAATGGCCATCTTGCCAAAAGCAATCTACAGATTCAATGCAACTCCCACCAAAATACTAACACAATTCTTTACAGAACTGGAAAGAATAATTCTCAATTTCATATGGAAAAACACAAAACCCAGAATTGCTAAAACTATCCTGTACAACAACAGATTGTCTGAAGGTATCTCCATCCCTGATTTCAAGCTATACTACAGAACAAGAGTAATAAAAACTTCATGGTACTGGCATAGAAACAGGCTGGTGGATCAATGGAATCGAATAGAAGACCCAGAAATAAACCCACATACCTATGGATATTGATTTTTGACAAAGAAACCAAAACCATGCAATAGAAAAAAAGATAGCATTTTCAACAAATGGTGCTGGTCTAACTGGATGTCAATATATAAACAATGCAAATAGATCCATATTTATTTCCCTTTACAAAACTAAAGTTCAAGTGGATAAACGACCTTAACATAAAACCAGACACACTAAATCTGTTAGAAGAAAAATTGGGAAAGAGCCTTGAACCCATTGGCACAGGAGACAACTTCCTGAACAGAACACCAACAGCACAGGCTCTAAGATCAACAATCAATAAATGGACCTCATGAGACTGAAAAGCTTCTGTAAAGCAAAGGACACTGTCATCAGAACAAAATGACAGCCTACAAACTGGGAAAGGATTTTTACTATGCCTGGCTTCTAAAACGTATTCTTTGAAACCTAACCGGAGGTCCCAAGTTCAGAATCCTTGTTCACAAGACAAATGAAAACTGTCATTTTTAGCATCTGTGGAGCCTGAGGAAGCCCATTTTCAATACCTTTCCATTTCTAGTACATCCATTCTTTTTCTGTACCCTCACCTTCCTGAACTCTAGCCATTTGTGAGTGGATAGGACCATCAAAGAGATGACACAGGATCGTCACACTGGAAGATCTGGTAACCGATCTGGCAACAAAGGAGGCGCGTCTGCAGATGGTGGTGAAAGACAGTGGGTGGTAGGTGCGATGTGGAAGTGACTTGACTTGAGCAAGCTCTGCTGTGCTCCATAGCTGCTCCCTTGTGTGAGGTCTTGGCCGAGCCTCTCACTGTCACCTAACATCACACTGTGGGACCACAGCCACTAGCTGGAAGACTGAGGTAGGGGACTGCTTTAGGCAAGGAGGTTAAGGACAATCTGTACATTTTTGAAGGATCCCATCTCTCATCTCTCCACCTCTCTCCTCTCTCCTTTTCTCTCCTCTCTCTTTCTCTCTCTCTCTGTCACACACACACACACACACAAGCATTCACATGACAAGTAGACAAATGTCTGGATTATTTTAATGTTTTCTCTGGTCTTCGTTTCTTTGGCATAGATTCCCAAGGCTCCTCTTTCATCGGACAGGAGAAAGATCAGGACGCAAGTGAGCTACCCAGGTTCCCTACTTGAGAAGAATTCTCCACAGTCAAAGCTGCTAACTTCTGCTGAGGGAGCCTTGGTTTTGCACCAATAAGTAAGAGTTAGTAACTCCTTTCTCAGTACTTTTTGTCTCTTCATAGCTCATAAACTCCAGAAGACTCTCCCTACCTTCACTAACATTTTCTCTGCCCTGCTGATCCTCATGTATAGAGCTGACCTTTTTGAACCCTTGGGTTCCAGTTCTGTCCTATTTTTTCTGTTGCTGGGAAGAGATACCATGACCAAGGCAACTGATAAAGGAAGGCATTTAATTGAGGGCTTGCTTACGGTTTCAGAGGATTAGTCCATATCGGCAAGGATAAAAGCATGGCAGCAGGCAGGCAGGTCTGTCACTGGAGAGCTAAGAGCTTACATTCTAATCACAAGCAGCAGCCAGAGAGAGAGCATGAGATTGGGCCTGATGTGGGCTTTTGAAATATCAAAGACCTCCCCAAGTGACACACCTTCTCCAACAAGGCCACGCCTCCTAATCTTTCCCAAACAGTTCCACCAACTGGGGAATAAAGTGTTCAAACATATGAGCCTCTGGGGACCATTCTCATTCAAACCACCACTTTATCTTTGCATGAAAACTATAGTTTTGTGAATCAAAATTATAATTCAAGTAGATTGAATAGGAGCAGATATTTCTCCCCTCCATCATTATTCTCTAAAAAACATGGTATATTAAATTTTGTAGCTTTAGTTACTGTATGAAGTATTCCAACTAATCTGGAGATTATTAAAGTGTACAAAGATAATTAACATGCAAACGTGTAATTTTATGTACTCAGGGATCTGTGTTGTTCAGGGTCTTAGAGCCAATATCCGTTAAAAGGGAGATATGGCAATTTTATTTCTAGATTGATTGTGTGGATGGGGTGCTTTTGTGTGTTGGGGGGGTGTTTATGTGGAGGCCAGAGGACAACTCAAATGTCATTCATTCCTTAAGAGACATCTTCCAGTTTATCCTTTCTCTCTCTCTCCCTCTCCCTTTCTTTCTCTCTCCTTTTTGTTGTTATTGTTGAGACAAAGTCATGGGCCTGGATCTGCACAAGTAGACTAAGCTGGCTGGCCAGCAAGCCCCAAGGATGTGCCTGTCTCTGCCTCTGCGTCCTGGGACTGCAAGCAGATGTCACCACACCTAGCTCTTTTACATGGATTTGGAGGCTTCAACTCAGATCCGCAAGGTTGCAAGCCCAGCATTTTATCAACTGAACTATCTCCCCCAGCATTAACTCTCAATAACACAGACACAAAACTAGTCCTAGCTGTTGAGGTATCTTACTTTGTAGTGACCATTTGTAATATGATATGAGAATCTGTAGCTTTCAGTCTTTCTTATTTCTGTAAAATGGAATGATGAGAAGAAATTCCATCCAGGCTTCTGGGTCCAAATCTAGGGCAGTGTTGTTCTATGATCTTAGGCAAGTAGCCAAACCATTCTGTGATGAGTTCTGCACTTACAAATTGAGGATAATACCCAGGGCAGGAGGCTGCTTAGTTGATGAACATAAAAACTTAGAACAGATGATGTTCTAAACACACAGTCATGGCTTAAGGCATTTTATCAATCACACTGCTCTCTTGGTATCCCAGGGCTCTTGTGTGATCCTCACCCTTGGTGTTCAATTCCTTACTATAAAAAGGTGCAGCATTTGCTTATAACTTAGAATGCCCTCTAGTATGCTTTGATTGCTTCCAGTACCTACTCAATGAAAATATCACAGAAAGAGTTACCATACTTTATTGCTTAGAGACTAATAACAGGAATAGAAACTGTGTGTGTCCTCTGCATACTTTTTCCGGATATTGTAAAACTGAGGTTTGTTGGATTCTGGGATGTGAAAGCTTTACAGATGGAAAGCCAGTGGCATTGGTATTCAACTTGCTTGCAGTGTTGCATTCTGGGTACCCGAGATGTGAAGAGCACAGTATAACATCAACTATTTGTAGAACAAATGTTCTCTAGTCATCTGCTGGTATAAATGCCTACTGGTAATTTTCCACTGGGAATTTGTTAAAATAAAGCATGAAGTCCCACAGTGCACTGGCAACATGTTCTTTCCGTCTTTTGACTCTAGAAAAGGCATGTTAGTGCAGAGATGACGTCATCTTCTTGGACTCCTTTGGGGCCAGGAACAGCCTTGGGGAAGAACATTGTGTTCATTGCATGTTTTTATTTACCAGGGAGAGACCCTACCAGTGGCGCAAGAGAGATTTGTGGGCAAACACCCAGGGCTAGTAACCCACTCTCAGTGACTTTAGTAGCCGTGAAGGTAGGACAGGTTTCACAGAGGGATCTGGCCACCTAGCATAGATTCATTTGGGGAAACACCCTGGAATCCAGGGCCCTCTCTCTCTCCACGGATCATCACAACTGCTGCTTAGCTGAGAGTATTTAAAAAGACTCAATGTTCTCATCTAATATAGCCTTACAAGGGGAGAATTTCTCACCAAGCAAGTTCAACAGTGGTTAGCATCCTACGAATCAGTCAGACGCATAGGTGCTTTGGAACCTGCCAGAGTCGAAGGTACACACCTTCCGAAATGCACACATAGACCTAATACTGGATATCAGAGTACTGAAATATGAGAAATGGAGAAGTGGGGGAGAGCTGAGTGCCCTGGCCATCTGGGCCGGGATCGGTGATCTTACTAAGAGATTGGAATTGGGCGAGGGGGTGGAGGTAGCTCAACAGATAAAGGTGCTGGCTGCCAAGTCTGTCACCCTGAGCTCCATCCCTGGGGCCCCACGTGGTGGAAAATGAAAACCAACTCCCTCATGTGGTCTTCTGACCTCTAGCACACGTATGCAAATACACACAAAGTAAATAAGTGTAAAAACATTTTTAAAAACGAAAGAGCTTTGCTCCCCACCCACGAGCAGGCACGCCACTTGTCCCCCTTTTACCCCTCTACCTTCCACCATGTAAGCAAGCATGCCAACTTGGAAGCAGAAAATGAGCTGTGAGACACCAGTCTACTGCGTCTTACTATTCCCCCAATCCAGAACCATGAAAGATAAATTTCTATTGTTTATACACTATCAAGTAGGGTATGAAGTGAAGTCACCCAGTCTTAGGTGGTCTGTTAGAGCATACCAATAGACCAAGATGAGACCTCAGGAGATCCTAGAAGCCACGAAAGACTGGTTCATGTCTGCATGCATGTGTGTGTGTTGGTGTGTGTGTGAGAGCATGTGTATATGGGTGTGCATGTGTGTGTGGTTGTTGTGGAGGTCCGAGGACAGACAAGGATTTTGTTCTTCAGAAGATATTCACTATTTTGAGATGGGGTGGGAGGTCTCTCGTTGGTCTAGAGCTCTACAAGTAGACTAGTCTTTCTGGCCAGCAAACCCCAGATCCTCATCTCTCTGCAGCCCCAACAAGTGTGCACAACTGCACACCACATTTTATGTGGGGTCTCAAGATCATGCTCAGATCCTCAAGTTTGCAAGGCAAAAATTACCAGCTGAGACATCTCCCCTTCTCCAGGCTGCATTTCAAGGGGCTGGAGTCATCCATCTAGTAGGCAGAGAATCACAGAATAGTTCATTCAAAACTTTTATCCTCCATAAAAAAAGGGGGGGAAGAATTTCGTTCCACATTGTGTGATCTTCCTTTTCCCTATAACTCTTGGGTCAGTGCAGAGTGGATGAAACAGAACGTGATTGAAGGAGACAACGCAGAGATGAGGCAGTTGGTCTGGGTGCTATAGGGTACAGAGCAGAGCAAGACAAGTACATTCTTAGCTTTGGTGAGGAGGGAGACACAGTGAAAAGAAAAGAGAACAAAGAAGGAAGCTGAAGCTGTCATAACCAGCACCAACTTCCTTGTAAGGAGATCATCGGCTCAGGCCAAAGGCAGGCTGGGTTGGAGTCTCAAGGTGGGCCAAACAAAATTTAGGAGACTCTAGCTCAGCCCCTTCCTCTTCGCTCCAGCCCCACCACTTTCAGAACGGATTCTGTCCATAACATTATCTGCACAAGGGGCTCGGTGGTGCTTCTGTGAATGCAGCCTTGAGCCCAGAAAATGTCATCTCTGATTCCTTGGACTTTTCAGTGCTCATTGGAAAGTGCATTTTAAAGGGTTATGAAGAGGAAGGGCTCCTCAGAGGTCTTGCCTTTTGAGGAAATGTCATCCCACACATGGGTCTTATGGTAGGTAGGACTAAGTGGGGACCAGATCAAAGACTCCCCTGTCTGTTGTTTCTTTCTGGTCCCATGCAGCACTACGGACTGACCACCAGCTATCTCAGTAATTTTAAAAAATTATTAGTAGGCTCCCAATGTCTACTTCTGAGGGTTTGACATCTTAGGGTAAAGATGGGAGGCCACCATCAACCGAGCCCCTGCTCCTTCCACATTTACAGTCCTCTAACCCAGCTTCCTTTATGGCCTGATCTATTCCCTCTTCTTTCCCCAACTCCCCACCCCCAACCTCTGAGACAGAATTATGCACCATCAGCCCAAGCCGGCCTCTAATTCAATATGTAGGCCAGGCTGGTTTGAATGTATTGCCATCTTCCTGCGTCAACCTCATAAACTCGGGGACCATTCTCTCTTCAGTTCTCAGTTCCATCTAAAAACCCAGCTGTCACTTCTGCTAGAAAACATCCCTGGTCCCCTGGACCAGCAGCAGCCTCCTGTTATCTATGCTTCCAGGAGTTCTGTGCGTGTTTAGGACCTTTCTCATCATCTTCCTCACACGGTGGTTATTCTCACATTCTCCCATCTTTCTGTGATCTTATAAATTCAATGATAGAGTTTGTATCTAATTCCACCTTATACTCTATCATATTCTAACATAAAATCTGCTAACAGGCCTCTACATTGATCGGGTTTACATCTGTGGATTCAATCAACTGTACATAGACAATATTAGGGGTGGAGTTGAACATGCCGAACTTTCTTGTCTTTGCTCCCCCCCCAAAAAAAAACAATACATTGTAATGCACTATTTACATGGCATTTGTATCGTATTGGGTACTGTAAGTCATCTGAACATTATCAGTGTGCATGAAGGTTACAGCATTTTACACAACAATGCTACACATCTGCAGAACTTGATGTTGGCGGCAGGCCCTGGGGTCAATTCCCCAGACAGCCAAGATGAAGTGAAAAGAAGCATTCTATTGAGAACTGTGGAAGTCGGTGCTCTGAAAGAGTAGCCACAGGTACGATGCATGCCTGTGATGTCAGCGTTCAGCAGGTGGAAGCAGGAGCAGTGCCGTGAGTTTAGGGGCTGAGAGTTTGGGGCCAGCCTAGCCCAGGTAACAAGACCTTACCTCAAAAACTCAGTGTGTTTGTGCACGTGTTCATTCAAGTACGTGTGTCTGAATGACTAGTAAGTACCCATATTAGAACTGTTATATTTTCTGCATTCATGAAACACAAATGCTCTAAATACATCTATAGATTACCCAGCTATCCATTCACTCCCTCATTCATCTGTTATTCAATACAGGTTTACTGACTGCGACCCCATCCAGGACAGGGACAGCTGTAGCTCTGAATTCAGGCAGCGGGACCCATCCTTGGGTCAGTGTCTTTATCATTTAGTTTCTTCTGACTCCAGACAAGAGAGAGTGAAGACGTGCCTGCCCCAGAATGTCACTGTTGGCCAAGAATGAAGTGTGCTAGGAATGACTACGCAGTTGTGGACTTTTGATAATGTGCAGGGCTGAATTAAATGTGATTTTAACATTGACAGATGTGGGAGTTTGAATGTAACAGGCCCATAGAAGACCCATAGAAGGTGTGTCCTTGTTGGAGTAGGAGTGGCCTTTCCTGAGGAAGTGTGTCAGTGTGGAGGTGGATTTTGAGGTCTCCTGTGCTCAGGCTACCCCAGTGAGGTATACAGTCCCCTTCTGCTGCGTGCAGATCAAGATGGAGAGCTCTCAGCATCTTCTCTAACACATGCTGTCATGCTTTCCCGCCACGGTAGTAATGGACTAAAGCGCTGAAACTGCAAGCCAGCCCCAACGAAATATTTTCTTTTTTAAGAGTTGCCTTGGTCCTGGTGTCTCTTCACAGCAATGAAACCCCAACTAAGACACCAGAGAACACATACTTTCCAAGATTCCCCTCTACCAACCTGTTTTGAGAGTTTGCTTTAAGAGCCTCTGTAGGGGATAGGGGTGTATGTCTTGCGGCAGGAGGATGTCTGTGAGTTCAAGCACAGCCTGGTCTACATAGCAAGTCCCAGGCCACAGAGACGCTATCTCAAAAGTTAAACAGAAAAGAGCATAAGCTATTACATCTCCCCCCCCCCCCGCCCCCTTATCTGCCGTTCCCTGCGCCCCGCCCCCGGCAGTCGTTCAATGAAGAACATCATGTCCAGTATTCCAGACTGAAATAACCTCCAATGAAAATCGAAAATCAATCCTCTCTATGTAATTACGCTAACCGGAGAGAAAAGCTTCCAGGTTTGTAAACATAGGCCACACACGCAGAAGGTAGCGCGTCCACAAGTAAACAGTTGCAGAAGTAGGCTGGCCAGGGTTCTACGAGTTTCTAAATAATGAGATGACTTTCGAAAGTTTCTGTATGTGTTACTTCTGAGCTACATGGTCAGGGAGTGTGAGTTGCCCCAGATCTACAGTCTTTCTGAAGAGACAGATGCGTCTGCACCCCTTTATCCTCTTTCCGAGTAGGAGGACATTCCAGGCTGTCCCATTTTCCCTCTCTCTGCGTGAACCACCGTGCATCCCGCGGCACAGGAGCCTCCAGACCTCTCCAGACCTCACAAACCTGCAGGAGGAGGCGAAGGCATTTCCTGCTTGCTCCCACAATCGCCTCTGCCCTCCCATCTCCCTTCTCCCACAGCCCATCTGCGCCTCCTCTTGCTCCCTTTATTGCCACCCCCGCCCTTGGCTGGGTGCTCCCGGCCCCTCCCGTGCGCTTCTGTATTTGGAGCTGCCGGAAGCCGCGGGCGACTCTCCCCGCTAGCAGCGTGACCGACTCGGGCTCCCGTGCAGGGGGGAGGCGGAGGCAGCGCCGGGCCTGCGGGACTAGAGCGCGAGTGGCCGGAGCCGGCTTTGCATCACCGAAGCCAGGACCTGGGCTCCTCAGCAGGTCAGGCTGGAGCGCGGGGGACCAGGGAGAATGGGGTGGGGGTGGGGCTTGGGGAGCCCTGAGGCTGGCGCTCGCAAGTTGCGCTCTCCGGGTGGGGTGGGAGATGGCCGCGACGCAGAGAAGAAAGGTGACACGGACTCAGGGATCTGAGGCCACCCAGATGTGAGGACCTGGGATGTGAGGACCTAGGATGTGGGGATCCAGGCGCTGGGGCGGTCTTCATCTGGGTCAGCCCGGCGCTCCAGCTGCTGGCCTGGAGCTGAGGACCGCGAGTTCCTGGCTGGAGAGCCACCCGTGGCCTGCCCGCCGACAGCCACCTCACCCTGGGCCGGTCTAGCTTCGAGGGGTCTCCAGTGCTCTGCTCTGAGCCTCCCAAGGGTCCCCGGGTGGGTGTCATTGAAATAGATCTTGCCACCTCTGTCCGAAGGTGCTAGAAAGAAAGGGACCTGGCTTCTCTGCAGAATCTGACTTGAGGCCATGAGTCACTTCTAAAAAATGCAAACGCAACTGAGGCTTTGAAGCGACCGCTCTGAAAATGGTACCCTGCAGCTGCTCTCTGACTGCCCCGTGGGGGCGTGTTTGTGACATCAGCAATCTTATCATCACCTTTAGGCTGATGGTCAGCAATGCACGTGAGAATATTTATTCTCATCTGCACCCCAAAAAGTAATAGCAGAATCCATGCATTCTTTAAGTGGGTCTGTGTTTTTAGGACATTCAAGACCTGTGTTTAGAATTAGGTCCAGAAAGACTTGCTTAGACTTGAAGTTTTCGCTTGAAGCGAAGATTGAACAGCCAAAACACAAAGCCTTTGCCTGTGTACTCAGGAGAATACAGAAACCCAAACAATTTATTTAGGATAAAACTTAGTTTATCAGAATTGCTTACAGAGAAAGAGCACTGTACATTTACTGCCTGTGTTGATTTCATTTGTTTGTTTGGCTGGCTGGCTGGCTGGCTGGCCGGCCGGCCAGCCGGTTGGTTGGTTGGTTGGTTGGTTGGTTGGTTGGTTGGTTGGTTGGTTGGTTGGTTGGTTGGTTGGTTGGTTGATTGATTGATTGGTTGGTAGGTAGGTAGACAGAGCCTCGCTCTGGAACTCCAGCCTAACCTCATACTCAGAATCCCCCTGCTTCAGCCTCCTGAGTGCTGAATTACTGGTGTGCACCTCCACACCTTGCTGCTCTTCTAATCCCAGGGATTTATCTTCCAAGTCTTCCTGATACAGCTGGGACCACTTTGTGGAAGGTTGCCTTAGTATCTTTGGCGCGGTTTCTGTTTGCTGGGGTTTTAATTAGACCACAAGCCTGCTGAGGGCAGAGAGAGGTTCAGGTACTCATAGCTCTGCACAGTTACAGTCTGAGGGCACATTAGAAAAAGATGGCAGGAGCTGGTGGGAATAATTAGCTCACTAGCTTTGCAGCTAGAGCATGCTTTCTTGACAAGACTGCACGTTTTCTTTTTCAAGAAAAGACATTTCTCCACGAATCCTTAAATGTGAAAATCCTTAATAAAGTTAGGATCAGGTGATGACACAAGGATCAAGAGGAAAAGAAGCTGATTGTGAGAAATGGCAACAGTGATTAACCGATCTTGCAAGCAGGAAGTCGGTTTTTGTACTGGTCGTTGAGACAAGACGTTGTTTGGCTTGTTGGTATGACACAGGGTGGGTTCGCTATAGTGCCTGGCTAGAGAGTGTGAAGGTAAATAAGAGGCTTTGCAGACCACAGCAACCACTCAACTCGGCTGGAACTCGGTTGGAAGTGGCTGAGGAGAATATGGAGGAATAGTACCACCAAGCTTTGTTGTGTTAATGTATAGGAAGCTTAAAGTTTAATTGAAAACAATTTTCCCGTCTAACACAGACACACACACACACATGCTCACACACTTAGTTTAGAGGAAGGAGGATGAAGTTTGTTTGTTGTCCTTCTGACAATAGAGGGCTCCTGACCATCTTGGGCTAGACTCTCCAACTGCTTGAATTATGCCCAAAAATCAAATACTCACAAGAAGAACATTGACTTATTTTGTTTTGAATATCTCCCAACATATCTTTATCATGATCTTCAGTTTTATTCTTAATTCATCAGTTATGTGTTATACGTCAGAATATGCTGAGCCTATGTAAGTTATGCCATTATACTTAAAGGAACGACTGTTAACTTCTTACCAAATTTAGAAATGGGACTTTGAGAGCAAGAGAGTTCTGAAAAGGTAACTCTCAAAGTGTGAAAAAAGATCATATATGTGATAAGAGATTCAGATCCACAATATATAAACAGCCTTTCTAATTTACTAATAAAAATATTGTCTAGTATCAAAATATGCCAAAGAAGATAGATAAATGGCCATTAAAGCCCATAGAAAGATGCCCAACATTCTTATGAAGCAGGTAATTGCAAATCAAAACCACAATGAGAGCTAATGTCATACTCACTAGTGTGACTGTAATTTAAAAATCTCACCAAGTGCTGGTGAGAGTGTGGAGGAATTGCGGCCCTCAAAAACTACTGACAGGAATATAAAATGATGTGTTTAACCTGAAATGTTGTGGTCCCTTGAGTTAAACACAGAGTTGCTGTCTGACCTAGCCATTCCACTGTAAGTCTATAGTCAAGAGAAATGCAAAAACAGCCATGGAAAAAGAAACCTATACAAAGGGCTGGTGGTGTGGCTCAGTGGAAGAGCATCTGTGTATCATGAGCAAGGCCTTTGGTTCAAATCTCGGTGCCACATACAAAAATAAAATTTAAAAAGGAACAAAAACTACACACAGAAGTCCATAGATGCATCAATGACAATAGCTAAGATGGGGAAACAACAAAAATTGTCCGTCTACTGCTGGGTAGGAAAATATGATCTACCCATGTAATGGGATATTATTTAAAGGGAAGGCAGAGCTGGGGAACTGGTTCAGTGCTTGCTGCTCTATCGTGAAGACCTGAGTCTGAGCCTCAGCATCCACATAAAAGCTGGGTACAGTGGCTTGTGTCTGTAATCCCAGATTCAGTGAGAGCCTCTCTCTCTAACAATAAGGTGGAGAGTGACTGGGGAAGACATCTAATGTTGACCTCTGGCCTCCACACACATTCCCACACGTGTGTGCATGAAAAAAGGGGTACAGGACTGTAACGATGCTACCTGTGTAAACCTTGCTAGCCTCCTGCTAAATGAATGAAGCCAGGCACAAAAGACCACATAATACATGAATCCACTCCTGGGAAAATGTTTTTGAAAATTTTTATCAAAAGATCAGTTATTCATTAGGATGGGGAAGGTGAAAGGGGTATGAGGTTTCTTTCTTCTATTTTATTTTATGATTAAATTTTTGAGACAAGGTTTCTCTGTGTAGCCCTGACTGTCCTGAATCTTGCTCAGTAGGCCAGGCTAGCCTTCAACTCCACCTGCCTCTGCCATCCATGCAGGGATAAAAGGCGTGAGCCATCACCACCTGGCTTCTTTGTTTATTTTTAAATATAATATTTTATTGTATTTTTAGAACTTTGTATATGTGTACAATATATTTTTTCCACACTCACCTCCCACTCCCCACCCTCTGCCCTTGTGTCTCTTTTCTTTACCGCGCACTCATTCCAATTTGTACTGCCCACATAATCACGGGCGTAGGGCCATCTGCTGACCGGAGCCCATTATCCTCAAAGAAAACGGACTCTCCCTCCCTTAGAAGCCATCCGCTGTCAATAGCTCCTCAGCTAGGAGTAGAGGCTCAGGGGTGCCCAGCCCCCACCAGGCCGGAATGGAGACTGTCTTGGTTGTGTACAGGTCTTGTACAGCATCCACAGCTGCTCTGAGTTCATAGGCACAGCCGTCCTGTCACATGCAGAAGGCTCTGTTTCACAGTAGCCCCTACCCCAACACTCACCCCAATGTTTGTTTTCCACAGTCTTTCTCCCCTGGGCACTTTCTGAGCTTATAGAAGGGTTCTGAAATCTTGGTGGTTGCACAAATCTGTGAGTTTTATAAAAACAGTGGAACTGGACACTCTTAAGTGTGAGTTGAATGCAGTATGTGTCACTTCTCAAGCTGAAGGCTAAAGAACATGGAGGGCTTAGGTGAGAGAACTAGCTTGTTCAGCTCTTTCCTTCCCTGTCCTATGCTGCTTCCCAGTTTCCTCCAATCTTGAATTTTGCTATAAAACAATTTTTAGCCTGTATATGAGATCCTAAACAATTATCATTTAGATCTTATCTGTTTTTCATATACTTTAAAAGGTATATATAATCTCATTATTTTTTCTCTGTCACTTTTCGTTTGTTCCTTTGGTTGGTTGTTTTTTTTTTTTTCTTATTTGTTTGTTCTTGACATAGTATCTCAGGTAGCCTAGGGTGGCCTTGCACTCCTTATAAAGTTGAAATTGGCCTTGAACTTGTAATCCTCCTGATTCTGTTTCCCAAGTACTGGGTTTGTGGGTGTGTGCTACTGTGCCCTGCTAGATTTCATCTTCACCATTATCTTTAAGAAAAACCTGTATTGTCACAGGAAGCTACGCTATAACCTTTGACAAATGTTCCCTCATCACTAGAGTCTTTCTCCAGCCTACAGGCAAATAGGCTGTTTCCCATGGTCTCCCTTTTCCAAGAATGCTGCTTTGGAGACCTTTTTTATATGTCTTAAGAGTGAGTGTGTACATTGTGTGTGTGTCCAGTGCATGTGTTTAAGGGGTACATGTTCACATATGTGTGCAAATATGGAAGACAAACAACAACCTCATAAAGCGTTCTTTAAGCACCATTCATCTTTTGTTTGAGACAAGGTCTCTCACTGGCCTGGAACTTACACACTAGGCTAGGTGAGGCAGGCTAGTCTGGGATTCAGGGGTCCACCTGCCTCTGCCTTGCCAACTCTGAGATGGCAAGTGCCTGGTACCAGGTTTGGGCTTTTTGACATAGGTTCTGGACATGCCTGGGCCCAGGTTCTCATGCTTGCACCATGAGCACTTAGTCACCTGTGTCACCTGAGTGACCTCCCAGCCCTGTGCTACAAATTTTAGTGACATATCCATGGGCACACATGCCCAGCCCATCCATTCCTACAGCCCACGCTAACATGATGAGACCCTGGCTTTCAATCTATTCGGAGCCTAATTCTAACAACTGTTTTCTGAAGCTTGGGAACACTGAACACTAATGCTCACAATCCATGGTGGAGGGGACATCTCCGTGCATAAAGTGCATCGAATAAGTACAATCCGGTAAGACTGGCCTTTTTCTGTGAGTTTTACATCTAGGGTACTCTTGCTTTGTGTCTGTCTTTATGAATTGTCTTCTCAGTTGGGAAAAGCATGGCTCCTTTCACTAAGAAATTATTTGACAGGTCCCCCACCCCTGCCCTTTTTTCAATATCCAACCCTGCCTAGGAAGAGACATGGCATTGTGGAACCCAGAAGGAGAGCCTTTGATTATTATGAACAGGTGTTCTTAGAAACTGGCTACTAACCAGACCTCCAGCAACAGTGCTGGCTTCTTGCTGACCTCCCAAAGCAAGTGGAGAAGGAGAATGTGGCTGTAGGTTGTTTGTTTTATTATTATTATTATTATTATTATTATTATTATTATTATTATTATTATTTCACACCTGCCTGATGGCTGGATAAATCAGGGAAGCACCAAGACTCCTATCAGCCTCCAGCTGCTCAGAATTCTAAGTCCATGCTGTAATCAAACAGTGGTATTGTCAAAACCTCTCTTAATTTGGAGAGAAAATAACCCCTGTTATTTTGTCTCATGACGAGTGGAAATCCAGAGAAATTCTAGGATTCGCTGGAGGTTTATTTGCTCTGCTTTGAGCGACAGCTGTATGATAGCAGCTGTCACTGGGGCCAAGAATGAATAGAAGCTGCTATCTAAGCTGTGAGTGCACATTTCAAAGGATCTGTGTTTGGTTACCATCTCCATTTCCTGTCTTGTTGTCTGTCTGATTTCTCTTCACAGTAGACTCTCTGGTTCTTACGTGATAAGTTCTTCACTTTCTAGCAACAAGAATCAGTCAATCTGGGCCACACACGAATATATAACTTAAGAAAAAAGTTTATTTGGCTCACATTTTGAGGGTACAGCCTATCGTGGTGGGGAGGGCATGTCAGGAGGAGCAGGAGGCCGATGGTCCCAGTGCACGCACAGCTGGGAGGCAGGGAGAGATGAACATTGGTGCTCAGCTGGCTTTTTTTCCACTCTAAGATCCCAACCACATTTAGGGTGAATCTTTCTTTCTCAGTTAACCCAACCTAGGAACTCCCTCAGAGACATAACCAGAGATTTGCCTCCTAGATGATACCACACCCTGTCAGATTAACACTCAGTAGGCACCATTGACCAGGCCAACCCGATTTTCCAGAACCACGTTAAATAGATGCTCTGATTGGCAGGCATCCATTTCGCTTAGTCTGATTCACCTCTGCACCTGAGGCTGACCATAGCATGGAATCCCGGTTTGGAAATCACTGCATTTGCCCATGAAATTCCAAATGCTGAGCTACTTAGCCTGTAGCTACCTGTATTTGGAGGGGAGCCTTTGGGAGGCGATGGACCCTGAGAGCTACCCAGAGTTCCTGCTGTGGACAGTTCTTCACTTCCTGCATACTGTCTACCTTCAGAAAGGCCTCATCAATAGGGCTCCTATTCCTCCAATGCCTTTCTAAAGGGTGAGTGAGCGATTATGTAGTTAAACTTATCTAGTAATTGAAAATGTTTAGAAGAGGCTTGCTAAAGCAAAAGAGTCTCAGATAGTGCAGAATTGGGAGTGTTATTTTTTTAGTGCATTTTATGTCACTATTATAAAATACCTGAGGTTAAGTAAGTCACAAAGAAAAGAAATTATTTTGGCTCAGAGGTCTAGTTGCGGGGGAACTTTGGGACCAGGTGGTCGCACTTGGCAAGGGCTTCATGCTAGGTCAGTGGATAACACAGAGGTGGACAGGGCATGTCTAAGCATGTGAGGCAGCCCTGCTTCCTCACAGCCTGCTCCTATGGGGACTAGCCTTGTCCCTCAAGACTTCATCTCCCAAGACTTAAACCAAATCCTCATCCTTTGATAATGAGGGGCCTCATGTAATCAATACTTACATGTTCTACTATCTTTATTTTACGAGTTAAGTTCTGTATCCATGAAGATTTAAAGATAGCCTAATAAAAAGCAGCGAGTGGCTGAAATAACCCAGAAGGAAGAATAGTTACGGTACTTGCTAGATTTTTATGTCCCTATTTATCCTGACACAAATATTTTTGTTTTCCCACCATACCTCCCTTCTCATGTCTCCTGGGAGAGGTTTTGAGTGACATTTCTGTAACAGCATTTTTCATCCATTCCCATCTCTTTATTTAAGTGTTGCATTGATGTCAAAACAAACAAGCAAACGAAATTGCTGCTTAAGCTCTCTCCCTTTAATAATAGGTGTGCTTGTCCACATTCAGCAAATAAATAATAAAACTGACCCAAAGAGGTGGATTCCCAATAAAATACATTTGACTTCTATTTTGTAATTATGTGTCAAAATTTGTAGTGTTTGGTTTTTTGCAGTTTTTTTCTTCTGAAAAGTTGAGTTGTAGGACTAGTAATAGAATGATGTCACATAATAGTGACAATAATGTGACATAATAGCAACAATGATGTCACATAATAGCAATAATGATGTCACATAATAGCAATAATGATGTCACTATTATGTGACATTCTATGTCATTCTATGTCATTCTATAATAAGGACAATGATATCACATAATAGTGATAATAATGTGACACAGTAGCAGCAACGATGTCAGAAGAGCTTTTTAAAATATTTTGATCATTTAATAAAAATTTAAACTTGCATAGTTTTTTTTTGTAATTTCATTTTGTGTGTATGGGTGTTTTGCCTGCATACAGTGTCCAAAGAGGCCAGAAGAGCACCCAATCCTCTGAGACTGGCGTTACAGATTTTTGTGAGGTGCTGTGTGGGTGCTGAGAATCGAACCCAAGTCCTCTGCAAGAGCATCCAATGCTCTGAACCACTGAGCCATCTCTCTTTCCTTTATGCCACCATTTTTGATACAGAAAAGTGTGGCGGGGTACCTGGTAGAAGACATTAAAGCAGAGCATATGTAAAATTAGAATGTTCTCTTGTAGGACAGACAGAATTGAGACGTAACTTAAAGGGGAATGTGAAGTTCTGCAGAGTAACAAGTGAAAGTTTGTGCCTGCTGGGGAGGGGTCTGTTGGTGTCTTGTTCTTTCATAATGGTTTCATAAGTTGTGTCACTATGAGAACACCTTCCACTGTGACCAAACCCACGTACTGATCAACTCCCTGCGCTGCTTGTTTAAGGAAGGTGTTTCGTAACAAATGGTCTTGGAGCTTATTATACCTCCCAAAGAGGAATCAGCATAGCTTGTCACACTTCCTTCTTTCCCTCCTTTCTTCCTTTTCTTTCTTGGCAATTATTTATTCACTAGCTCATCTTTATTTTTCTCCTCTCTAGAGGGACTCAGTGTGTGTGTGTGTGTGTGTGTGGTGTATATATGTATGTGTGTACGTATGTATGTGTGTGTGTATCTGTGTTAACTAGTTATCATTGTTTGGAGCCATAAATGTATGTCTTCCACTCTAAGTTTGTGAAATATTTAGTTATTGTACCTTTCTCTTTCTTTTTTCTTTTTTTTCCTTTTATTTTATTTTTCAATACACTGCAGTCCTGGCAGGTTTGGACCTCACTATGTAACCCAAGATAGCCCAAAATAATGGCCATTCCCTGCCTCAGCTTGCTTTCTAAGTTCTATGATTACAGGTGTGTGTGAACTCCCGTGCTTGGATGCTGTTGTTTCATACAACGGGCTTTGTACCTCAGTCTTTTTCTCCTTTCACAGGGCTCCAGGAACATTAGTGTTAAAACCTTAGTGTGGCCCTATAGGCCTTTCAGACTACACTCTTTTTTCTTTAATGTTTTTATTCCTTCTGTTCTTCAGATTAAATACTGTCTGTATTGTCAAGTTCAAGGCACCTTCCTCCACCATCTCCATTCTGCCATTGAGCCTGCCCAGGGTTCTTTTATCTTTTGTTATTGTAAGTTTCTTCAGTTCTAGAATTCTCTTATAGTTTTTATGACCCTATTAAGAACCTCAGGCTTCTAGTTAGTTCAGGGACATTAGCTTCATCTGAAGCATCCTTAAGTTCCAGTACAGCCAGGACTATACAGAAAAGCTCTGTCTTAAAAACAAACAAAGAAAGAAGAGAGAAAGAGAGAGAGAGAAAGGAAGGAAGGAAGGAAGGAAGGAAGGAAGGAAGGAAGGAAGGAAGGAAGGAAGGAAGGAAGGAAGGAAGGAAAGAGAAAAAAAGAGATGGAATGGCCTGTGGCTTTGTGAGTCAGCTTTATGTCTCTGTCTTAAAATGCCCACAACAAGCAAGTTATAAAGAAGGAAGGATTGTTTGGCTTACAATTTGAGAGGATTGAGTCCGTAATCATTTGGCCCTCCTGCTTCAGAGCTGTGAGAAAATGGTGCTTCATGGCAGGAATGAGTGGTAGATACCAAAAAAGAAAAGAGACAGGAAGGGGCTGTGTCCAGCTTCCTTCTTCCCTACCTTTAAAGTTTCCACCTCCCAGGAGGACCATGGGCTGAGCAACCACGCCTTCAATGTAAATTTTTACATGGCATTCAAGACCCAGACTAAATGGTGACTCATTTGTTGTCTGGTGAAAAGGTTCCAGAAATACTCCATAGGAGAGGACGTGAAAAATAAGAAAGTGAGCTCCTTGCTAACATGAACATCATCTTTTGATGACACTGCCTGACTGAGCATGAATGACTTCTGTCCCCTCCTAATACTGCTCACTATGGAAAATATTTCAGACTTAACTTTCTAGATGTGACCACTGTGCCTAGCAGAGAGTTGGGGACTGGAGACAAGTCATACAAGACTGATAAATTTAGTGGGACCATCAAGCATGAAATGAGCAAATATAATGATGGTGTGGAATCAGTTAACCGTGAATCACAAGATGGATTTCCCCAGTGACTGGTACAAAAGAATGTTGTTGGTGCACCCATACCTAGGAGAATTGAACCCAGACAAAATGGCTTGATGGTTGACCAGCTATTTTTAATTTTTTATATACTTGTAGAGGACTTAGTCGACTATGGCTTTATTTTGCAGAGAAAGTCTTCAGCTTCCTACCACTTCCTATCTACTTCAGGTTTAATCTTAGGTTCATGAGCCTAGGAACCTATGGATTTGAATGTGCCTCCAGGAATCACCACAGGGACAGAGAGGTGATTTAGCCTACAAAATGCTTGCTGGGCAAGTGTGAGACCCAAATTTACTGCTCAGAACCCATGAAGAAAAGTAAGGTTGGGTGGGATGTGTCTGTGACCCACCCCAGTGCTGGTGAGGTGGACGCAGGTGGAACTTTGGGGCTGCTGGCCAGCCAGCCTAGACCAATCCACAAGCGCTAGGCCGAGTTAGGGACCCTGTTTTAAAAAGGCAATGTGGAGGCTATGTGGACTGCTCAGTGATCCAAAGTGCTTGTCATGCAAGCCCTGAAGACTTCCTTCAAATCCCCAGCAAGCATGTTAAAAGATGGGTGTGGCCAAGCACATCTATAACCTCGTCACTGTGTGTGTGTGTGTGTGCGTGTGTGTTTGTGTGTATGTGTGTTGCAGGGGAACAGGGACTTGCTGGCTAGCTCCAGGTTTAGTGAGAAAACCTGTCTCAATGATAGAGCAGGACACCCAGCCACTTCCTCTGTTTTCCTAAATGACATGGGCACAGAACCACCCACCCCCAACATGCATGAAAGTGTACATCTCCAGAAAAATGACACCTGAGGGTGCACCTGGTCCCCACATTTGCACATATCCACACACACATATATGCACACCTGGTCATACACACAGACACACACTCACTAGAGAATGTCTCATCATGGTCTCTTCTCCAACCTTGACCTAGGAATAGGAACACTGAGCTGGCTATCAGGAAACCCTAAACACCTCACTCTCTTTTATTGACAGGAAAACATTATCAAAGTAACTTTCTTCTTTACTCATTTTCTGAACTTATTGTGAAGATTTTAAAACCTCTTTGAACAGCATGAAATATACATATATATTATTTTGAAATTCTAAAGAAAATATAGAAAAGAAAAGAACCACGGAGGATGCAGGGCTTGCCTTTGGCGAGAGCAAACATATACTTTTAATCATGGAAGCCACCATGGTTCCAAACAGGAAAGACTTAATCTAGCACCAACTTTTAAATGGAAATTTCTCCTGTGAAAAATCTGGCTTCCAGCCTGATCTGGGACCATGCCAAAGAGTAGGCAGCAAGGAAAAGGCAGTGAGTGGAAGCCAATTCATTAGTCAATCAAAAATATTTATAGATTTCTCTAGGTGTATGGCACCATGCTGGACGCGATGGGAGGATGGAGGAAAAGTAAGATCAGCCTCAGCTCAGGCAAAGCATGCTGCCTGGCCCCTTGAGAGGCAGGGTGGACATGTGCCAAGGGAAAAGACAGCACAAGGGGGTGCTTTCATTGGACTGTGTGCTTTACAGCTGCTAACGATGTGCTCTGGACACAGAGGCTGGTAACTCTGTTATTCTGGGCTTGCAGCATTTGCATGCTGCTGTGAGATGCCAGTGTTCAGAGCAACCATGAAAGCTGTCCTTAGCACTGGTAGGAATTGGGGAGGGGAAGGCTCCACAGGCTTCACTGAGCGCGAGAAGGTTTGGGGGAACCGTGAGGGAAGGCGAGAAGGTTTGGGGGAACCGTGAGGGAAGGTGGAGGGGTCTTTTCCAAATTTATCCTAAGAGACTGCTTGAATTCTTTGTTTTGTGCATGCATGCATGCGTGTGTGTGTGTATGTGTGTGTGTGCGCATGTCTGTGTGTGTGAGTTCCGGTGTGTGTGTTCCTATGTGCAGATACACATGTGTGCAGATGCATTTCAAGGTCAGGGGACAAGCTCTGTCATTCCTCAGATGTTACCCACTAGTTTTTTGAGACAAAGTCTCTCACTGGCCTGGAACTTCCCATGTAGGGCTCTCTAGCCATTGAGTCCCAGGTATCGGCCTGGCTCTAGGTCTCCAGAGCTGCAGTTACAAGTGCATGTCACCCACCACGCCTGGATTTTTTTAATGTGGTTTCTGAGGACTTAACTCAGCTCCTTGTGCTTACAAGGCATGTATTTTACCTACTGAGCCATCTTGCCAGTCCCTATGCAGGACTATTTAAATAGTAATCACTATAAAAATATTTAGGAAGAAAATATGCGATTAAGAAATCTAATTCCATACCAAGCCTTTTATTTTGTGACAATCAACACACATCAACAGAGAAAATTTGGGTTAGAAATGTTGGACAAAGGTACTGGACGGCTCGGCAGTCCAGAACACTGGCTGCTTTTCCAGGGGACCTGAGTTCAATTCCCAGCACCCGCATAATGGCTCACAACCATCTGTATGTAACTCCAGCTCCAGGAGATATGACACGCTTGTCTAACTTATGTGGGCATTGGAGACACATGTACTGCACACACACACAACAGGCTCCAGTATGGGAACTTGGATGGGAGAAATATTAGAAGGAATATTAAAAGAAATATTAGAGAAATATTAGAAGAGTAAAAATGAAATATTAAAAAATATCTTCCACTATTCAGATTTTCTCAGTGACCCCTTAACATACCACATAACTCTTACTGATACAATATGGACTGCCTTACTAATTTGGCTAGCCTGTTTATCACTGTCTGTGTTCAGGCTCTATTCTGGCACGCCTGTGAATAGGTAGTGACTAAGCGATTTACCCAAAGCTCCTTTTCTTAGTTTTGCTTTCCTCATTTCTGTTTTGAAATAACTGATAGAACCTGCATATGGGAGAAAGGGGTTATTTTGGCTCACAGTTGGAGAGAGTACAGTTAGCAGGAGTCAGGAAGGCTTGGCAGCAGCTTGTGCACGTGTGAATGGGTCAGGAAGCAGGTGGAGAGGACCTCTGTGCTCAGCACACATTTTCCTTTCTGTTCAGCTTGTGACTCAGCCCATGGCATGGTGCCGCCCATATCAGAGCGAGTCTTCCCTGATCAATTAAACCTCTCTGGAAATTCCCTCACAGACAAGTCAAGAGTTGTATCTTCTAGGTGATTCCGAATCCATCAGACTCACAGTAGAAGTTAATCATTACAGTTCCCCAGCTAACAAGAGCCAGAGGACCTCTGGGGTACGTGGCTCCGACGTCAAGGTCCCTCTGTGCTTTCCCAGCAGAGACAGGAAGATTGTGAATTGGAAGCCATCTTGGACTGTGTGGTGAATGTCTGACAAGCGTGGGCTATATAATGACACACTGTCACAAATGAACAGATAAATTTACCATCACTAATGCACACTGGTGGTACTCAGTGGATAATGCCTTAAAATGAGAGAAAACCAGGCAAGATTAGAGATGGAATCGTGTTACTTGGAGATGAAGAGATAATTGTCAAAAGAAACGACCACAGGAATTGAAAAGAATTATCTTTCAAAATGAAAATATGTGAGCAGGAAACTATTGTGTTTTTGTAAGAATTGCATACTATATTTTGCAAAAAGGTGGAAGAAAAGCAGTCAACGTTTTTGCCATGAAGAATTAAGTATGTGAAGATGTGGATTAGTTTAACCTGATGAAAGCAGTACACAGTATTTGCATCACATGATACCCTTTTGATTCTGTGTACATATCATTTTGATAAGGGCAAAAAATTAAACTTTACAAAAGGAAAATGAGGCAAGATATGGAATCAATGAAGGTATATATTTATAGGTGAATGAATAAAGAACAGGAGAAGGCATGTACTCGATGAATATTATTCAGCTATTAAAGGAATAAATCGCATCAACTATGCCAAAATGGATGGG
>CM053760.1:66577409-66674267 GCA_028658305.1 Pachyuromys duprasi
GGATAGGATAGGATAGGATAGGATAGGATAGGATAGGATAGGATAGGATAGGATAGGATAGGATAGGATAGGATAGGATAGGATAGGATAGGATAGGATAGGATAGGATAGGATAGGATAGGATAGGATGATAAGCAAAAGTCATACACCCCAAGACAAAACCCCATGTTCTCAGACCTGTGTGGAAGCTAAAAATATTGATATCAAAGTAGGAAAGAGCAGGATGGTGGTAACTAGAAGTTAGAAAGAGTGGAGGAGGTATAGCGTAGTTGTATAATGGTACAGACATAGATGAGGAAGAATAGGGTTAGTGTTCTGTAACACAGTACAGTAACCATATCTTACAGCATAGTAGCTGTATCTTAGAGCACAGTAATTGATTCCTATAGCACAGTAGCTGTATCTTACAGCACAGTACCTGATCTTATGGCACAGTAATTGTATCTTACAGCACAGGAACTGAATCTTACCACAGCCTGTTGTATGGCTCATGAAGAACTAAGAGGGAAACTTGAAGAATCAAACACACAAAAAGATGACTGCTTTTCAAGTGGATGGAAATGCTGAGAGTCCTGATTCAATCATGACACAACATTGAGTTCCTATACTGTGTCCTGTAATGGCACTATGTCAACTAAAAGGAAAAAATAGGATGGAAATAAAAAGTGAAATAAAAGTTTAAATCAGAAAAAATGACACCCAAAGATGGGATTCCCATAACAATTAACCTCAAGAGATACTTGAAAAATTAATGCCAAGGAATTAAATTCAATTTCAAGTATGAGCAAAGTGATGTATATCTGTAATAATTTCAGGAGGCAGGACATCAGCTGATCAAAGCCATCCTTGGCTACAAAGTTCAAGGCCATCCTGATCTACATGAAGAATTCCAGGCTAACCAGGCCTAATATTGAAACTGTTTTGTTTTCTTGCTTTCTTGGTTACTTGGCTTTGTTTTTTAAGGAAAATAAAGATTACCCTCAAATACAGTTTCTTAAAACAAATCTTCAAGGGCCTGTAAAGATAGCTCAATGATTAAGAGGGCTGGCTGCTCTTCCAGAGGCTTTGGATTTGATTCTCAGCACCCACATGGCAACTCACAATTGTCTGTAACTCCAGTCCTAGGGGATCCAACACCCTCTTCTGCCTTCTGTGGGCATCAGGCATACACATGGTGCATAGACATACATGAAGACAAAACATCCATATGAGTTAATTAATGGAATTTAAAAAAATCTTGAAATGCATGAAATGAATGTTTGACCGTGTTTTCGTCTGACATACCACCCCTAATCTGGTCTGAGGGGCGGTAAATGGGCAATAGAGAGTTACCTGTGTGGTGCGGTCCCTTCTATATGGACAAGATGACAAGATTTTTGGAGAGTCATGTTGGAGCTACACCATCTAATCCTGACTCTTGGCCCTTCAGTTGAAAATCTGGCTTCCTGCTCCACCTCTGATTCTTCTATTAGCTGCCCTCTAGCTAGCTTGCCCCCTCACCCTGGTCTTCTGGCCTCCTGTATAAACTCTGGTGTCTGTCTCCCTTCCTGAGGCCCATTCCTCACCAGACCCTGATGTTCCTATTTGGTGTGGCAACTCTATGCCTCTCTTCAGCCAGCTTCTTGATTCCCAGCTCCTGTTAAAAGTTGGCTAAGTGCATTTTTGGAGTGCCAGGGCAAATGAGCTGGAATTTGGAGAATCTATGTTCTCTGCTTATTCTTGAAGGTCTGGACAGCAGCTGAAGTCAAATGTAGAAAAAGTGAGAAAGTTTGGCTGGGGTGCATGACTGCCGCAGACCCCATCAGTCATCCTGGCCATGCTGATTTGGATCCTGGTGTGTCCTTTCTTTGCTTGTTGTTAAATGTCTCTTACTAACTACTCCAAAATTTTAAACCTAAAGGTATCTTTCCAGCCTCCCCACATGAACGGTTTTGACCTCCTTAGAGGCTGTGACAAGACTTGCTGATTTTCCACAAAGTAGCGTCTGGGTGGCTTTCAGACCACATTCCACAGCAATCTGCCTCGGCCTGCAGTTGATAGGCCTGTTGTCTTTCAACGTGTTCAACACTCACCATTTGATAGCTTGAGATTGGAACCAGTTGAGGAGTCTGATTAAGCCACAGGCTGGGAAGGCAGTCCCAAGTGTGAGATGTAACAGGCTCTCCCAGAAGAGCTCGCCTTAATGGGGGAGAGCCAGAGGTGGTTTGGGAAGCTGGCTAAGGAAGCAGATGTGTTTCCCTGTTATCACAGACTAAGTCCATGGTGGTACCATTTGGCAAGTTTGACTAACAGGGAACTGAGATAACTGAACAGATGGGCACTTATTAAAAGATTTGAAGGGCTTTCATCATTCCTCAAATGGCCTTCGCCCACCTACGAGAGATACCCAGTTCCCCTGCAAGGAGATTATGTAAAGCATTCAATTAAATCTCTCCTTCCTCCCCCTCCCCTCAATTGCAACAGAATCAGAAGCTCTGACGTGAAGAGGAAAAGAATAGCTGAGAAACTTCTAATTTTGCAGCCCCTTGGGATTAGAGGCTGGGTTCAGCTGTGCAGAGAGCACTGTTCCACATTTTGAGAGCTGCTGCTGGCAGCTTCCAGAGCGATGGGTTTCCAAAATAGACCATGAATTCTGCCTCCATCGCTGGCTGCTGATATTTGGATGCTGAGGTACAGAGCTAGGCACGTGGTTAGATGTAGTTAACCTTGCTTTTGTAAACTGTCATCATCATCTTTAAGCTGAAAAAATGCAGGGACACACATTCCCCTGGCTTCCAGGGAAAATCTGAAATATTTACAAATCCCAGGGTGATGCAGCTTAGCTGTGCTCCAGGGCCACTGTGTCTGTGATTCGGAAGCATAACTGTAACCTCCTTTGCTCAGAATGATGCTTGGAAAGTCCCTAAGAGTAGAAGGAACCATAGGCCCTAGCTACAGCAGACTGATTTTTACCAAAGGCAGGCAAAAGTGGGTATCTAGAGATACAGTTCACAGGCAATACTAAGGTGACTGATTCAGTGCTCAGAGGACTGTGTGTGTGAAATCCAGGACTAGCCATGTTACCTATTCTCATCTACGTATGTGTTTGGAAACAGAAAAGGACAGACATGTAAACCCACCTTCATCCCCAATGCCTCAGTGAGCTTCATCACTATTCTAGCCAGAATAATGGATAATTTAAGACCCAGCCTCCAAAATCCAGCCCATTCAGTGCTAACACATACTAAAAGTCAGGAGCACAAGGAAAATAACCACCTTTATACTATGTATATTATTTATTTATTTATATAATAATATATACTGCAGATAGTATAATATAGTATACAAGTAGTTATTTATCTTATTTACTAATAAATAGATGTATACGTAGTATAAAATCTTAGAACTATATGTATGTCATTCCAGGCATGGTGGCACACGCCACTAATCCCAGCACTGAGGTGGCAGAGGCAGATGGACTCTATGAGTTTGAGGTCGGCCTGGTTGAGTTCCAGAACAGCCAGGGATACTTAGAGAAATTCTCACTCAAAAAAAGGAAATCAACCGGGTGTGGTGGCGCATGTCTTTAATCCCAGCACTCAGGTAGAGGCAGAGGCAGGCAGATGGATGTGAGTTTGAGGCCAGCCTCATCTACAAAGTGAGTCCTGAAAAGCCAAGGCTATACAGAGAAACTCTGTCTTGAAAAAAATCGACAGATAGATAGATAGAGAGAGAGAGAGAGAGAGAAATAGATGGATGGATAGATAGATAGATAGATAGATAGATAGATAGATAGATAGATAATTGAACTGAGTAGAAAAAAAAAGCCCAATTTCATTTTCTCTCGTATAAGCTCTTTTTCAGTTTTTTTTATGTTTTCAGCACAGGGAGGGGATGAAAGCCATTCTTTGGTGCTGTTTATATTCTCTCTCACTGTCCTGTGGGATGATGTCAGTTTGCTGGCCCTCAGTGATGCTCACACGATCTCTGTGTCCGTGTTCTTCTAGAATGGCGGACATGTTAGGACTGATGGAGAGACTGGAACGCGCGGTCAGCCGGCTGGAGCAGCTGTCCGCAGGGTCTCACGGACCTCCTGGAGACTGTGGAGAAGTTAACGGTGTCAACGGAGGTAGGGCCGCAACCTGATGTCCTAACTGGCCACTGTGTGGTCCACGTAGCCCCGCCTTCCATTCCTTCAGGTCCCTCCTCCTTCCTTCGGGCGTGATCATAACCTTAACCAGAGGCAGGCAAGTCCCTGGGGTTTTGCAAAGGGATATCCTTCTTCCTTCTCCCATAAGTACATGCAATTTTTAAAAAGCAACAGTTCAAAAAGCAAACTTTAAAAATTCCAACCCATAATCCACGAAAATGATCAACATCCGTGCCTCTGAAGAATGTAATCCACAACCAAAGGGGGTTACTGTTTTGTTTTAATATGTAACTATATTAATTACTGAAATAATTACCAAAGCTAGAATGAGCATGCTCAGTTAGAGTGCCTTGAAAGGAATTAGGTGCTGTTGGCTTTCACTAACAGGATGAGTCACTCGGTGCGTTTGGTCACTATAGCTTTCACTGAAGCTTGTCCCAGGTTAGCCAATGATGGAACAAAATCACAGCCACAGCATATCATCTGACCTCTTACCTCTGACCTCTGATCATCACTAACTAATAGGTTTCTTGGGGTGGGAACCAGGTCTGAGGATAGAGCCCAGAGTGCTTTTTTTTTTTTTTTAAAAAGAGCTTTCAGGTTGGAGAGATGACCAAGTGGCTGAAGGGGCCTGCCACACAAATCTGGCAAGCTGAGTTTGATCCCCAGAACCCACATAAAGACGGAAGGAAAAAACTGGACCCACAAAGTCATACTCCGGTTGCCACATGTGTACCGCTGCCTGGGTTTCCTCCACACATATTATGCATGCATGCATACATACATTTTTTAAAAGATCTTTCAAAAATTGTAGGCTCAGAAATAGGATGTTAAGAATTTTCTTTAAGCCAGGAATAGTGCTGTATGCCTTCACCCCAAGACTCAGAAGGTGGACACAAGAGGATCAGGAGTTCAAGGCTCGCTTCAGCTACATATCTAATTTGAGGTCAGCCTGGGTTACGTGAGAGTCTGTGTCACACACACACACACACACACACACACACACACACACTGCCAGAAAAGAAAACACAAATAAAAGCCAACTATATATATCATGTAACCCATAGGGCAAACTTTAAACCTTTAAACTCACTACAGTAATTTTTTCACTTCCTTTTTTTGTAAGATTTCAGTCTCAGTCTAAGAGATAAAAATGGAGGCTGCCCATTAAATTTGAATTCCAAATGGAGAAACTTTTTTTGTATCAGTGTTTTCCAAATACTGCATGAGCTATACTGCATGATATATAATTGTCTTTAAAAAAATCTAGTCATTGCTCATCTGAAATTAAAATTTAACTGGGTGATCTGTATTGAATTTGCAGTACTATTCCTGACCTGTGTGCATACACTCAGCTCCTCTGACCTGTTTTAAATGCTGCCAGGATTTGGGGAGCTGAGAAAAGCCTTGGGCATGAAGAGACTTCAACACCCCCTTCCCCAGGAAAGACTTGTGTTGCTGCTTCTAGTATACTTGGTGTTTGGGGACCTCTGTCTTCTATTACATACCACAGGGCAGTAAATACTGTGTGAACTCCCCCCGAACATGCTAAAAAACAAACAAACAGACAAACAAAAACAAACATTACCTAACTGAACTGGAAGGATGGAATGTTTAAAGAGAGCCTGTGGTGGGCTGGAGTCCTCCCTACACCCAATAAGATGAGTCTGTGGTTTTCTCTTAAGCCCTTTCATTTGGAGTCTGGGCCTCATAAACCTCATTTCTATGGCAATATCTTTCCATTGTCTCCAGCAACTTTGTTTCATTATGTCCTGAACAGTAAGTGGCTGCAGACCTTTCCTTAAGGTCTCTGTCCACCAGTAAAAAGCCTGTAAATATACAAAATAAGGTTAAAGTTCAGGAGGCAATGTGTATCTAAAGAAAGAGGAAAAACCAATAATTTGAACCTTGCACATTCAAAAAGGTAGCAGACAAAACTTTGTATTTCTTGTGAGGGAGAGAGAAAGAGCTAGGAAGATGACTCAAGGGATAAAGTGTTGCTGTACAAGCAGGACGGGGTTTGAATCCCCAGAATCCATTTAAAAGCCTATAATCGCAACACTGGACACAGAAACAGGAAATCTCTGATTTGGGGTTCAGCAAGAGATCCTGCCTCAATACATAAGGTGGGCAGTGACCAGGCAAGACAGTCCTCTAAGTGCAAAAGCACATGCATGTATGCCCACACAAGTGCAAACCTGTACACATATATGCACATACACACACACCACAAGCTCATATGCACGCAACAGAAAGAAATGTCCTGGGGGGTGGGGGGAGGAAGAGCTAGATAAAATTAGAAGAGACAAAATTAAATTACTTGATATTTAAACAAATGTTTTCTAATATAACAAATTGTTTCCAATTGGTTATCAAGGCAAAGGTCTTCTGGAAAAATTAGCCAGCAATTGATTTTACTTGATGTGGGGTAATTAGTAAGTAGGGTAGTAAGGGACTGAATGGTACCCAGTCTTAAAACATTTTATTTAATCCGAAGTAACATCATTTCCTCTTCTTGGTCAGCTTTGATGATCTGAAGTCCTGAAGCAGCCTCTTAGCCAGCTGTGGTCCACACCTATAATCCCCACACATCTGGGAGACTGAAGCAGGAGGACCATGTGAACTACGTACTAATTAATCAACTGTGTTCCCCCCCTAAAGAAAGACACTGTACTACTACCCCATATACTACATTACTGTATCATATGCCATATTAGAAAAAAGCCATTTCTCTTATACTTTAAAGGAACTTTTGAGAAAGAACACAGGCCATTACAAATACATATCATCCGTAGATCAAGAACTTCTCTGTGATTGGTTTTGATTTTTTTTTCTTTTGGTCTTGCTTTGTTTTTCTGTCTTGTTTTCCTGACAATTGGGCGTGGTCAGCTCCACAGAGGAGGAAATGCTTTTGCATTCCTGGCTTGTGATGAGTGGGGTCCTGGGTGCAGAAGACCTCAGAGCCTAATCCTCCAGCAGCTTTGCTTTGCCTGCATTACTATTCAGAGTGGAGGACACTTTGATTAAGAGACACTCAAAGGATACAGTCAGGAGGAAGAACAGATCATTAAAGGCTGCCCGCAGGAGAGGTGAGCAGGGTCCAGGGATGAAAGGGAACTGGAAAAAAATATTCTCTTTCATCATTTTACATTTTGCCAGGCAGCAGCATCCATCACGTTTCTGAAATTTTCTTCCACTTTAAATGCCTAACAGAGACCCCACACCTCCCACAAGGGACAAACAGCTCTATCTATTTCCATATGGAAAGATATAGAATCTCGGGGATCATGCCATTATGTCATCCAAGGTGAAACCCAGTCCCAGCTGGTACAGGACAACTCCTCTTCAACAGGCTCCTGAGGTGTGTGGCCCCAAGTGTGGGCAACTGTCCATCACTGTCCCTACCCCCACCCCTCCTTGGGGCTGTGGAATTGGGTAATTGGAATAAAAGGAGAAGGAAGTCTTCTATCTCAGTTCTGTGAGCAGAGATAATGTATTTGAGGGAAGAAGGGGGCTTTGGTTGGAGTGTTAATAAACTGCAGGGATACAGTCTTAATATTAGGGAAGGAAAGTCAGGGCTTTAGTTTTTTTTCAGTTGACTAAAAAGCAGAGAAGGAAGCCGAGTGTGCTAGCTGAACCGCTGCCCTTCAGCTCACCCAGCATATCGCTGACGATGTTCCGTACAGATTGATCCTTAAGGATGCTCATTCTCTTTCTGTCCCTGGGAAGGAAAGGAGGGAGAAAATGACTGGGTGTGCCCTTTTGTTGCCCTCTGAAATCCTGGGGACTCTGGCTAACTCTATGTAGGTTGTATAGTGCCTGAGAAAGCTAAGGAAGAAGGGACAGTGACTTTGAGGAACCTGGGTCAGTTCCGTTTGGGCATCTGCCTTTTGTTCGGTCTGTAGGTCAGGCCTGTGGCCTGCTCTGCCTGCATTTCTATTCCCTTATCTTGTACCTCCATGAAGTCCCTGCTTACCTGATGGGCTTGGGAATCAATGTAACCAAATGCCCAACAAAAACCAACTTAAGGAAGAGAAGGTGAGGTGGGGTGTGGGGAGGGAAGGGCTCATGGTTTGAGGCACAACCCGTCATGCCAGGAAGTCTTAGAGACAGGAATAGGAGCAAGAACAGTCAGGAAGCAGAGAGAGATGAGCGCTGACTCGGCTCTCTCCTTCCTTTCCATTCAGCCAAGCCTCCTGCCCATGGTCCACCCACATTCCACCTCTGTCAACCCTCTCTGGCAATACCCTCACGGACATACATAGAGTGTGTCCATTTGGCAGTTCTAAATCCAGTTGAGCTGATAATCCAGATAACGGTCAGAGGAGGGAATGAAATGAATGGCGTTGTTGATGAAAGTCTTTACTGGGCAAAGGGGGTTTTCCCGAGCAATGGTGAATATGGGGTGCATGGAGGAATGACTGACTGAACAAGTCAGGGTAACAGCAGCAATGACCTATGGCGAGCCAGCCCCCAGCTTTCCATGAAAACACTGAGGTTTCACTCATGACAGAGCCCTTCTTTTTCACAGGCACGGCACCATCCGTGGAAGCCTTTGACAAGCTGCTGAACAGTGTGGTGGTCGAGTTCTTGAAGAACAGCAGAGTCCTTGCTGGCGATGTAGAGCTCCACGTGAGTACTCCCTGGCCCCTCAGACGACCCCAATGGCACAACGGTGTCTGCTTTGCTCATTTTTTTCCTTTCATTTATGCCATCGTTTATTTATCTGCCCTACAAGCGTCTACTGATTCATGCATCAGAAGGTCCCAGGAATTCAGAGATGAGTGAGACAAGAGAGTCCTGCTCCACCCCCACCTCAGAACTTCACTTTTATCTTTATAGTTGGGAAGTAAAAGACATGCGACATATATAACTACATAACCAACTGAGGTATAATAGGTAGGACCAAAAAATAGGGGTTGGGGATAGACAATGGTCTGGAAAGTTCTGGAATCAGGGTTGTTGGTGTTGGGGCTATATCTCAGGAGGTGACTTTTGAGCAGAGATCTTAGTGGGGAGAGGGTGGTTATGGAGCAGAGTGGTCCAGACAGAGGATAGGGCTACAGCAAAGGCCCGGAGGAGGATGCTGGAACAGGCTCTTCTCAGCAGATCAAAAGGCTGCTGGGAGGTGAGCTACGGAGGGAGGTAACTTGGAACCAGAGCTGGACAGGACCTGCTAGTCACAGTAAAAGACTTACTTGTGTGCTTGGTGTGACAGGAAGTTACAGAGGGCATTGAACAGAGGTATTGTGGTCAATTCCCTTCACTTCAAAAAAAAAAGATCCTTCAACAAAGTCAACTCAGCCACCATTCTCCCTCAGGGTCAGGCTTAAGGCTGTTAATTAACACCTGTGAGGATGTGCCTATCATCAGAAAACCAAAGGTGCTGGCATGGCTGTGGTGAAATCAGAATGCCTATGTTCTATTGTCGGGGTTGTAAAATGGTACACCCATAAGAGAAAATGGTTTGGCAAATACTCTGAAAACAGTGTAAACATAAGATCTGAGCACATACCCAAAAGCAATTTAAAAAAAAAACTTTTGAGGTGGTATTTTTTACACCCAAATTCAGAATAACCAGAGTCCCAACAGCCTTGAGGGAGGAGCAACTGAGTGTCCGTGGACAGGCAAATGAAGGATACTGTGCTAAAGAAGATAAATTAGACACAGAAAGGAGGGTGTTCACACATGTGAGGCATCTTGAGAGGCAAACTTCATGGAGGCAGAGAAGGGAATGGAGTCTGCCAGAGTCAGGAGTGGGAGGCACTGAGCAGTTGTCTAACAGCCGGGAAGCTTCCGTTCTACGATAAGAAAACCCAGAAATCTCGCAGCAGCACAAGCGTAGCAGCGCTGAATTGCATGCTTCGAAAGGGTTAAGATGGTAATGTGCTTCCGCCAGTTTCTTATTTAGTGTGTGTGCGCGCACACGTTCATGAGTGAGTGGCTGGACATGAAGGTGTGTGTGTGCATGCATGTGGGGCCAACTCCAGCTGTCTCTCCTGAGGTGAGATCCACCTTGTTTTTGAGACAGGGTCTCTCACTGGGGCCTGATACTCCCCCTGGGAGGCCAGCAAGTAAGCTTCAGAAATCATCCTGTCTCTACCTCTGTAGCACTGGATTACAACTGTGTGGCTGGCTTTTTACATGGCAGCCAGGGATCAAACACACCCTCGGTGAGGCCAGCCCTTCACAGGCTGAGCTATCTCTCCAGCCCTTTTTCTGACTGTCTTTTAAGTTACCATGCAAAGTAACATGTTTCACTATGGCACTCCCAGACCTGTGTATCATTATACTGTGTTCACATCTGTGTCCCTCCCTGGCTGTCCTCCTCCATGACCTCTGTCCCCTCTGGCTGGTTCCCTTCCTCAGACCATCCCTAATTTCTGCTTTCATACCACAAAGATTCCATTGCCCTCTCTTCACAATCCTAGTATCTCTTCCGTCTTTCATAATCACCTTTCTAGATTCATGACCTACACTCAGACAGGCAGACACACACATATACAGAGAGAGAGATGCAAATTCTCTTATGTCTTGTCTTCTCATGACCTCTTTTTCCAAGTATAGCCTGGGAGAAAGGGGAAAAAAAATCAAAGAATCTGGAAATTCCTGGGTTGGAATAGATCTTTAAGGACGTGTATACTCTGATCTGCTGGTTACAGACGGTTTTGTCCTCAGCAGTTAGTCATTATTTACATCCACTTAGTGCAAACACAAGTCAGGCCAATTAAAAACTTCAGGCTAAGTGAAGCATCAGGGCTGCTTTTCCTCTAAGAGGAGAAAATGCCAACTCCGTCCCCCGTAGATGTCTCTCCATCGGGACAATCCTGCCAAAGACACTTTCAGCGTGGGTTTCAGAAAACCTGATGCTTGGATAAAGTTGTTTAAGGTTAGGAAAAGTAATGGAAAAAAAATTTCCATCTTTGCTCCTTGTCTGTTGATAGCGTATTCAACACCCGACACTGGTCTTCCAGGGAGATGGGTGATTCTCCATCCTGGAGATGGAGATGTAATTAAGATCCTGGGCTGGGATGTAATTAAGTAAGTGGTCAGCCAGTCACATCACAGTGTACAGTGCCAGAGACATCCTTTGCTGTTATTAAATAAGTCTCTCCAAATACTTGTTGGTGGAAATGGGGAAACTCTGGGACATCTGAGGTCCAGGAAAATGTATTCTGAGACAGGCATTCCCAGATTCCTTACCAACTGTGAATGTCACACTGTTGTCTTTACATTAATCCTTTTATTTCTGGTTGTCTTTGTTTCCGTGAAAGTGTATATACAGCAAAATAGTGTTGCGTTTCTCATATTTGTCAGCACAATCTATCTGAAAGCTAAATACGTAAAGGAGTTGTATCCCAATATAAAGAGGCAGTTTTGGGGGTGATGCTGTCACCAAGATTCCAGACTTGTGACCTTCAGGTGATGTTGACGTTGTGTTTCTAGGGTAGGAAAGTACATCAGAGCTCATAGCATCTCACAGAAACCCCAGCCAGAAGCATAAAACAGAAACAACCGTACTCAAGCCTAAACCTTTTTCAAAAATGTAAGGTTTGCAAAGTGAGCCTTCTAATTGCAAAGTAAACAGTCCCTCCCTTTAAGTTCCTTTCAGAATAAAGTGAGGTGTAATTGGAATTAAGTGAAGGCTTTCCCCCTCCCCGATCACCAGCTAATAAACAATGTGACTCTAAAGAAATTACGTTCTCAGTGATGAATATGGAATGCTTTACAAGTGTCATGTTTATTTTTAATAGAAGGAAAGACTGGAAGACGGAAAAAGAAGAGGGAATGAGGAAAGGCTGGAGAGGGGAGGGGAGTCAAAGAGAAAAGAAAGAAAAAAAGGGAAAGGAGAAAGCAAGGGAGAGCAAAAGAAAGGAAGAGAGGCAGAAGGGAAAACCCAGGGAAGAAAGAGGCAGAGAGCAGTAAAAGAGAGAAACATTGCCTTCTGAAGACACAGGCCCTCGCTCTGAAACACAAAGAAAAGCCCAGGCAGCCAGAGCCCATCTGCCTGTTACTTTAATAAGGTGAACAAGCAGTTTGGGTCTGCATCCTCAGAGAGCCCTGTGCCATCGGAGCTAAGCCTGCAGCTGCCGCCTCTCCCACAAGCCAAAAGTGGGGTGGGGGTGGGGATTGAACTTTGTTCCAAGAACACACCTGTTGCCTAGAAAAAGAAACCCCACATACCTGATTGTACAGTGTGGAAATCTGAGAAGATACCCACATGCATCATGTTCAATCCTGTCCCCCAGCTTAGCAGCTATTTCACAGATACTAATAATGAGCAAGGCAGGCCATGATTTAACGTCTGTCTCCGTGTGCTGGCTGCTGGGCCGGCTTTAATTTACCGAACACTCAATAGTCTATTGACAGAATAGACCACAAAAAGGAGGAATTAATGGTGACAATTAGGACGTTCTGCTGAACCCAAGAACATAACAGGTTTAGAAAAGATTAGATCTGGCTAAGCCTCCTTGTATGCGGCATAAACCAGAGGGCTTATTTAAATTACTCCCCAACCCGAGAACAAGGGCACAGCCTGTGCCTCCTTTCAAAGAATAAACAATGCATAATTTTATAATAGATCTTTAGGGTAAACATGGCTGTTGTCCTGAAAGAAAAAAAGTCCTCCAGAAACAGTGCCCATATATCATCAAGGTTTTGGAAGACACGGCCCATTAACAGTGGACTGGTGTGACTTGTGTGTTGGGTTGTGTTTCTCTCTTTTATTGTTGTTATTGTTGTTGCTGTTGTTTTCAAGACAGGGTTTCTCTGTGTAGGCTTGGCTGTCCCAGACTCATTTTGTAGATAAGGGCTAGCTTTGAACTCACAGAAATCTACCTGCCTGTGCCTCCCTGAGTGCTGGGATTACAGGCGTGCACCACCGCACCTGGCTTATGTCGTGTTTCTTAATAAAACTTTTGTGCAGCTGGAGATGAAGCTCAGTCTGTAGAGTGTTCTCTAGCAAGCAAAAGGACATGCATTTGTGCCCAGCCCCTTGGTTGCACATGCCTACAGTCAATCCCCAACCCTTTGGAGGTGAAGGCAGGGGTGGGTGCTTGAGGGGCCAGCATGGGCAACATGAGACCTTGTCTCAACAAAGGAGCAAACGCCCAAGTCAGTGACATCGTTATTGTCAGTTTATGGAGCTGATCCCAGGCCAGTTGCTGAGTGACTTGACAGTCACAAAGCAGCTGCCAATGACAGCTGAAAATCCCGAGTCCTTTCTAAACAGTTTGGGGCTCATGGAATGTTTATTTCTTTTTCTTGATTAGAATGGATCTAAGAGAAAGAACCCCCATGAGTTGTTTCATAAAATAAGAGAATCACAATTTAAACCAAAATACAGTAAAATTAAACTAGGCATAAGGCACACATATGATGTAGACACACTCTATGCTGTGCTATGTCTTTGTCTTCCCTGACCTTATAACAAATTGGCATTTTTAGACAATTAATAGATGACCTCATTTGATGGCTGTTGGAGGTGGTGTTTTGAGGCAGAGTGTCATGTAGTCCAGGGTGGCCTAAAATTTGCGGTGTAGTTCATCCTGACTTTGAACTGTTTCTCCCACCTCCACCCGTCAAATGCTGGGGTTACAGGTATACATCCACAAGACCTCACTTTTGATGTCTCCCATCACTACACAACATGCTGGAAGTCCTAGCCATCTGCCTAAGTCATCTGTAAGATGGTGGGCTCACTTCACCATGCTGGCTAGCGGAGAGATTCCCAGAGGGGCAGAGCAGCCTCGCTCACCCTCTCTTTCAGCCATGCTGGTCTTCCAGTTAACTTCCGTTTCCCTGCTTGTTTCTTGTAATTATTCTAAACACACGCCTTCAGTAAGCTTACTGCACATAGACTATTTTAGCAATCATAAGCTAGTTTATCCAAGCGGCAAAAGAAAAGCAAACCTGATCTGTTCAGGAATTCTGATCCTGTGGCTCCCGTGTGCTGGGAAGCCAGCTTCGCTTTCCCTACAGTCGTTAATGGCAGCCCCAACCTCAGATAAGAAGACATTTGGGCGTCGTTCCAAGTAGATCTTCTTTTAGCCCTCCTTTGTTTTATTTCTCTTTTCCTCCCTTTCTCCTTCTTGTTCCCTTCCCCTCCCTCCATCTCTTTTCTCTTTTATTCTTCCCTTTTCTGTCCTTCCTTTCTCCCTCATTCTGATTTTCTTTTCTTTCTCCCTCCTTTCTTTTTTTCCTCCTGCCCCCTCTCTTCTCCCTTCCTTTTTCCCTCCTTCCCTTCCCTCCCTCCACCTGTCTATTTTCTATAGAGAAGAACCTATACCCTAGAGAAAATAAGGAACACGGGGTGGGTTAAAGGACAGCAGAGACTTGGCAGCACAGCTGGGAATCTGATCCCCAGAGTCTCCATCTGTCACCTTAGCTGACGCCTGCTTTGACTTTTTGGGCAGCTGTGGGTCCCACGACCTTGCTCCTCATGAGAAACAAGGTGGCAGAGTACAAGTCAGACACAGGGCCAAGGCGGGCTAGAAGTCCTCCTACCTCATGGATTTTGTGCATCCCCTCAGAGTGGTAAGGGCTATGTGAGGAGTGAAAACCTCGGGGCAGTGCGTGTTCCTCCAGGGTCTTCACTTCCCTTCTGTCACACAGTCCAGTCCAGCCCAGCCATGACCATGCTGCTGGCTCCAGAGGTACAGAATTCAGGAGCACTCACTTGCCTGTGTCACTGGCTTTGACTTGCAGCCCATGCTCTGTTGAGTTGCTGCTAGTCTTGGGCAGTACAGCGTGGTTAGTTTTCCTTGTTGCCTTGGCAGCATCCCAGGAACTGACATTCCAGGCTAAACATTAAAAAGGTTAGCTGAGCTCCAACCTTCATTTCCCTCCACCTCCTGAGGGTAGACACAGCGCTAGCAGCCACCTCACACACCCGCCACTGGGCTCCCTGCCCTGATGGATGGCATCTCCCTCAAACTGTGATGAAACCAGCCACTCCTTCCTGAAGTTGTCTTATCAAAAGTCTCATCACAATGGGGACAAAAGTAACAAATACAGCTGGCCAGTTTTTCACTTCAAGAAATTTTAGATAAACTCAGATTACACCTAGAATCCGGGGGATGACTGGATGACTGGACTTAGAAACTGGACTGAGAACATCTTGGAAAGGCCACGAGGCACCACTAACCACCAGGACTGCCTTGTCTGTCTATCAGAAACAAGCTGCCACCAGATATCCTACTGGAATAATGACTTGGGTCCTGGATGCACCAAGGTTAAAAAAAAGACATGTCATTTTACCTTTCTGGTATACGCTATAGGTTACAGTATGGCATGCTACACTTGTACATATACTGATTTTGGTTGGTTGATTGGTTTAAAACAGGATCTCTCTGTCTTGGCTGTCCTGGAACTTATTATATAGACCAGGCTGGCCTTGAACGCACAGAGATCCACCTGCTTCTGCCTCCCAAGTGCTGAGACTACAGGCGTGCACCACCACACCCAGACATGTCTTTTAACGATATTCATCCCCACTTCTTCCCACTTCTACTGATTCCCTTTCTTTTCAACTAGTCTTCCCCTTTCCTTCCTCCCTCCCCCTCCTCTCTCTTTGGTGGCAATTAATTTAATTAGCATTGTTTATAGGAGTCTGGGTAAGAGATTTTTGCTGGGTAAGAGATTTTTGCTAAACTATCCCTTGAGTGATTTTCTTCTTTCATTTTTGGTAATCGAGTTTAATTTAACTTTTTAAATAAATAATGTATTTATTATTCAGTCAGGAAAAGCTTATGCATGGGCCAGTGAGATGGTCAGTGAGTGAAAACACTAAAGACCTGAGTTCAATCCCTGGTACCCACATGGGGAAGAGAGAACTGACATCTGAAGGTCCACTGAGCTCCACATGTGCAGCTCGTACATGCTTGCTCTCTCCCTCCCTCCCTCCCTCTCTCAATCTCTCTCTCAGTCCCTCACACACACACTCACACATGCACACACACACACTGAATAAATGAATAATTAATTAAATTAATTAATTGATATAATCTAAGGAAAAGTCATGAGTTAACTCATGAGCCACTTCCCTTTGCCCATCTCATTTCCACTCTGCTATGGTCCGAGTGTGTTTCCTTAAAGTTCTTGTAAAGGAAACTTAATTCCTCTGTGTTGGAGGTGCATTCAGTGCAGATGTTTGGGCAGAGGGGACAGAGCCCTGGCAGACGGATTAAGCCTGTGTCTCCCCTGGGGTTCTTATTGAGAAATGGGCTGTGATGACCTGAATGTCCTTGAGCTTTGCCTCTTCCACATCACCTACCTGCCCTTGTGATCTCTGACACCAGCTGAAGCAGCAGGAAGTGTTGGGGGGCTGACATGTATGAGGAGGGAGTGTCCAGTCTCAGGGAGAGGGGACAGGGTTCCACGTGCCAGCTGTAGAAGTGAGAAGATAGCTTGTGGGTCAGTTCCTTCCACCATGTGGGCTCAGGGGATCGAGCTCAGGCTGCTAGGTTTGTAAAGCCACTGAGTCATCTCTCCGGCCCTGGTTTTTATGTCTTTAATGCATTTTCTTTCCCAGAACCTTTAATACAATAGTAATAAGACATTGGTAACGGATTATCCTTTTAATAGCATGTATTAATTGTACATAATGCCACATTTCATAAGATATTTTATCAACATATAGAGTGTACTCCCTCTTCTCCTACCTCCTGTTAATCCCTTCCATTTCCCCAACTTTGCTTCTGCTTTCATGGCATGTGTATGCATGATTTTATGTCCTCTATAAAATCTAAGATCCACAAATAAGAGAAAACACACAATATTTGCCTTCCTAGGTTTTGACCTATTTTGCTTAATATGATCTCCATGTTACATCCATTTTCCTGCAAACCACGTAATTCTGTCGTTCATTATGGCTAAATGAGTCCCACTCTATGGATAACTTCATTCTTTCTTTATCCTTTCATCTGCTGATGAGCGCCTAGACCAATTCCATCTTGACTCCTCCTGAAATAAACACTGGCCTGCAAGTATCTCCGTGGTGTGTTGCTTTAGAGATGCCACATATCCAGGAGCAGGAAAGCTCAGTCACAGGGAGTTCTACTTTTAATTTTCTGAGGAACCTCCATACTGATTTCTACTGTGGCCAGAATGGACTGATTTATATTCCCGCCAGCCTCTTTCCTGCAGTATAAGAACCTCTTCTTCCTTCACTTCCGCAGCAGCCATTGATGGGTTTTTTTTTCTCTTAACAATATGGATTATCCAAAAAGTGTGTATGGGCAAAGAGTGTGTACATTCATTTGTGCATGCGTTCTTACAACCTTTAGTGCTGGGAGCCAAGTCTAGAGTCTCATGCATATTAGGTAAGCACTCCACCTCCGGACTAGTTCTTAGCCCAGGACAACCCCTTTTTAACATTTATTTATTTATCTATAGGGGGTGGGTGCATGCCATTGCAAGCATGAGGAGATCAGAAGACAACTTATTGAGTGGGTTTTTTCCTTCCACCCTATGAGCTCCAGGGATGGAGTTCACATCTCCAGCAGAAGCCCCCTTCACCCACTGAGCCCCCCTCACCCACTGAGCCCCCTTCACCCACTGAGCCCCCCTCACCCACTGAGCCCCCCCACCAAGCCACAGTATAATCATTTGTAATTCCAAACCCTTGCTTCCTCTGTCTAGGCAGAGAAAGTGTTAAACTGGGTCAGAGGTCGGCTTGGGCATCCATAGATGGAGACAAGGACATGAATTTTCTCTTTGGATGATTATAGATAATTATATACCCACTAGTTCTGAGCCAGTCTTATATTTATGATTTTATGGTGTTGCCTTCAATATGTTTAACAAACGGATATGGGAAGCTTTATGAGTCTTAGGAGAGCTATCTTAGTTCATGAAATATGCAGTCTGGGCTTACACATTCTACCCAACATGAAGATAAGAGCCAACTGGGAAGCACAGAACTTGGGAGGCTGAGGCAAGAGGATCAAGAATTCAAGGCTGGACTGGGCTATATAGTAAGACCCAGGAGAGGGGCTGGGAACATTGTAGACCTTGAAGCTTTATCATTATTGTATTAATAAATAACAATGTCATTTTTATGCTTAGGAAAGTTTACATATACAATTTATTTTTATGTTAAATCTCCTGTTCAAATAAAAACAATGATATTTCCTATCTTTGAGTTAAGGTGTAGCCTATAGATTTGAATGGTGTCGCTGCCTTTTGTTTGCAGGTTAGTTGGTTCTTTTTGCTTTGGTTTGTTCATTTGTGTGGTTTGGGGTTTAGGGGAGGTTGTTTTGTTTTGTTTTGTTTTGTTTTGTTTTGTTTTGTTATGAGACAAGAGTTCTCTGTGTACCCCTGGCTGTCCTGGAATTCTCTTTGTAGACAAGGCTGGCCCAGAACTCAGAGATCCACCTGCTTCTGCCTCCCAAATGCTGGGATTAAAGGCGTGTGCCATCACTGCCTCATGAACTGTGTCACTTTTTGAGAGGATATGTTCAAATGAACCTTAAAATAGCAATTACATTGGTTTTTTTAACATTATACATATTAACTACGTTTTCAGATTTTCAAGTTAAAAAGTCACAATAATGTGCAGGGCCTGTAGCGAGGCCTGTTTCTTCTGCTCCCTTCATAACCCTTTTGTACGAATGAGTTCTGTTGGGAAAGGAAGAACCTCCACAATGAAATTAGCCCTGCAGGCAGGACTGCTTTTAGTAACAGATTGTTTCGGGGCAATTGAATTCTTTGGTTGAGTAAACCATGAAAAGCAGAGTCCTCATCAGAACTGCTGAATCTGATCCAGTGAGTGGGATGTCACTCAGGAGGAGGAAATCCAGGCCACACCTCTGCAACCAGATGTTTTACAATATGGGTTCCTTACTCTCTTCCACCCTTCTCCACCCTTGTTCCACCCTTCCATCCCCCCAATACTAGGTAGGAGAGAAGGAAGGATAGAGGGAAAGGGGGGCAGCATTATCCTTAGACTACTTCCTGATGATTAGGGATGTCTATTTCCTTGAGGAAAGTTTGAGCTTCACAGTCAGGATATTCGATTCCTTCTTCTCTTTGTGCATGACCACTTGACAAACCGCAAAAGGAGCAACCAGCAACAGCAGCAGCAGCCACTGCGGCCCCTTTCCGGGCCCTCGCATTTCTACGCCCTCTCAAGTCCCCAGAATTCCAAACGTCATACTCTTGCAGGAACTATTTACAGCTGTTGAAATCACAGCCCTGCCAGAGCACAAGGCAAATCATAGTCAGCTGCTATGGACAGTCTGAAGCAGCCCCATATCCCACACCCAGGATTACAACAAAAACATATTCCCATGGCATTTCTGTGTTCTTTAAAGAAATCAAAATTACAAAATTCTCACTACACATGTCCAAACTGGCCACATGCATCCTTCACAGACAGATAGGGATTGAGGTAAGGGGCTTAGGTCAGGTTCTAATGTCTCTGCAGCTCCGAATCCTCGTGTAGTGATGGATACCAATAGGAACCTTATGGGGGGACTTTATTGCAGCCATAAAAAAGATGGAAGTTGTTTGAAAGAAAATGGATGCAACTGTAAACAGTCATGATTGATAAATCAGGGCAGTTTCACTAAAAGGATTGTCTGTTTTCTCTCATTTGTGGTTCCAAATTGTATAGAGATACATAAAATCATGTGTGCATATGAGTAGAAGCTGAACCATCTAGGGGAATAAAGGGAACTAATGGGAGGGGAGGGCAACACACTGGGAGAGGTCAGAGGGAGGTTTGGTGAGAATATATGCAACCTGCATTCAATGCACATTACAAGAACATGTCTGTGTATACAGTGGGACTATGCATGAATTTTTAACGTTTTTATAAAAAGGAAGTATTGTAGGTAACTAGCAAATTTTTGTTTGTTTGTTTCAAGACAGCATTTCGGTGTAGCCTTGGCTGTCCTGCAACTCGCCTTGTAGATGGGGCTGGCCTCACAGAGATCTGCCTGCCTCTGCCTTCTGAGTGCTGGGACTAAAGGAGGGTGTCCATAACAGCTACCAGCCAATTTATTTTTCTAAGGTTTTCCTCAAAAATATCCTCTCATTGGATTATTTCCTATCAGCAATTAAGTCTTTCTTTCTTTTTTCATTTTTTACAATTTATTATCTATCCTGATTGTAGCCCCCTCCCTCAACTCCTCCAAGTCCCACACTCCCTCCTTCTTTCGCCCATCCCCTTCCCCTAATCCACTGAAAGGGGGAGTTTTCTTCCCCTGCCATCTGCCCATAGCTTATCAAGTCTCATCAGGACTGCCTGAATCCTCTTCCTCTGTGGCCTGGCAAGGCTGCATCGCTAGAGGGAAGTGATCAAAGAGCAGGCAATGTAATTCATGACAGAGTCAGACCCTGTTCCCCTTACTCGGGAACCCACATGGAGACTGAGCTGCTTATTGGCTACATCTGAGCAGGGGATCTAGGGCCTCCCCAGCATGGTCCTTGATTTGTGCATCAGTCTCTGCAGGACCCCCTGGGGTCAGATGGGTTTTTTTTTAGTTTTGTTGGTCTCCTTGTGGGGCTCCTGTCCCCAAGTCTTAAGTCACACTAACAAGCGTCACAAAATAAGTGTCCTGTCCTTTCCTATTCCCTTATGTATTCCTCTCTTCTCTCTTTTCATCTTTCTACAACAATGTCAGTAACTGGAACATTTACTTCTTACATTTATTGTTCCTTTTGTTGTTGTTAATTTGTTTGGTTTTTGGTTTTTGAAACCACGTCTTGTGTATCCTAGATTGGCCTAAAACTCAGTTAATAGCTGAGGATTGCTTTGACCTTCTTTATTTTCTTAAGTGTGAACATTTTAGCCTCCTGCCTCCACCTCCTGAGTGCTGGGGTCCCAGTATATACCACCTTGCCTGATTTATTGAGTGCTGGGGCTTGAACTTAGGGCTCTGTGTACTTGAGGCAAGCTCTCTACCAACAGAACCACATACCCTGTTCTCTTCTATCTGGATTTCAGAGTGATATAATCACTTGCCCAGAGGATGTTATGGTATTAATGCTTTATCCTAAAATGATGACTTCTTTATATTCTAATTCACTGAGATAATCATATTACATATTCGTAAAATACACACGTTCTCACAAAAAATTCCTCATAACACTGTATTCGGTACACGTCAGAAACACAGTCCCTATCAAATCCATTGGCACCTGGTCCATGCATCTCTCTGATTCTAAGAAAATGTTTCTGCAGATCTGTCACTGTGCACAGAACAACAGCAAACTTTGCTCTCTGATCTTGACTATATTTTTCTCTTTTTTTGTTGTAATTAAATAGTAAGTTGACAATAATTGGATCACTTTAAAATCTGACAGTTCACATGTGTATTCATAAATGTATATATGTGTGTGTGTTTTAACATGTTATAAGTCAAATCTTTTTAAAACATCAAATAAATACCTTAGTGATGGAACAGGATGTTCAATGAACTAATAGTTTCTTTCTCATGTGTGTTTGTTGTATGAAGAGTTTATAAAACTCTTTGAGGATGGGCCTTATACATACATATATACAGACTGACCTCAAACTCATGACAGATCTCCTGTCTCAGCCTCCGAAGTGCTGGGAATACACACCTGAGCCATTAGGCCACTTGACAAATATTTGACTTTTAGGTGCTTTAGTTAGATGAGATAGCCCACTTGCTGAATGCTGGGGTTATTGTAATATTCAGGAAGCAAGCATGTTTTCTACAGACCTTTCATTATCTACAACTTCGACTGCAATAAGTGATTAATAAGAGTTTTCCAAACAGTAGCATAAAATGAATATTTAGGTGAATGATTACAATTATTGCTATGTAATTGAATCAGTGGATGGGTTGATTTGCTGTAGCTGATGATTTGAATTAAGCCAAGTTAGACTAGCAGTCAAAAACAAATGACCAAGGCCAGACTTTTAAGCCATAAATTAGCAATGGCATATATATTTTTTTTAAGTTAGATTTTTGTATCACTGAGGAGGCTTAACATACACACACATACCATCAGTTTTCAAAAGGACAGATACAGGGCAAGAGCGAACTCTGGAGCCTGGAAGCATATGTTAAGAAATTAACATTTTAGCTGGGATTTCCCCTGTGTGTTTCCAATAATCAGATCTCCCTGGTTTCATGAGACCATGGCTGCATGTATTTCTATGAACATAAACATCCGGCAGAGAGCTGAAAACCCAGCAGACCGTCTCAACACATCCAAATGCAGATGCCCCGTGCTTTCCAGCAATATGCTTCCCTCCCACCAAAGTTCAACTCAGGAGTGATTTGCCCCAAGCCCTAATGGACGCCGTGGACAGGGCTGCCCTGTAAGTGCTGTGCAGATGCCACCGCCCCAAGCCTGTTTGCTAAGTACAGGAATTGGAAGATGCCAGAGATTGTTACAGCAACCCAAGAGGGCGGTTCAAAGTGTCCTAAATTTAGTAACTGGAAACTTGATTTGTCTAGTTTTCTTAAGTTTCTTTCTGATAAGATATTTTAATTTTTACAGATGCATCTACGATGGGCGATTAAAAGGAAGGGCCTGATTTTCCAAACAGCACATTTGTGTATGACAAAATGCTAGGAAAGAATCCCTCCCATCGTGCTTTTGGTTAAAGGACAGTAACTGAGGGAAAAATGGTCACTTGTTATGAATGCTGATAGCCAGGGGGTTATTCATTTAATTAGAAAAAGGCGAAGAAATGGGGGCTGGGATGGGGGTGGTTCTGTGGGGAGTCTGCAGGCTTTCAGCTGAATGGGAGCCTGGGCTCTTTTGAGCTTTCACTACCAAACTGGACTCTTCCTTCTCTGTGTGAGTGTAGAGTTACCGCTTTTGATGCCTGGCAACCGTTGTAAGGGAAATCTTGGAACTCACAATCGGGACAAAAAGGACAAGGAAAGAGATTTTGTGCAGATAACAGAGTGGGATTAGAAGAAGTTCAGGCAGGAGGTGATCCATGCGCAAAGACAGATTTGCCTCATTAAAAACAAAGTCTGGAAGGACAGTTGCCGGGCTGCTGACAGTGAGCATCTTCTGGAGGTAGGATTACCAAAAACTTTTGCTTTCTAAATAATGTCCGTGCGTGTACATTTTATAGCAAACATTAGGGACTGCTATCGGAAGAGGAGGAAAGGAATGTTAGTTCTAAAAAATGGATTCTGGAATCAGTGTATCGCTTGAGAGGGAATTTACTAAGAACACCAACAGCAATATAAAGTAAAGAGAAGCTAAGCATGAGGGAACATCCCTCATGCAGCAAATATGCCTGAACTGCACACTGCCCTGGGCCTGGGTATCTGTGGGATTAGGCAAGGGACTTTTCTTTTTTCTTTCTCTCTTTATAAAAAATATAACTCTACTTTTTCTCTTATTCAACTTTTTTAATTATTTATTTTTGTTTCATGTGCACTGGTGTTTTGCCTGACTATGTCTGTGTGATGGTGTAGGATCCCCTAGAAGCAGAGTTACAGATAGCTGTGAGTTGTCATGTGGGTGCTGAGAACTGAACCCTGGGTTCTCTGGAAGAGCAGAGATGCCCTTCAACACCAAGCCATCTCTTCAGCCCCACAAGGAACTTTGCACAGTTAAGTGTGTATGGCAAGAGCACCAGCTGATGCCCTTCAACACCAAGCCATCTCTTCAGCCCCACAGGAACTTTGCACAGTTAAGTGTGTATGGCAAGAGCTGGGGTTTGGTGCTGGAGGACCTGGTTGGTGAGTGAGCAGTATGGGATGCCTCACTAAGTGTTCTCACCACTGGAGATGGACTCTGTCCCTCTGTCTTGCATTTGCTCGTCTTCGTTAGCGAGTCAGGTGACTGACTAAAGGGATCCAGCCCTTGCTGAGGCCTGCTGTGCGTCTGGACACGGTGCTTTGCTATTAACAAGCATAATTTAACTTGATCTTTGGGAGGAAGGGTCTCCTAAGGAAGGTAGCTTTTGTGATAACACAACGAGGCTCAGGAGGTTGGGAAACCTGCAGTGGCTGTGCAGCTCAGGCCTGTGTGGATTTGAAGTTCACGGTTTCCCATCGACATCGCCCGGCTCTCTCCCTTCATTCTGTCATAATAAAGGCCCCTCCCCCTCCTCTGTAAGCAACCACAGCCTTAATCCTTCACAACTTATTTGCTATTTAGGGACATGCATGAAATTCTGGGTAAGAATGTGGTTTAAGGAGGGTGAGGGAAATGGCTCAGTCGGTAAAATGCACGTCTTGCCAGCATGACTTTGATCCCTACCACACTTGTAAAAGCCGAGTGTAGTGAGAGGCTCCTGTAATCCTAGAGCCAGGGAAGTGGAGGCAGGCAGGTCCCTGGGGCTTGCTGGCCGGCCAGCAGAGTCCTGGGTTATGGTGAGAGACCTTGTCTCAAAAGGCAAGCTGGGCGGAGCCTGAGAAGTGACTCCTGAGGATGGCCTCTAGCGTGCACACACAGAGAGAGGCAGGGAATACAGTTTAAAGAACACCAAGTGAATGGATAATGCTTAGAGCTGTGGTACGTTCTAGAGTGAGTGTTTAATCACCTCTGGCTTTCCTTTGCGGTCTTAAAGCAACCAAGCATCCTCTGCTTGTACGGCTCCAAAAGCCGCTGATCATGAAACCATTGATAGCTTCCCAAGTCAAAGGGGTTGGTATAAAGATGTTGATAACATGTTTTGATGCCTTTAAGTGTTAGGAAAACAAGTGAGGGAGTTTGAAGAGGGGCCAGACTACCCAATGATCACATCTGAAAGTTAATTTGGGAGCAGGGTTCTGTTTAGAAAACAAACTGGCGACAGATATTCCTGCCTATCAGAAAAGCAAGAGGGTTGAAACACAATGGCGTTTTCTTTGCTGTTCCCAGACCCTGAGAGACGCTCACTGATTTTAACTCTCTCATTACTGGTTTCTGTTGCAGTTGCAGACTTTTCATACTCTGCTTATTTAGCATAGGCCATATGTTCCGAACCTCTTTCTATGTCAGCACGTAGAAATCTGCCTATACTATCATTTGTTGTGACTGCATAATATTACGCCGCAAGTGATTTGAACAGACACAGTTGGGAACAGGCACATGAATGTGTATATAAGAATACAGGGCCCCAAAAAGGTTGACACATGTGAACCAGGCCTACAATAAGACCAGAGGGACAGCGACCCTCTTAAACTATACACTCCTAGCTCCTTGCCAGCCTCACTGTGGCCCTCTGCATCTGTGACATTTGACCAAATTGCAGTGGGTGTCCTTTCACAAAGATTACTTCACAGTTGCACCCCGCTCCTCTCAAGGGTGATTGCTGGAAATCCACTGGAAATAATAAGCCAATGTCAAGGACCATGGTTGCTGGCGCCCCCCTGCCCCCACTCCTTGTTGTACTAACCCTTTAGATCACATGATCACATGATCTAAAGTGCACTAGGCTGTTTGGTGATAATAAAATAAAAATAAGAATTTTATGGAAACAACGCATGATTTGAATGCAAACTAATATATCATGATGCTGGATGCTTAAAAATATGCTGCCAAATTCTGCTGAGTGTTTAGTAAAATTAAAAACAATGCGAGTGTGAATCACTCCTCTTTGTGGAAGAAAGGCCATCTGTCAGAGCCACCTTTCATCTATTCCATGTACCAGGAAGTTCGTTTAAATTGCCCCTTTGGGGTTGGAGAAGATGCATTTGGAGTGGCATTGCCAAGATGTTGAGGTCCACCCTAGCTGAGACCAGAGGGACAGCTGAGATACATAAGAGAAGATTCCGGGGATGAGCGCAGAAGAGGGCACATGAGAACTGTTCCTTGGTGACAGAACCATTTGCTGGGCTGATATAAATACTTCTGTGAGCTGGAAGTTGCCAAGGCAACAGTCCCATTAATAAAGAATAACCCTCATTTATTATCAGTGCCTGAATGATTTTTTTTCTCAATAAAATGCCCCTAGTAGTCTAACACTGACACTCTTGATCTACCTACTCAGCTTTCCTTTCTAGACAGCAGAACTATTTAGCCCTGCTCAGTAGGTGTGCCTTAGCTTCTCTCCCACTGGGAACAGAACAGGAGAAAAAAAAACTCAGCACATTGTAAAGGCAGTAAAGATAATAATTCATAACAATTACCTAATAGAAAGTAATTGCCTTTTTGATATATGGTTTGGCACAGGCAGAGCCTGCAAGTGACTGTGACTCAGTTGTATTTGAGCAGGCCGGGACTTTAAATTAACTCATCTTTATGATTTAATGGCTCATAGCCAAAATATTTTTTTAAGTAAGTAGAGTGTGACATTAGCACTTCAACTCCCCAGCCAGGCTGCAAATTTCAGCTCCATTTTCTCATGCATACACGGGATAGTTCAGAAAGGCAGCCATGGCCGAAATGTAGGTCTTGGGGAACCTCTGTTGTTCTGAAGAGTTAGAAAATTATTTAGACCCAGGTGGTGGTGGCACATGCCTTTAATTCCAGCACTCAGGAGGAAGAAGCAGGCAGATCTATGTGAGTTCAAGGCCAGCCTGGTCTACAGAATGAGTTCCAGGACAACCAGGACTACAATGGAGGAACTCTGTTTTGAAAAACTGAAAGCAAGAAACAAAGAGAAAAGAAAAGAAAATTATTTAGAGAGATAAAGGTTAGGGATGACTGGATACCACACACGATGCCTCCTGGTAGCTGTGGGGTATGGGCAGAAGGAACTCTTTACTCAGAAAGAATATTGTGTTAGTTACTGAGTCACTGGTGTGACAAAACCTGACAAAAGCAACTTAAGAAAGGAAGGGCTTATTTTGGCTCACAGTTTGAGGGGATACAGTCAATCATGGTGATCATATTGCATTCCCAGTCAAAAAGCAGAGAAGGAAAGAGGTGAAAGATGGTGCTTGATTTGCTTTCTCTTGGTTTATTTTTGTCTGTTTCTGTACTCTTCTTGTGGTGTTGGGGATTAAATACAGAACTTGTGCATACTGGAAAGTGCTCTATCACTGAGCTACATCCCCATGCTTTCTCCTTTCTATGAACCCAAGACCCCAGCCTAGGGAATGGTGCCATCCATATTCTAAATGGGCCTTTCCTCCTCGGTTAAAACTCTCTGGAAACACCTTTGCAGGCACATCCCATGAGATTCCAAATCTAGTCAGTTACAATGAAGGCAAATCATCACAAATGCATTTGAAGAGCTTACCTTTCACCCACCTTTGATTATACCAACAGATCTTTCCTGTCCAGACTGGATGCTTGCTGTGTGCTTATACAACAAACATTTTATTGCTGATTACTCACATAACATGCTTTTTTTTCCATCTTGTCTTGTTAGTCCCAAAGATGGCAGGAGAAAGACCACTGACCCATATTATCAAGCCTTTTTAAGGGGTAGGAGTTTTCCAAATGGGGGATTTTGCAAGCAAAATAGGCAGGGTTACAGGAACAGAACATAAGCATAACAAGTTAGTCACAATAACCTCCTCAAACAAAGACATGATTGCAAGGTGGTCATAACAATAGGTAGTCATAACAAGGTAGCCATAACATCCTTTTTTTACAAGATGGTTATTAAGTCTTTGAAACAAAGACATAACTGTCATTCCTGGAACAGGCAGTACAGAATCATTTGTAGTTTAGGTTACAGATAGGGCATAGCCCAATCCTTGAAAAAACAGAGGTTTATGAAGAGAGAAGAATGTAATTTGTCTTTACTATGAGATGGCTTTTGAGCCTAAGATGGAGGCAGGTTGGTTCTTCAGTTTCTCCTGATCTAGACTTCACTTAGTTTTTAGAAAAATAGCAGGTGTTTTAATGTATATATGTAAATAAAATCACTTTTATATGTATGAGTGCTTTTAATGCATGTATTATCAGTACACCACATACATGCAGTGCCCACAGAGGCTAGAAGAGGGCACAAGATTCCCTGGAACTGGAGGTACAGACAGTTGTGAGTCATCATATAGGCGCTGGAAATTGAATCCCAGTCCTCTGAAAGAAAGCCAGTGTTCTTGACTGATGAGCCATCTCTCCAGCCCCTCAAAGAACTTTGTTTTGGTTTTGGGGGGGTTGTTTGTTCATTTCGGGTGTTTTGTTTTGTTTTGTTTTGAGATAGGGTCTACCTTTGTGGTCCTGACTGTCCTGGAAATCATTATTGTAGAGCAGGCTGGCCTCAAACTCACAGAGTTCCACCTGCTTCTGACTCCTGAGTGCTGGGATTAAAGATGTACACCACAACACCTAGCCACAAAGAACATTTTTATTATGGAATTAGATAATAAGTCTATTGTACTCGATTACATCTTTTCCTAATAACTTTTTCAACAATCTGATATAGGAAAACATGACAACTAATACAAGAAGAAAAGAAACCATTTATAATCAATCCCAGCAACTAATGATAGTTTGCATGAATAATATCATGGGTTATTGGTTTCATATGGATGTTTTTTCAAAGTCTTTAAAAAACATTCATTTTTCTGGACATGGTGATGCATGCCTTTAATCCCAATATCTGAGGGGCAAGCAGGCACATCTCTGGGAATTTGAGGGCAACCTGGTCTACATAGTAAGTCCAAGGCCAGCCAGGATTACATGGTGAGCCCTTCTCTCAAAACCAACCAAACAAAAACACTCATTGCATAATCCTGTTTTCTCCTCATAAGATGGGATCACACGGGCTGGAGAGATAGATCAAGGGGGTAAAAGCTGATATGGCTCTTGCAAGGATTTGAGCTTGGATCCCTGCATCCATGCCAGGAGGCTCACAATGCCTCAAGCTGCAGGAGATCCCACACCTGCTTCTGCCCTCTGTAGCTACCTTCACTCATGCAAACATACCCACACACAGACACACACACACACATACATATATACACAAAATTTAAAACAAAATAAATAGATCCTTTTTAAATGACAGAACCAGGCTATCATCTTTTCTGACCATGCAGGGACAAATGGCACATGCCAAGCACTGCAAGGCCCAAGCATCAGATTATGATTGAAGATGCTGGTGGAAGTGATTGGGCCTGGCACACTCTCACTATGGAAATTTCAGCCACCTGAAACCAATCTGATGTCTTAAGTCTTTGCTTCTGACTTTGCCCTAAGCACAACTTTCAGCAGCGGCAGATGTGTAGGTTCCTCTGGGGATGGTAACGCTGGCTTCCTTGTGCCCTTTCCTGCTATTGGTGGGACAAGAGAGACGACTTATGCAAAGTAGGCAAGAGTCCATGAGGACTAAAAGTCACAATGATGATACATGATGCTTGCTTGCTTGCTTGCTTGCTTGCTTGCTTTTGTAGAGGGGTCCTGTAGGGGAGTTGCCTTAACCTCCTTTCACTCTCTGCAAGCCCCTCCAACCACCTCCAGATAAGCATGACAAATACAGGCAGAGAGAATGAAAACCCTCTGTAGTAAAGGTAAGCATGTCGTTTGAGGACATGGTTGTTTGTAACAACCCACGTGAAAAACCATGCTTATCGCTGTGGCTAAATGAACCCCCCACATCACAGGCACACCCTCCTTTCCCCCACATAGGTGCAGCGCCACGTTCATCACACTCCCCACCTTGCTCACGGTAAGCCCCCCGCCCTGCCACCATCCCCCTTCCACACGTCACGAGGAGACATTCTGTTGCCGAGAAGATAAAACCAGGATGGATGCTTCATAGTGTTATCTGAAAACAAAATCAAATAAGCTCTGTCTGTCTAGTTTTTAAAAAGAGGGGGTTGTGGTTCAAGTTGGTATACCTGCCAGCATGTCTATAATCCCAACAATTAGGAGGTGGGAGCTGGAGGCTCAGATGGTCAACACCATCCTCCGCCAATGAGTTAGAGGCCATCCTGGGCTACATGAGACCCTTTTCCCACCCCACCCCCAAATGGAAGAGGAGGAAGAGGAAGAGGCAGACACTTTAATTCTCAGTTACAGTAGTTGGAAGGATAGAGAGGCCGGCTAGTTTTTCCACCAACTTCTTTTAAGTCAGCACCATGGGCTGAATAATTTACCCTCAACTCACATCCTGCCCATGCCAACCCATTCCTGTGTCCATCTGCCCACCAGTTAGTTCTTCAGTAACTGTCAAGTGTCTGGTGGTAAGTGGGGTAGAGCTGAACATTAATGAGGGTGGTGAAACTGGAGTAGACTCTTGAAGGCTGAGGGGAGCAGCCAGGACAGCACCATGGGGGCTGTGAAGTACTCTGGGCATCCTGAAGAATGTCTCTATTCGAGGGCCAGATAGGACGTGCTTCTTACCTTACCGTTATTCATACTGTCAGCATCAGTGTCAAAGACAATGGTGGAGTCGATTCTCTGCCCGGATTTTGAGGATCGGCATGATCTCCCCCTATTGCTCTTGGAGCCTTCACCATTAAATTGGCTTCCAGGCATAAGTTTCTATGAAATAGTCTAAACCACATTAGGCTGAGTTTATGTCAAGCAGAAAGTAATGGTGGGTCATCTGCCACGTGGGAGTCCTCATGTCTCACTGAAGAAGACAGTGGGAAAAAAAGAATGAATTCTTGACTTTGGGGGGACTTTTGAGGAAGCTGTGCAGGCGTGTCCACATGAAGCTACTAGTATCAGGCTAAGGAGGGGACAGCAGCCCTGCCGATAGACTTGACTCAGATCTGACACTTGCCAGCAACATTAGGAACTTCCCTAGCCTCCTAGGTCTTGGGTTTTTGTTTTGTTTTGTGTTTTTCTCTAAGAAAATGAAAAAGTTGTAAAAGGCAGGTTTAAAGCACATGAGCATATTACTTATCCCCAACTCTTTTTTAAAAGATTCTTGGTCTATGACAGTATTTGACAAGAGTTATGGCCCTAGTATTGATGAAGTTGTGACAATGCAAGGCTTTGGAGGCCAGAAAACATTCTGGGCTCTATCCAAACTCTTTAAAAGAAACAAGAACCTTTGGTCTTTGGTACGATTGTAGGTTTTGATTTTCAAAAACCTTTATTTGGGGTTCTACCTAAACTCGTCTACCTCCCTTCCAACCCACCAACCTTAGGTAGAAGAGAGAGAAAGAAGGTTAATGGGACGGGAATGTGGGCCTCTTTAGATGTAGTTCCTTGGGGGATTCTGCTCTTTGTCGTGGTGGTGTCAAAAAACTGACAGCAACAGCAGCAGCACAAATCAGCAGCAACAACAATTCAGCAAAAGTGGCCTACTCGAATCGATCTCTGAGAATTTCTCTTTAAAAGCGCCTCAAAGCACAGCACAGTAACGTGAAGCATAGCACGGTGATACAAAGTGATCTCACGCTGTCTGTGGGCTCCTCTTTATACCTTCTAGAGTCTAGTACCAGGATGTTTTTCAGCCGGCAAGAACCACGCCCCCGGCATGAGACAGTTTCCTGTTGACCAGGACCACGCACCCTCTCGCGAGGCTGCTGTCAGCTGTGGACAAAGCATTCCCATATCCCACACCTGGGACAACAGAAACATATCCACGCAATCAAAACTTCCAAGATTGTGATTGAGAGAGAGCAAGCAGTGTTTCCTCCTTGGCTCTTTGCTTATGCCCCCAAGCACCATTAGCTCATTTTTACCCAGGGCTCTTGTTTTGGCTTTCACCAGTCAGTTGTGCTCGCCCAGAATGGGGCTGCCTTTCTCTCAGCACAGAAGCAAATTGCTCATGTAGTTCTCTTGCAAATACTCTGAGAAGTGAGACTTCGCCCAAACTGGCTTAGCTTATATCCACTTGTCCTCTTCCATGACAGAAAATCCTGGAAAACCTGCAGTTGGTCTTTTTGGTTATTTGCAAATCCTATGTTGGCCTGACAAAATTATATCCAGGACCTGCACTGATCCCATTCATGTTTGCCAAACCTGCCCGCTTTCTGTACTTCAGGCCTCTCCCTTGGGAACTAGGAAGGAATCTGAAATTAGAAATTTTTATACCAGGGGTGGGGTAGATGGCTTCATAGGTAATGGTGTTTCCCATAAAATCATGGGGACCTACATTCAAAGCCACAAGACCCACGGAAAAAGCCAGGCACGGCTGTGTTTGTCTATAACCCCTGAGTTGATAGACAGAGACAAGCAGATTCCAGAACCTTGCTGGCAAGCCAGCCAGTTCAGATAATTAATTTTAGATTCAGTGAAAGACCCTCACCCAAATGAATGAAAAAAAGATAAATAAAGACATCTGAGAATTTCTCTACCTCCTGGATATGTACACACACACACACAAAGGGTCCCCGCACTCACATGATTTGTTACACATGCATACACACAGTGTATACCACACTATATACATATACACCGTGCAAGTATGTCACACACACCTACTCACAAACAAACACACAAATAAAAACATTGAAAAAGAAAGAAATATTTAGCCGGGTGAGATAGTGCACACCTTTAATCCTAGTACACATGAGGCAGAGGCAGGTGGATCTCTGTGAGTGTGAGGACACTCTGATCTACACAGTGAGACCCTGTCTTTAAAAAGGAAGGAAGAGATGGAGGAAAGGAGACTTGTCTCAGCTTTGTTGCTTATCATCTACTGGCTCTGGGCAAACATCGTCATCCTTCCTCAAGGGTTGAGTGAAATGAACCCCCTTAGGTGGTTCCAAAATGGGTGCCCTCTGCGTTATTTTGCCAACTCAGCAACTGATGAGAATAAGATAGATGTGCAAAAAAAAAAAAAAATAGTTCAGATACCACATAAGCCAACAGTTTTCTTGTGTGGTACCCTGACTAGAAGAGAATGGCTCCTGAGGCAACTTGTAGATTTGGTTCAGGAACTCTGTGAGCAAGCCTGAGCACTCCTCTGGACTGACTTGCATGCTCACTAGAGACAAAGAAGCTTTCTTAAGCCTTTCCTGAGGCTGGTAACATGCCAACCTGAATTTCTTCCATTCTGAGGCATTGTGGGCTGGAGTTCATGTTCGTGACTGCAAGGCTTGCTTTAAACAAAATCATGAAACAGGTGACATGTGTCCTTGCCTCCATCCAACGTTCTTCTTATTTGTCATCTCTCTGTCAGATCCCTCTTTACCTCCTCACTCGCTAAAACTCAAGGGACTTCCTCAGGGTAGAATAGCAGGGACTGAAGAATAAATAGCCATGAGCTACAGTATTTCTAATTATGTGATCAAAACATGGGCAGATGAGTTAGGGAGACCGATGGGGATTGCACTGTCAGTGCCCTGCCCAGGACCCTATCACAAACCTCGGACCTTGTCCTTGATGAAGAAAGTCAGAGAGTCCTTTCCCTTTACTTTCTGGTCCAGGCAAACAAGCATCTAGAAATGCCTTCAGCAGAGTAGCCTGGCTGAACGCTTTCCATCTTCCACGTCATGCCCCCACCCTTTCCCTGAGTCGTGTCTGTTTCTTTGGCTATGTGCATGGGACTCTGCAGCCCGGGGCTTTTCCAGAGAAATTCTGCAAAGCTCTGATGAGTACTGGGAGATCAGCTGGGCTTCCCCAGGGCGCCAGCTCTCTCCCAAGAGGATTAGATGAAAATAAGTCATGTTTAGCTGGTGTCTGCTTGCCTGTTCTCAAGGCTTACTTTCAACTGACCAGGAATTCAGTTTCCCGTCCTCCCTCCCTACAACCCAGGGTCTGTCTTGAGGACCCAGCTGCCAAGGCGCTCCTGATTATAGAGTTCAAATAAGGTTTCCAGCCCTGGCTTCACCTGAATGTCCTTACCCTCTCTGTACATATGTACTCACAGACAAATAGATACACATGTTCCCCCTGCCCAAAGATCACAGAGCCTATCTCCTTTGAAGGCCTGTCAAGGGCTCCCAATGCCCTACACAAACATAACAGTCAGAGTCAGCAAAAACTCTTAAACTATGGGTCGTTTGTCCTTCCCCAAAGTCCCTACATCTGGCTTTTTCTTTCACAATATGTCCAAAGCCTGCATGAGCCAAATGCTTTCCTTTCCAGTTACCAGACTCAGCAGGTTCAGAAAAATCACCCCTAAATCAATTGCTGTCTGGTGGAAGGAACTCACAGAAATTTCCAGAAGGAAGAAGCAAATGGGTCAGAACATCTCAAATTTGTAAATACCTGCAGATGGGCGGAGTTCCAAATGGATGTGCATTTGAGCTTGCTAACTATGCCCAGGGTTCCAGGATGCTGAGAGAAGGACCTCAGATGCCCAGGAAGGTGTTTTCTACATGTGTCAAAAGAAGGATCTGAAACAGAAGTGCATCCCAACCTCAACCCTTTTTGTGGAGTAAAAGGCCATTTGCAGGAAGGGACTAATTAATGAAATTGCCCATCTTCCTTAGTCAGACCTGCCAGCAAAGTGCTTCATTAGCAGCAGGCTTGATTTTGTTACTAGGGAAAGTAGAAAAGGCTAATGATGGTGTTCATTGTGGGATGACAAAAAAAAAGTGTGTGTGTGTGTGTGTGTGTGTGTGTGTGTGTAGCTAAAGCCATCTCCTGAGCTGCCATTTCAACTGTCGAAGTTGGACCAGCCTGAATCACTGTTTCCATGGCAACCGGAAGTCAGTATATTGCTTGTCATAGATGGTGTTACTGTTGCCGAGAGAAGCACAGGTATTTTATTTATATCTGAGCCATGGAAAGTTGCATTTGGTAGTCCTTTTGAGAAATGTGGTCATTAGACAACAACAGAAGCCTTTTTGGAGCACTGAAAATATATTTTGATGGAAAAGTGGTTCAACTCAAAGCTTCGTATTCATGAGTCATAACAGCTCCAAGGCTGGTGAAATTTTAATTTTCTACTCTTCACTGAGAGAGATCTGACGGATGGGATTTTTAAATTACTTAGTCTCAGCAATGAGATGACCAAGACAAAGGGAAGGGACAGTGGTGAACTTCAAAATAGCTTTAAGAAAATATGCTCCCACTGCCCATTCACAAGTCTCTGTCTGTTATGTTAATGATGGGTCAAGTTTGTGGGTTTTTAAGTAAGTGGCCTACCAATATTGGTTTAAGTTCAAATGTTTTCTTAGTGGAAAGAAATCCTTAAGATGAGAGTAGTGGTGAAAGAAAAAAGCTGAAGGTGTTTTGTAAAAATTATCAGAAGTCAAAATAGTGGCTGGAATGACAGGCTCGCCTGTCTGGTTAACATCTTTACCCTTCCAGCTTAGAAAAGAGCCTAGGATTGACACTGGAAAGAAATTAACCCAATCTTCCCATTGCTATTCTAGCAACGTGGTTTTGAAAATGCGTGGAATTGACTCCCACCTTTCATAACAAGGAGTCAGGTTCGATTCGGCGGAGTAGAAACTGCCCTGAACGCACAGGAAGCTAAGAGGGAGCAGATCAGAGAAGAGATCAGCAAACAAAAAGAATGTTGATATTGGTATTAACTCAGGACCACATAAAATTGAATCACGCTTTTCAGGGAGGTTTCCTTCTCGAAAAGTATTTTCCTATTACACAAATGAGCAGAAAACCAGAAGGAATTGCGGGGAGGTGGGAGGGGGCTTGCAAATGGGAGAGAACTCTCAAGTGGAAGAGACTATGCATATTTAGGGAAGGGGAGTAACTAGGAACTCTACTCTGTATTAAGTTTCTCTATGAATACATAATTACCCTAAAAAATAAAATCCAAGGTCAGCCATGAAGATACATACCTGTCATCCCAGCCTTTTGGAAGAGAGGGTTGCTGCAAGTTTAAGGCTAGCCTGGGCTACAGTAAGTTCCAAACCATGCTGTTGCAGTATAAGACCCTATCAATGAAAACATTCCTCCATCATAACCAAAGAGTCCATAATCTAAAAGTGTCAGAGACTGATAGATTAACAATCTGTTTCCCAACTCTCCCCAGCCAGTAAAGACTTGTCTTGGGGGAAATGAAATCGGGGTACATCATCTGAAACAGGAGAAGAACCCCATAGGCTGCTTTGCTCTGTGGATGTGTAAGCTCGTGTCTAGGTTCTGCTCTGGAGACATTACCTAAAACTACTCCATCTGACTGGCATATATCCCAAGTAGATGGGGTGAGTCTCAGTCTACGGACCAAATCCCAGGTCGAGCAGCACCTCAAGCCCCTAACAACTGGACACCATCTCAACTGAACATCTCTTCCTGGTGGCTCCCTGCCATCATGCCTGCATTGTTTTCCTCATGGCTGTGACCAACTATCTGGCAAAGAAGCAACTTAAGGAAGAAGGATTCATTTTGGCCAGTGGTTTTTGGATGTAGCCCATCAGAGTGGGGAAATCCTGAAATCAGGAGCCACTCACGGCTGTGGCAGCAGGAGTAAGAGGCTGCTTGCTCACATCTCTGCTGACCAGGAAGCTGAGCTGCAGCAGGCTAGCAGCCTCAAAGCCCACCCTGCAAAGACCCACTTTTTTCTGGCTAATCCCAACTTCACAAAACAGCACCACCAGCTGGGAATCACTCATTCAAATACATGCTCCTGTGAGAGATGTTTACCTCTAAGCCAGAACACACCAGGTCCTACAAGAAGAGGTAGGGATTAAAGCATTTTGCTTTCGAACTGCTACTTAGAAAGGAAAACACGCTAATCTCCAATATGGCTGCATGAGACTCAAGGAGTCACCTATGCTTTATAAGAAAAATTTAAGTATCAGAGTAGACAAAAAAAATTTAAAAATGAGCAAGATCAAATGAACCAGCATATGGTCGCTGCAGACAGTGTCGGAATGAAACACAGCACGCGAAGCAGAAGGACGCAGGCTCACGTGTTATGTTAATTTCCGTTGCTGTCATGAAATACCTAACATCAAATTAAATGGGAGAAAGGTTTCATCTGGCGCGTGGCTTTAGAAGTCTTGGTCAGTTGACTCCCTTGCTCTTAGTCGCAAGGCAAGGGAGCTAACGATGGCAGAAGTGCCCGGTAGAGTCAGAGCTCTAAGAGACTGAGGTCCCAGAATCCCCTTCAAGGGCACCAGGAACCTAAGTGCTCCCATCGAGTTCTGCCTCTTCTGCAATACCCCTTCAAGCGAGGGAGTCAGTCCTTCACATACGGGCCTACAGGAGACTGTCCACATCCAAACTGTAGCACCCTTGGAGAACGTGAACTTAGGGCACAGAAACAAATGTCCCATAGTGACCTAACCAAACATGCTCTAAGACATGGACAGGGATATCAAATACACTGTTGAGAGCCTTTAAAACTTCAGTGATGAAAGCGTGAGAAGGAAATAAAAGGCACAGATGAGTGAGTTAAAGAAATCAAGAAATAAAAGGCAATGCATGCAGAAACGGCATGTGTGTTAGAGGTGTTGAAATTGTATCTATTGTCAACAAAAAAAAAAAACTACTCATGTGATCCCAGTGAACTTGGATCACAGATCAGGAAGTAAAAGACAGAATCCAGAAGTTATGGACACACTCAAGTCCTATCCCCTGAGGACTGCTGTCATAGTCCCAGGATACAGAAGCTCACAAACTGAAGGGAAGACTTGGGGCCTGCTATAGAAAAACTTTTGGAAAGAAAAAGGAGCAAATCTATCCTAAGAATTACAGTATAGGAAGTTCAAAGTGCAAACATGGCTTAGCTTAGCCCCAACGATGAAGTAAGTCCAGAATAAACAAGCTTCCTTCTGGGAAGAAAATCACCCAGCTCGGCTCAGATTCAAAGCAATGCTCTCAGAAAATGGGACTGAGGACTGGGAACAGCCCAGGTGGAGGTTTCTGGTGTTTTTATAAAACTTCAATCATTGAAGCATCCGACATTTAAGAAAAATGGTCTAAGGGTAGGGATATGGTGCAGCGGTAAAGTGCCTACCCTGAAAACATGAGGGCCTGGGTTTGGATCTCCACAGCACAGAGTTCAGGCTGCATGCAGTCCTGGCCTTGTTGAGGACAGGATGCAGGGTGGAAGCTGAACCACAAATCCTTGAAGATGATTGGCCAGACACCTACCGGAATAGATGCAATCAGGTTCAGTGAGAGATCCTGTCTCAAAAAATAAAGGTGGAAGACCCCTAACAATGACCTTGAGCCTTCATACCCACATACATGCACACAGACACAAACACACACCACTCACACACAACATCACACATTACTTGCTGACTTACTAAAACAGTGATGTGGCTTTTCCTAAAACAGAAGTAATATGCTAAATAGATAACTAAGGTTAATTATGGGTGATATAGATATGATGTACTTAATTAGAACTATTTAATTATGAATAGAAGATAAGGAAAAAAAGACTATGTGTTCCAGGACATTCCCACCTGTACAAATCCTTTCTGTCAGTGGTTGTGGGGCGGGCCCAGGTGGGAACCCACTCTTTCCAGGTCCCAGTGGCACTGAAAACTCTTTTCCAATTTCACCTTCATGAACACTCTCAACTACTGGCTTCGTGTGGATAGCTTAAGAATGGGTCTCTTCCACTAAACATGTGAAACAGATTTGGAGCACACTCAGAAAAGAAACCAAGGAGAAACATGTTTTAAAAACTTTAATGGTCAAACTTTTTTTTTTTTTGAGGCAGTATCTCACCCTGGAACTTACGGGCTCTGCAAACCAAGCCACCCTCAAATTCATGGAGATCCACCTGTCTCTGCCCTCTAAAAGTTAGGATTAAACAGTGTGCGTTTCCATGCTTACCCATGAGACAAGCCTTTTAAACAGCTTGAGATACAATTCATAATATCCTAATATTCACACTTGTAGGGAATAGGAGCCTGTGGATTTTGATATTGTCCATAAGATGTGAAGCATATCAGCTCCGTCTGATTGGAGAACAACCCCTCCGTGTGTGTGTGTGTGTGTGTGGTGTGTGTTTGTGTGTGTGTCTATATGTCTGTGTAGAGAGGGGGTCCACAAAATTATTTGAATGCATGTGGTTGGATATTTATGTGGATACAGGTGCCCGTGGAAGCCAGAGTCAGTTTCAGGTATGGTTTCTCAGGAGCCGTCCACCTTGTTTTTGGAGAGGAGATTTCTCGCTGGCCTGGAGGCCACCAAAGAGGGAAGGCTGGCTGGTAAGCCTCAGAGCTCTACCTGTCTGTGCCTCCCCACCCCTGGGATTTCAAACGTGCACCGACATGCCCAGCTTTTATCACACCAGTTCTTTGGGCTTGACTCTGGTCCTTCTGCGTGCACAGCAAGCACTTTAGCAGCTGAGCCATCCCCCAGCCCTAGCTGCAGAACATTTCCACCATCCCCAGAAGAAACCCTCTGTAGTCTGTCAGCAATTCCCCGCCTCCCCCCACTTCCTCCTCCTTTCAGTGCCTGCACTCTTTATTCCACTTTCTATCTCTATAGATCTGCCTATTCTGGACATTTCTTATAAATGAGATCACAAGGGCGTGCTCACACAGGCATGCCCTTTTGTGACTGGCTCCGGTCACTCAGCATAATGTTTTGAAGCCTTGCCTATGTCATGGCCTGTGACAGCACTTTGTTTCAAAAGCTGCACAATGCACCATCTTGTGGCTAAGCAGTTTTTTTTTTTTTAAATCTGTTTATCATGTGATGGACATTTGGTCGTTTCCACATTTTGGCTATTATGGATAATGTTAGGTTTACAAGTTTTATGTGACTGTGTGTTCGAATACTCCATGGTTATGCTCACTGCTGAGGGGGAATAGATGGAAGAGCGATGTGTTTGATACCTGTTTAGAGCCCAAACATTGAAACTGCTGCCTTCTCTGTTCACAGGCAGAAATGGTACACGGCGCTTTCCTGGCCCAGCGTGCTTTTCTCCTCATGGCCTCTCAGTACCAACAACCCCAGGAGGTAAGAGAGAATCCTAAGAAACAAGGCTGTCTAGGGAGTGGGCAGTGAGACAGCAAATATGAAGACAGGAGAATCTTTTCCTCCTAGAAGCATCCAGACATGTGGCAAATGCTGCCTCTAATCTAGATCACAGTATGGCATTTCTTTCATCTTTATACCCTTGGCGACAAATGTAATATAGTGTACTGTGTGTATGACACCTGCTTGAATGACAAAAGCTCCTATAACATATCTTTTTATTACTGATATATTATGATTATGGCCAACTACATACACCGACAATGGACACTACCACTTTAAAGATCAATTTACATATATCATCTGCATCTTGTTCTTTCCTGTTTTCATGATGAAGAAAATGTTTGCACTAATTTTTGGTTCTAACCCTACATTACTTTGTTATCAGACTGATACAATTACAAATAGCTTCTTGGTGAGGGGGTGGGGCTTTGTTCCATTTCCCTTCTCGGTGCTGGAGTTTTGTCTGGAGTTTGTCTGTGAAGGTCTTATGCCAGCTGGAAAGGTTTTCATATCTTACTTTCCTTCTCTCTGTCTCAAAATACCTGACAAAGGCAACTTAAAGAAAAGATTTAGTTGGGCTCACGATCTGAAGGCCCAGCCCACCAAGGCAGGAAAGGCATGCTGGAAGGAACATGGGGCAGATGGCCACTTGTATCACAGTGGGAAAGGAAGAGAAACGAATACAGATGCTCAGTTAGCTTTCTCTTTCGTTCCTCTTTTATTCTCTCTGGGGTCCCAGCCCACAGGATACTGTCACCCCCATTCAGAGTCTTCTCTTCTCAGTTAAATCTCTCTAGCAGCACCCTCACAGACACACCCCGGGGGTGCGTCACCTAGGTGATTCCAAATGTAGTCAAGTTGACCTTGAGGATGAACCATCCCAAGTACCAACGCAAGGGTCCCACCCCAAGGAGTTCCTGCTTAATTAGCCTGAGGAATGGCCTTGGCTTTGAGTATCAGGACTCCACAGGTGATTGTAACTTGCAAATCATGCTGTAAGGCCCCTTGATGGGCAGGCCTCTTCCTTCTGTGTAAAAGAAGAAAATACAAAACCTGGGTAAACTGAAAGCATGGAAACTGTTCCAGGCTCCAGCCTTCCCTTCTTGGCCTTCTCAACCCCAGCTTTGCAGAAGAGAAAAATGGAACCAGAAAATGACAGCCCAATGCCCTCTGGACTCCTACCTTAGCCTGCCTTCTTTGACTGAAGTGAGGAAAGTGCTTTCGCTTGAGTCTGAGGTGGAGGAAGAACTGGCTTTTCTCCCTGATGCTCCATTGCATGGATGCGCTAACCTAGAACAAGAATCTTTTCTGTTGGTAAAACAGAAAACACACGTACACACACCTCGCTCTATAGACATATAGTGACTAGAACTAATGAGCAAATGCATGGGGCTTGGCTTTAGCTCAGAGCATATATTTAGCATGAGTGGAGCCCTGGCTTCCCTCTCTAACACAAGAAGAAGCAAGGGATATGTCCACATGAACTGGTGCATTGGGACTTTGGCCTTCCAAGATGACTCATGGTCAAGGATACTAGCTTAGTGTATTGGATGGAGTATCTACAGCTTCCCCCTCTCGCTCTCCTGCCTTCTTGGTAAACAGGTAGAAAGATGGTGTCAAGAGAGGTGTGCATGGACATGTCCCATGAGCGCTGGTGCAGCAAGGCCCAACAGGAATGCTAGGTAAAATAGAAAGCTGGTTGTTTCTTTGCTTTGGTGCCCACCTCTTTGTCTGACCCCTCTTTCTTCTACTTCCCTTCCTCTTAACCTAACGCACTATTCCAGAGCTTCATCTGACAGAAAGCAGACTCAGAAAGTCATCATCAGGGTGGGGAAAGCATGTGGAGTCAGGCATTCCCAGTATGCACCCCACAAGATGTACCACAGAGAGCATTACCACTGTGAAATTGGGGCCTTCCACTGGATCTGTGGCCTATCTGTCCCTCTGTGTTGTGATTTCCTTGTTCCTGGAGGGAAGGAATACTGCTGTAATGTCCCCTCTTGCTGATGCCCAGCAGAGCTTCTCAAAGCTTTGTACGTGAGGGTTGTTCGGTTACAACTGGGCCTCATTTACAGAGTTCTCGGGTCAATAAGCCTGGACTGACCCCCAGCTCCAAAGCGTCCCAATTTAACAGGGAGCCTGCTGGCCCAGGCTGAACTGCCCTGTGGGGCTCACTCGCCCCTTTCTGCCTCAAGCTCAAATTCATTTCAGGGCCTTTAGCATGTCACTTCCAGCTGCCACTAATCATGCAGAGAACTTGCTGGTGAACGAGAAAGTGAAGTAAAAGGAAGAGGACAGGCCTACCCTAAAGTATGGAGGTTTTTGTTGTAGGTGCAAGGGAGATGACAAGCAGAGAGAAGAGCCCAGCCTCTCATGGCCAGCGTGAGAGGGGGTGGTGAAGGGACAGCGAGAGAGAAGCCACCTACCAAGAGAGGCTTCCGGGACCAAGAGGACGACAGAATTGTGTAGCCAAATGGTTGGATTATTCATGGAGCAATCAGGCTGGGGGAAAGCAGAAGCCCAAATCCTAGGAGGGACAGAGTTAGGGTAGGGGGACAGGATAAGATGTGCTGGGCGGAGCCACAGAGCCTGAGTGCTTCTGGGAAAGCTAGGAGGAGCTACAGGTACTGAGGGACCATGGAAGGGCTGGGCGGAGCCACAGAGCCTGAGTGCTTCTGGGAAAGCTGGGGAGGAGCCACAGGTACTGGGGGGGGGGGGGGCGGATGCTGAGAGAGCCTGCCAAGGTCTGCTTTGATATGTTAATAGGCACTTCAGTTAGTCCTTTGCTGAGAACTAACAGCTGGACTATATTGTCCGGTTCATTAGGGTCAGGGGTGGGGCTGTGACAGCTTCCTAGTGGTGTAGCACTCCTGGTCTCACTCTACGTTTTGAGCAGCAAGTCCTTCCTGTCAGAACTCCCCCCCCCCCAAAAAAAAGCAGGCTTGGGAGTGAAATATTCAACTCTTAGGCTTTATTCTTAACATGCTGTTGTCACAGTAGGCTGCATCAGGCTGCAGTAACAAACATCTCCAAAGTCTTAGGGATTTAGAAGGGCAGCGGTGCATTTCATACAAAGCCTGGGTGACGACTATGACAAGCCGAGTGTGTGTGTGTGACAGAGAGAGAGAGAGAGAGAGAGAGAGAGAGAGAAGGAGGAGGAGGAGGAGGAGGAGGGAGGGAGGGAGGGAGGGAGGGAGGGAGGGAGAGAGAGAGAGAGAAAACACTCGGAAGTGCTGTTCCTCATGAGCCAACTATCTTGGTTGTTTAAGATAAAGACTCTCACTAGCTTTAGGGCTCACCAATTCAGCCAGGCTGGCTGGCCAGTGATCCTCGGGGATCCGACTGTCTCTACCTCCCACATCACCACACATGGCTCATCTTATTTTGTTTTTATTAATTTTTAAACTCGGTTCCAGAGTTCAAACATGGGTCCTTCTGTTTGCACAGTGAGCTCTTCGCCTACTGCGCCCTTGCCCCAGGGCCAGGAATGAATTTTTCAGCTTGAGTTTGGGATATGAACAGGGAATGTATTTTGGGGCAGGAGAAGCTTTCCAGGAGGGTGTTCTGATTCTGCTAATAAAGGCATCCGTCGCACAAAGCAAAGCCTGAAAACACAGCTCTCTACCTTCACAGAACAACAGTTGTTCTTACCATGTACACAGTGATGATCTTCTTCTAGTTCATCCTGTTGACTCTGATCTTTTGTTACTGTTATTTTGTTTTTAAAATCCGTCCTGACCCACTGAATCAGCTGCAGAACGACCCCCTTAAAACTCAAAAGCACCTGTCTTGAGCAATCCATGACATAAAACTCATTGCACGGCACTTATAAAGCACCTCACCCTTTTTTGTCTGTTTGTTTGTTTCCCTTGTTATAATTTGTAAATCTTTGAACAACAACAACAAAAAATGGCCTGGCCTGTACAGTGTCATAATCCAGAAACTTGAGAAAATTCATGAGAAGGTATCCTTCCAAACTGATGAAAGGGACTTTTGCAGGAAAAAAATCTTCAAGAAGCCCCCACCCTGGAACGCTGAACTCTTCACTCACTCTTATAGTAGGTGGATATGCCTAGGGAGATGACGTTATTTCTGTAATTTTTTTTTTCACAAACCTGGAAAACAATATGAAGTGAAACCTGGGTGGGCAGGCTGCAGGATCCAGACACGGCGCTGATCACTTGCCTGTTGTTATTTTGTCCTCTGATACTATAATGAAACTGCCGAGAAAGGCGGTTTTTAAAGAGACAAGATTTATTTAGCTCACGGGTGTGGAAGCGCAAACATCATAGCACCGCTAATGGCACATGACATCGTGGTGACAGCATGCTTGAAAGGGAAGTAACAAAGTTAGTCAGTGTGCCAGAGACCAAGATAAGTCATGCTTTCTCCTTTACAACCTGTGACTGTGTGTGTTTGTGTGCACACAGGCGTGCACATTCATGTATATGTGCATGTGGAGGCCAGAGGTCAATCTCGGTTGCTGTCTACCTTTTGGTTTTTCATTTGTCTGTTTTATGAGACAAGGTCTCATAAAACTGGCCTAGAACTCACCAAGTAGGCTAGCCTGGCTGGTCAGTGAGTCCCAAGGGTCTGCCTGTCTCCAACTCCCCAGTGCTGGGAGGAAAAGTACATGCCACTGGCTTCTTCTTCCAAGGGAATAAAATTCAGATCCTCATGCAAGTGCTTTCCCAGCCCTCTAGACAATCCATTAAGAATTAAGCAGGGGTCCCCTGAGAACCGCCTTAATCCCCCTCCGATTACAGCTTCCCCGGGGCTCAATTACTTCTCACTACCTCTCACCCCTTCTGGGTTCCCAGGACTCTTACACTGAGTATGAAACTCCCAGCATGCGAACTCTTGGGGCCACACTCAAACCTTACTCAAACCATACCACCACCCACAGTCCTTTACACACACACTAGACATAAGATACACTGCAGGAACATTTATAATTTTGCATCAAAACCAAACTGCAGGAAATGGTTAAACTGGAAGAAGCGATGTGTTTTGATTGGGGCCTTGCAACGGCTCTTTTCACCTGGAGTAGATAAGAAATGTGATGTTTAATGACCAGTAGCATGAGCGACCGCAAAATTTCAGCCCGTGCTAACAATGCAGCCCTTAGTTGACCACTGTCCTGGTGCCCTAAAAGGACTAGAAGACTTCCCTCCCCTGAAGATGATACCATTCGATGAATCTGCAGCCGGGGAAGAGAAGCTGTCTCCCACCCAGGCCCCACTGCTCAGCCTTGATTAATCTGCAGGAGCGGATGGAAAGGACTTGGGTGCAGAGCCCACAGCCATTGTGTGTGAGTGCCCTACACCCCACTGTTCTGCACATGTTTCACGTTTCTCCCAGCAGTTCTTGTATTCATGGACCGTGAACGCCTGCTAATAATGTTGATGTGCATGGATAAACAGGAGGGAAACTAAAATTTGCAGCTTCACAAAGGTTGATTCATGTTCATTGAGTGCCTAGCATCTCTGTAGGGAATACTACATCATACACTCGACTCACAAAATGAAGAGATGTTTACTCTGAACCATGATTTGGGAGCTTCTTGTCCAAGATCGGTTGGCCTCATGTGTCTAGGACTGAAATGAGGACAGTGAATGGGACTAGGTACTAAGCAAGCCACCCACATCCTGAAAGCGGGAAAGCTGGGAGAAAGAGGGTCCCTCAGACCCTCTCATTAAGCCCCGACATCTAAACATCTATGGCACTTCCCAATATGCCATGCTGGGGACCGAGCTTTTCATGAGGACCTTTGGAGTAGACTGCCTGTAGCCAAACGGTAGTTCTGCCTTTCATATTTTACTATACCAAGAAGATTCCCCAGGCCAGGAATGGCAGGCACACCTTTAATCCCAGTACTCAGGAGGCAGAGGCCAGTGGAGTTCTGTGAGTTTGAGGCCAGCCTGCTCTACATAGAGAGTTCCAGGCCAGCCAAGGGCTACAGAGTGAGGCTCTGTCAAAGAGAGAGGGCCAGGGAAGAGGGAAGAAGGGGAGGAGAGTCCTTCTTCTACCTCTTCTCTTTTTGTCTTTATCTGAACTTGAACTCATCACCAAAGCTGAGGACTGAAGCAAGGCCTCACACATGTCGGGCAAGCACTCTACCCCTGAGCTGCATCCGTATTCGCTGGCCTCTCATTGTAAGATGGAATGGTGCCTTCCTCTGCAGAGAGCAGGAGTTTAGGGTTGATTCTTTCCTTCCATTGCACACACAAATTGAAAGCTGAGAACAGAGAGGAGGGTCGGCGCGTCCTGCTGGCTCTACCTCATCAATGTGCACCCTTCGGCTCAGTGCGCCTTTTATAAGGATTTGCCAATGCCTGGAGCACTCTTCAAATTCATTAATATTCGCCAATTTTCAACCAAGCAAGAAAGCCTTGCAGGCAGTAGCCTTAGGACTTCAGCTAATTATCTGGGCTCATGAAAGATACAGACCTCCTAAAAAATGTAAATATGCCTGGGTTTTAAAAAGATATTAATAACAAATAATAAATGTATGCAGAGGTAGATGTGTTTACCTTCATTTGAGCATTATAATAAATATATCAATGTATATATGTGTTGAAATGTATTTTATCTCATAATGTGGTATAATTTTTATGTTCTTATCTATCAATTAAGGAAATGAATGTATGTGTATGGGTGTGAATTCTCTTGATACAGTTTTATATAGGCCAAACTAATTCTGAATTTGCTATGTAGTCAGCACTTCCCTAGTGCTGAGTGTCCCAAATGGTACCCAAATCGAAATCTGTAAGAGTAGTCAAGAGCAGAGCCTTTGGACCTGGCCCACCCTGACTTGAATCTCAGCTCTTGTACAAATTAGCTCCACTCATCCAAATACAATAATAACAAACTGTCCCGTGGACTGTAAGAATCTTCTGTCTCTTTCTAAGTAGCTACTGGAGAATTAACCAGGCTAAATCCACCAGATGTTTCCTCTGAGGCACTCGTAGCCAAACCAACTTGTCAAGTAGCCCACCTTGGGTATGGCAAATTAAAGCTTCTAAGTTGTTTATCTCCTCATCTTTGAAATATAAATAATAATCCCTAGAGTCGTGAGGATTAGATGAGAAAAAGCATGATTAGTCTGTATAGTCCAAGAAGTCCCCAAATCTCAAAAGCTCACCAGAGGGGAGGAGATGTTCCTTCTTCAGAGAAGGTCTGCCCTGGCATGTGTCATGGTTCATCCTTCGGTCATTCAGAGAGTGGACATCTTCTCTCTTGAGTCTTCCCCATTGTTAGATCCTCAACATGGAGTTAGGAAAGACAATGCAGGATTACTTCCAAGAGTATTCAATGGGCGGGGCCTGGAAGCAGCCTATGTCACCTTCATTTAGTCTCATGGTCATTTGCAGCTGCAAAGAAAGCAAGAATGTGACCCGTTCAACTTTGCAGCATCTCAGACTACCAGAGTCGGTCACTTGACGTGGCTGCAGAGAAGTCTCTCTTAGAACACACGTATTGTTTCTTCCAGACTCATATGAGTGTCCTAGGATTACAGGGACACAACACTGCATGTGACTGTTTCATGAGTGCTGGGGATCTGAAATCTTATACTCAAATTTGCATAGCAGGCCCTTAACCAGTGAGCCCATATTATAATGTGTGGGGAAACTCCATTTCCCCAGCCATTGAGAGAAAGACAAAAAAGCCATTGCTCTTAGTTGCTTTGCTCACGTCTGTAACAAAGCACCTAACAAAAGCAGCTTAAAGACAGATTGAAAGGTTTCCTTTGGCTCCCAATCTAGGAGTACACTCCGTCTTGGTGGAAGGATACATCATTGAGAGCATGAGGCAGCCGGTCACAGAGAGTCTGCAGTCAAGAGACAGGGAGATGAGTGATGGTGCTCAGACCCTTCTTATTCAACCTGGGCCCCGTGCCTTGGGATGGAGCTGCCCTTGTTCAGTCTGGGTCTCCCCTCCTCAGTTAAATCTTTCTGTACCTTCACATACACATGTGACGTTGTGTCTCCTAGGAGACTCCAAATCCAGTTGAGGGTGGAAATTAACCGTCACAACTTTAAAAACCCAATGAAGGAGTGTTTATTGCATTTGCATATGAACAGAGCTGCATGTGACTGTACAAGTAGCTTCCAGCTTCTTTCACAGGTAGTGAGTTCATCCCTGTTCCCCCCCGCCCCCCCCCCTGTGGTTCACCTCGCCCACATTGTAATGTAATGGAGTCACATTATTGCCCAATATTTCATAATGCCAAAGAAGTCATGCGGCTTTGATCTCAGAGTATGTCTGGGGTAAATTACTTGGTGTTAGTGGCAGGTCTGGAAAACTGTAAGGGAAAAGCAAATGACTGAACAAAGCCAAACTCCAAAGTGTTCCTTAAGCCCATGCCCAGAAAACGTCATGCCCTAGCTGCTCAGTCTTCTCGAAGGACTTAGCCATGATTAGTTTCTCTACATTCTGCTGTCAGGGCCCTTGGAACAGAGAACACCAGGGCCCCTGGAACAGAGAACACCATGCAATGAATAAAAGTAGGATTTCTTTTTTCAATGGATTGAGGTGGAGGGAGGCATAGAGACCAGAAATTGGCATCCAATGTCTTCCTAAATCTCTCATTGCATTTTTTTGAGACAGTTTCTCACTGATCCTATAGCTCAGTGACCAAACAAACTGACCAGCAAGCCCTTAGCAATCCTCCTGTCTCTGCCCCCTCAACCCTGGGATTACAGGGACACAACACTGCACGTGGCTGTTTCATGAGTGCTGGGGATCTGAAATCTTGTACTCATATTTGCATAGCAGGCCCTTAGCCAGTGAGCCCATATTATAATGTGTCTTTAAATAAATAAATTTTACATTTATTTTGAAAACAGGAAAAGGACTGTAAGGGAAATTTTTAAAAAGTAAAACACGTTCGTACTATCATGCTCAATTGCAGTTTCATCTCATCGTCATTTTTCCCAGTGATCTGGATGGGCCACCATGAGGAGCAGCACCTCAGAATCTCACCAATGGCTCCTTTTCAAATTGGCATAAGATGCTCATTTCATAAATATGTATCCATTTCTGCTCTCACTGTTACTCCTAAATGACTTGGTTCCCTTTGTGACCACCTCAGAGGCACCCAAGGGCAGTAATGCATGCTTTTACTTTCTGAAGAAACATGTAAGCTTAAACTCAATAAAATATACACACAGCAGGTCAAAGCCTATGCCTTTTTGATAGAAGGGCTGGTTATTATTTGGTTTAGGTTTAGTTTGAAGCAGAATCTAGCTGTGTATCCTTGGCTGCCCTGGTCCTTACTATATACACCAGCTTGGCCTCTAAATCGTGGTAAGTCTCCTGCCTCGGCCTCCCAGGTGCTGGGATTATAGGCATGCACCACTGTGCCTGGCTTAGCTGGGTTGCTTTTTGTAACCAGCAGCCTCATGGGCAGCATTTCATGTTGTAGACAGAGCAGAGAGGCAACAGGAAACCTCCGCTTCTCATATGAGTGCTGCTACACACAGCATGAAAATGACCTTAACAAGTGCACCCTGGCTAGCGATTGAAGGCTGCTGCCTGCCTTGGATATAGATGTGGTTAATGAAGAATAAAACACCCGGGAGGAAAGAGAGGCGTCAGTTGTGTGATATTATCAGGGTCTGCTGGAGTTGACAGCCTGAAGCTAAGCAGGCAGGACTGAATCCCAACAGGAAAGCTAATCACTGGCTTATCAGGATGCGGGAGGAGGCTGATCTGAAAAGAGTGCTGACAGTCTTCTGCCCAGACTGTTTGCTTTAGCAACATAAAGCGGTGGTGAGCTGTGAGCTCTGACTCCTGTTGGTAGCTTTCACGGGGCTGGGGAGGCAAAAAAAAAAAAAAAAGGATTTGCTAAGATCCTGTCCTGCTGAACTGTCACTCGGGGTGGCTTTTTCGTTGTTGTTTTTAATCTGATAAGGCACATTAGCTCATCTCTCTTTGTGCAAGACCTGAAAGGAAGGGAGGTGATTATCACGCACTGGGAATCTGGGAGATTATCTGCGGGGTGAAGGTTCATAGAGAAAGATGCCGTCCTTTGTTTTATCAACGATCACATCCTAAGTGTGATAGAATTTCAGGCAGCGTTGATAAGACTGTATTTATTTGACTACGGCATTTTTCATTATCCTTTTCTTGTTTCATGTCAGGTTCACTTTGAGTTCTTTATAAAGTAATTATCGACTATTTATCATTCTTCACTGAAAAGCCAAATAGCCTCTTGCTGGCCGTTGCAAATCTGATATAAAAAGCTGGAAGGGTTACAAGATCTCTCTCTTAAGATCTGAATCAAAAATCAAATTTAAAAAGAAGTTGCTGACTCATTCACCAAATCTTAACTGCCCTGGAAGAGCCTGCTGGGGCCTTTTTTTCAGATCTGCTTCTTGGCTCCTGCTTCAGCAAACTGTAACTGAAGTGGTCTTTTCTGGACAGAGCTTCCATCTTCTAACAAAGCTGTGTATGTGTGAACCTTGCCAGCGAGGAGAAGGGAATTCCAGCTGGCATTCCGATCTGGGTCTGCTGTCATAAATTAGCCAGCCAGGGCACCGTCCGTTACTTTTTATGGTCATGTTCTATATTTGTATGTCTGGGGGAAGGAGCACATGACCAAGCCACCATTTGATATCGATGTTTATGTACACCAACCAGGGAGGAACCCGCCGGAGTTTCGCCATACCGTGATTTTAAATTGTATCCTCAGCTCTCGATTGGAAACGCAGCTTCTCTGGGGACTAAAATTACAAATAATCGTGGACAAACTTCATGTGCTTGTCTTCAGAATGAGGCAAACTGCTGCGCATGCAGCCCATTGAGATGCACTGTGCCTTCCAGAGAGTTTCACACATACGTCCTGAACGTGAGTGAACCAGCAGCACCAGGAGAATGAAGACCAAAATTCCTTTTACACGTTTTTTTTTTTAACTTATTTCCTGACTTGGATGCAAGAGGATCCTTGAATCCACTCATTTGGGAGAGATAGAGAACTTGTCAAGCCAGATGTGAGAGAGAGAGAGAGAGAGAGAGAGAGAGAGAGAGAGAGAGAGAGAGAGAGAGAGAGAGAGAGAGAGAGGAAAGAGAGAGCCTAATAATTAATTCTTTCCCTTTCTATTCTCCATGTCACTGCCCCCTCCTTCCTCCCTCCTCAGCACAGCTTAATATTTGGTGTCTGGTGGCAGACACCTAGAGAAAGCCCCCCCCCCAGCTTTGATAGTATGCCCTTTTGTAAATAATAGAGGGGAGGGAAATGCCAGGTTTTGTGAATTAACGGCTGTGGGAGTTGAGTCTCCATATCTGGAATCACCTCTGAGGCAGATGAACCTGCACCAAGTTCCTCTCTGTCTCTTTGAGGTGCTGTTCAGGCCCCAGCTCACTTCAGCCTTCAGCCCAGTGAATTTCTTCTCTAAACCGAAGGAAGGAAGAGCTATCCCATGCCTACCCTGTAGCAGCCAGAGCAGTTGTCACTTGTACATCACTTATTCATTGGTGTGATTATTGAGAAAAGGATGTTGGTAATGGAATTTTTCGTGGTTCCTGTATTCCTGCGTTTCGGGCTGTTGAGAGGGCTCAGCAGGTGAAGGCACTTGCTGCTGAATCTAGTGACCTGAGTTTGATCCCGGGAACCTTGGTGGTGGAAGAAGAGCAAGCTGTCATCTGAAAACGCATAACGCATGTTCACATCCATGTGCACACATATGCCTACCAAACGGATAGGGCATAATAGATTATTCTTAGCAAATTCCTGTGCTTTGCAATTATCTTGATGTTACTGTCGTTGTCCTTTACCTCCCACCATCCTCATCACCACCCCTCACACACTGAGACCCCTCACACACTGAGGGACGGATTAGTGTTCTTTGTGTGTGAGCTTGTAAGATGCATGTAACGAGTACATGTGTGTGAAAGCCAGAGGCTACCGTAAGCTCTCTTCTGCAGTTGCTCGGCAACTTATTTTTTTTTGTATGTGTATGTGTGAAGTGTGTGCGCCTTTGTGTATATGTGTTAGCATGTATAAGGGAGCACATGTGTGTGAACACACATGAGGTCCCCAAAGGCCAGAGTTGGACATCAGATGTCCGCTTCCCTGAACTTTCGAATGCAGCTAGTCCAGCTAACCAGTTGTCCCTGAGGGTTCCCTATCTCTGCCCTCTGCGGACTAGGATGACAGACACTCCGCCACACCCATGCAACCCTTACGTGGTTGGTGGCAAGCTCAGCTCAGGTCTCTGTGCTCAGAGGACTCTCACTTTATCCATGGAACCATCTCGCTGGCCCTCCACCTTCTCTTTTGAGACAGGGTTTCCCACTTCACCTGGAGCTTCCTGACTCTGTGAAACTGGCTGGCCAGTGAGCTTCAGGGACCCTGCTGTATCCCCCACCTGCAGTTCCAGGACTACAGATGTGTGTCACCATACCTGGCCTTTGTGAAGATTGCTGGGAATCTAAACTCAGGTCCCTGTGTGCTATAAACATTGTATGGACTAAGCAGTCTCCTTATTTATCTTTTGATGCTCTTTTATGGTCGCCTTGAACTTCCTGGGCAGCCAGGTACTTAATGTTCCGTGTGTCCACACTAGCGACTTGTTCACGTGTCATTTGGGGACTATCTCACCATCAACCGTTCTCTGCACATTTTCTATCTCCTCAACAAGACACGCTAATAGCTTCAAGCACCTTTCAAGCTAGTGTGTCTTTTTTTTTTCCTAAGGACACAATGTTTTATTTGATGCCAATGTTTAATACAGAGATGACTCAGGTTCCTGGCCACATTTGATTGGTTTAAAGAATAAAACCTGGGTTAATGAACCACAATGGCTCAGGCAGGGGAACGGAGCAAAGTGACATTTTTATTTAATATCATCTGGTTATCTGTTGCACATACACACACCATAAAACAAAAACTGGTGTTTGGAGGTATATTTGGTAAGGACTGAAATACAAGTTGGGGTACAGCTGGGGAAACTGTAGTTCTAGTGCTCATAGAACCCGAGCCTTGGAAGAGTGCTGCTCACAGGAATTTAGGTAAGGGAGATTGAGAAGTCTGTGTTGTTCAGAAGGCACTTAAACTCTAAGACGCTGTTCCCCTTTTAAAGTAAAGTGGGGGCCTCTGAGGGTGCCTCAGGATGATTCATTTCTAAACACAGAGCGATAACGATGACAAACGATCACAAGCAGATTCGGGTGACAGATGTAGCTCAGGCCCTGGGTGATTATGGAGTATAGGTTCTGGGAAGAGCTGATTAAATTCACAGGGGCTGTAGGGATCCAGCTGGCCTGATATTTAAATGCTACAGGGGGAAAAAGTGCCAATTAAAGGGTTCCTTCCCTGTGTGGCGTCTTCATGTAAATTGTGAAAAATGGTGCTTTCTTGTGGCAGTGAAATTGCTGCAAGTGTCCAATATGTGGCCTCCAGCACGGGTGATGGTGCAGTTTGAACTACGAAGTGGCGTCCCAGAACTTCAGCATTTATCCCGTCTCTGTGCAGATGGGCTCTCTATATGGAATAATGGCCAGCACGTCTCACAAATTGGATTTAAACGAGTCGAACGACGGGGGTCCCATCATTTTCTTTGGCTGAGTATCCTAGAGTTGAATGTGGACAGGATTCTCCTTGGAAAGTCATAAATTGGATTATCTTCTCCCACAGGGAGAGGGCTATAATTTTAAACTTCATTTTACCAGCTGGAAATAAAGCACAGAGCAGTCCAACTCCACATCGTAAAAGCTGAGATACAATCAGACCCTTTACAATGACTTAAAATAGGGAAGATGGCCCCAAGTCCTAGATGGTTATAAATAGCCCAATCATGCCGGTTATTGGAGTCCTAATATACTGTAGCTGCATATCGCCTCATGGAAAGTTGTGGGCTGGGGAGGTGGCTTCAAGGATAAACCACTTGCTATATGAGGTCGAGGATCTGATGTTGAACCCTAAGAACCTACATCGAGCCACACACAGCAGCCAACATCTGTAATCCTGGTGCTCCTGTGGAGGACAGAAGGTGGAGACAGGAGAAGCCCTGGAAACCTGTGGGCCAGCTAGTCTGGTGAATGCAGAGAACAGCAAAGAGACAGTCACAAATGGAGCAGAAGGTGAGGACTGATGCTTGAGGTTGACATAGACATGATGTTGGGAGACTCTTCTTCCACGCACTTGGGGGTGTCTGCTCGTGTGCAAGGCAAAGCACTTCCGCTGCCAAGGTTCTTCCCACGTGCTTCCCCTCTCTGTAGCTGCTGTGACCTTTCCTTTTCTGTTCCTTTTGGTCAGGCTTGTGAGCTAATCAAGAGTGAACTGGACTGCCCCTCCCATTGATTCAGCCCTTAGAGCACACTGAACAAAGCCCAGACAGTGCAAATTAAAACAAGAGAAAAGAAATCTGTGTGTTGTAAGTTTCCCATCTGAAACATACAAGTGACAATTTAGGGTGAAAAAGAGGAGTCTGGGTGTGAGGGTGCTTGCTACACGATTGTAGGGGTCAAAGTTCATATCCCAGCACCCAGCTAATAAGCTAAGTGTCCCACAAATATCTGTAATTTCAGTTCTGAGGGAGCTGAAGTCATCTTCTGAACGCTGGATTTACACACACACTAAAATAATTTAATATTGCTCTTCATAATCCCAAAGGGCTTTCTGTAAAAACTCCACTAATAATTAGTACCTTTTAAATTCTTTTTCTGCAAAAGTTGGAGCTCCTGTGTTTTGTTTTTGAGAGGGAGGGGCTGGCTATGTTGTCCAGGGGAATCTCAAACTCCTGAGCTCAAATGATCCTCCTGCCTCAGCCTCCCAATAATGAGCACGATAGGTGTGTGACTCTGTGGCTGGCTGCTTATCCTTATTTTCTGTCTCTAGCCAAAAACAGATTTTTTTTTAAAAAATTGTAATTCTCTGATGCTGTCTCTGAGATCAAATTAGCCTTCTCAACAGCAGCCACCACAGAATCCCAATACTGAAAGGTCTCTCCTGGGAGGGCCCTGGGGAGGTTCTCTGGGCTCAGGACTTACTAGATTTTTTTTCTCAAGACTTAAACAGGAAAAGAGCCAGGCCAGAGCAATGGTAGGCGTGCCAGCATTGGTAATATTCCTGTGGTTATATAGGAAGACTTAACGGAGGAAGGCTTGAGACAACCCTGTCCACCTCAGAACTGTTCTGCTCTTCTTTGCTTCCCTGTGTGTCTTTGTCCATCCGCCAAGTGTAGGAGTTAATTATTAAGAAAGCGGTGCTGAAGGGCTTCCCATAGCCCTGTAACACGTTGGGCAGCCACTATCATTGCCTTCACTTATTTTTTAACATTGTTTTGGGTCAGGTTATCCTAAACTTAGCTGCTTTTTCAATGCTGACTCTTGGGTTACCTTTTTTTTTTTTTTCCTGGCATTCGGTCAGTTTAACCATTGGTCCCTACAGTGAGTAATCTCAGGCAGAGTCCCTGAAGCATCAGGGAGGGCTCTCTATGCTGCTAGAATGGGATGGTTCTGTGTTTCTGGGCAATGAAAGGACTTTCCTGGGCTAACAGTTGAGAGGTGATGTGTACTGTGGTAGGGAAGACTTGGAGACAGGAGCCTGGGGCCCCTGGTCACATGACACCTACGTCAGGAAGCAGCCCCCTTGAAGAATTTCTCTCACCAGCCACCAACTTCCTCACATTTTATTTTTTCCCTCCCTTACATAATAAAACAATTCTAAGTGGTCTATTCCGATCAGTTTCTTTGTCTTCCTCTTGCACTCACAGTATGCATTCCTGTAAGATTTCTTTCCTTCTCTCAGAGAAGGTACCAACAACACTGCTCTCTCCCAACCTGTTTCATCCATCTCCACAAGGCTAGTCACCAGCTTTCTGATGGTGCCCACCGGGTGTGTCCCAGCAGAGAGGCTTCTGTACTTTAAGCTCTGGTGTCCCAGGTAAACCTCAGACGCCCTAGGTCTGGAGCCACACCCATCCCTCGGCCGTCCTCTGATCTCACTTCCCTCATTCTTTCTAGGTATGAAACCACAAGCTCCCTGCCACTTTCATTCACGCTCACCAGAACCCTTGCCTCCTTTCTCCTCCGTTCCTCTTTTAAGACCCTGTGTCCTGATGGTGCCCTGGCCAGGAGCCCTTTAGAATCCCAAACCTTCCCTCTATGCCAGTTTACCCTCCTTCTGAAAGGAAGGAGAAAATAAAGTAGGAAGAGAGCAAAGAATGAAAAAAAAAGTCAGAGAGGAAAGAAAAAAGTATGGGGAAGGGAGATGGAGAAGAACAAGGGCTCTGGAACAGGGGAAGAAAAGGGAGAAATGGCCGTTTCTTTTGTCGCTTGATATGAAAGCGACCATGGTGCAAATTTGCTTATTTTAGTGCTGAAATAAAACACACAAGAAGAAAACGCTCCCCCTCCCATTGGCAAACACTGTGGAGTGGCCTTTGTCTGCTCTGGGCCTCAAAGCTCATGCTCTCTCTCTCCTCATCTGTCCCCAGCTCTTTCAGCAGCTCTCACAAAACAAAGCAAACAAGCAGAAAACACAACTAATCCTTAATCCTGCGGCAGATTCCCATAGCCTGTGGGAAGCTTCCAGACTGCACACAGGGGTGTTGGCAGTGCCTCACAGCTTGCCGTTTGCAGCAGGCCTAGTATGCTGGCCTCTCCAGGCAGCCTAAATCCCCTGAACGCATACTCTTTGCTGTGTGAAAGTATAATGGGTGGAACACCCACCTCTCTCCTCCAGGTCAGTGACAGTTTTCTTTTCCTAGGCATATACATACATACATACATGCATACATACATGTATATAAAACCCATGCTTGGAGATCCCAGCAAACCATGTGCATTGTCTGAGTGCTTTCTCATAAATGCTGAGCTGGTAGGGATCCAAGGGGCATAGGAGCCAGGGGAACTGGAGAAGAGGTCGCAGGGAAGGAGCCTCCTAAGCCTTGCAAGACTAGCTGAATTCACCAGCGGACACTGCAGACTGAAGAACCTGGAGTATTTTTGTTCTGGTATCACAGAAGTGAGTTAAATCACAGACCTTTCCCAACCCGTCTACCGAAATGACTTGCTATGAATTTATTTCTTTTAAACACCAGATTGTTGGCTTTTTTTTTCTTTTTAGTCAGTGGATTTTTATTTCTTTTTTATAATTAAATTGGGGCCGTTTATATTGACTTCTAGGTTATTTATTTGCACGCATGTGTGAAACAAGAACAGCTTTCAGGAGTCGGTTCTCTCCTTCCATCGTGGGAATCCAGGGACTGAACTCAGGTCTGCAGGCCCCTCAGACAAGCGCTTCTACCCACTGAGCTGTCCCACCGGCCCCACACTGACCTTTTGAGGCCTTGTTTGTCCATAGCCCACATCGGCTTCTCTGTATTCTCACTGTTGTTTGCTTTCTCTTTTCAGTTCTGTGGGTCCTGTAGTAGCTGTTAATTCTCATTTCCTTTTCAGTTAGGCCAAAGATAACTTCAAGTGGCCTCTTGTTCACATGTTCACAATTGATGTGTTTCAGGAAAAAAAATTAATTGCTTAAATTTATTTTAACCAACAAAACTGGCTCCCTTCTGGGAAACGAAAGGAGGATTCTCATTCCTCTTTTGCTATTCATGTTCATTACCCAAGATCCTCTGGGGCTCTCTTAATTTATTAGCCACGCTCTTTACATCATGTTGATCTAATTTATTTGTTTCACAAAGGTACTTTACTTTTTTAATTTTAAAATTGTGTGTATAAGTGTGTGTATATGCAAGAGTGTGTATATGTCTGTGCTTGTGTGTGTGCCTATGTGTGAGAGTGTGTGTGTCTGTATGTGTATGTGTGTGAGTGTGTATGTATGAATGTGAGTGTATGTGTGTGTCCATGTGTATGTGTGTGTGTATATGTAGTGTATGTGTGTGTGTGTGTGTATATGTATATGTATGTCTGTGTATATGTGTTGTGTGTATATATGTGAGTGTGCCTGTGTGTGTGAGTGTGTATTGTGTGAGTATATGTGTATGTGTGTGAGAATGTGTGTGGTATGTATGTGAATATATGTGTGTGAGTATATGTATATGTGTTTGAGTGTTCTGTGCCTCTGTGTGTGAGTGTTTGTGTGTGTGTGCACATGCTCACTGTGGAGGTCATGTAACTTGTGGAAGCCAGGGACCTGACTCAGATTGTCAGGAGAACACTTTTACCAGCAGATCCATCTCTCACACCCAGGATACTTCTCTACTTCGATGGCAAGCTGGGCACCTGGCTGTGGCAGCCATGCTGGACCTTCTAACTGGCCCCTGCTTCAGTCTTCCAATCTTCTGCCTTACATGGTCTTCAGACGCACACAGTGGCCACAGGCCATGTACAGTCTCTTAACTCAGTTGGGGGTTTTGCTCAACAGTCTTTTGCTCCACCATCTTAGGAAAGAAGTCTAGTTAAAGAATTATCCTCACATCACTAAATACAACTTTCCTATTGATGGCTTTGCTTTGCTTTGCTTTGCTTTTGTTTTTTTGTTTTTGTTTTTGTTTTTGTTTTTGAGACAGGGTCTCTGTGTGTAGCCATAGCTGTCCTGTACACCAGGCTGGCCTCAGACTCACAGAAATCCACCTGCCTCTGCCTCCCAAGTGCTGGGATTAAAGGCATGTGGCACTGCTGCCCGGCTTGTGGTGGTTGTTGAGAGTGTTCCGCTCACTCTCCTGCTGTCCCAGCCGAGGTTCAGCTTTATTTCACTACTACAGCTTACTTTCCATCGCTCTGGCTCCGAGTTTGTACTTATCACAATTCTTTACTGACACCAGTGGTACCCATATCTTTCAAAGCTTGGAGTAGGAGCCTGGAACAGTGCTAAACACCTGTAATTCCAGGAGCTGGGGAACTGAGGCAGGAGAAGTGTGAGTTCCAGGGTGGCCTGGGATATAAATAAAGACCCTGTTCCAGAAGGAAAAAGAAAGAGCTAGGGTTCCTCCCTCCATGTCCTAAAATACTGATTCTCTAACACCACTACAGCAGGGACCATGAGCAGAGGGTCCCACACATGTTAGAAAATCTCTCCTCACACAGTTCCATGATCTAGAGGTCCCAAATGGGACCAGGAAGACCCATCTCCTGGGCTTCTGATTGTTTTCTAGAAGTGTGATATTCCTAGGCTTATGAACACATCTGTCTCTGGTCTCTGCCTTCAAGTTTACACAACAGTTTCTTGATATGTGCATGTTTCTGTGTTGAAATCAAACACACACACATACACACACCTTTTTATGGTTTTTCAAGACAGGGTTTCTCTGTGTAGCCCTAGTTGTCCCAGAACTCACTCTGTAGCCCAGGCTGGTCTCAAACTCACAGAGATCTGCCTGTCTCTGCCTTCTGAATGCTGGGATTAAAAGTGTGGGCCATCGCCACCTGGCTTCAGGTCTCCTCCTTTCAGAAGCCTAACATTTTTCTTTCTCTGTTTGCACGGCTATAACAAAATACCTGTGAACGCATACATATAGTGAACATAGCTTTATCTGTACGTTTCTCAACATTGGGATGTGCGGGACATCAATGAAGGCCTTCTGGATAAGTATGACACAGGAGAAGCCACCACTTAGACAAGGGAGAGACGCCAGAGGCCAAGCTTGTCCATCCGTAAGGAATCTGATCCTAAAATGACATTAATTCATTCATAAGGGTGGGATCCACATGCCTTAACAACTTTTACAGGGTCCTACCTTTGATACTGTTATGATGTAATTACATTTCGGTGGGAATTACAGGAGACATATGTCAAAGCCTAGTAGCTGTGGCCCACTCACCTCCAACATGTGTACCTCCCAAATGATGAAATCAGTGCTCTGTTTCCAAGGTCCTGGAATGACTGGGGGCAGGGGAGTAATTCAACCCACAATACTAGCTTCATCGGGGAACATTCTGCCATCATTATCTCTGTCTGTAGATGCCCTGATTTGTGCCCTTTGCTTTAGAATCCCTGTGCTCATGTTAGCATACATCCCTCCATAGTGACAGCCAGTTTATAGTGACAGTCATTTATTCCTGTCTAGAAGCTGTTGACATGAGCTATTTATTCAGGTGGGTAGCTCTGGGCCACTTGTTCATCTTCCTTTAAGGATTCCCACTGTCAAATGACAGCATTTTATTTGTAGGACCAGTTTACCATTTATGAAGCCTGTCACGGCATGTGAGTTATGAGTTGCTGTTCCTGTCTTTTAGGGATCTTGTAGCTGATGACCCAGGAAAGTGTTACCACTGATATAATTCACTCTTATTGGTCCAGGACAAGTAACATCCATTGCTAATTTTAGTCCCTTTCTCTGTCTCACTGTTGCTTCCTTTCCTGTGTTGATAGACAGCCTCAGGGACATATTCCCCAAAATACACCACACATGAGCAGAGGGAATGTTGCTGATGAACATCCCCACATTGCATGGAAAGATACCTTTTCTACAGAGTGCAAAGTAATGACAGGGAATACAGGTGGATGGGGGTTGGCTGACAGCCAAAGAGCACTGGGCTTAGGCCCTGTGCAAGAGAGCGAAAAACACATACAAAAAGGGGAAAGTATGAAAGAATGGGTATTCATACCACATGGAACCCAAGACCCTCTGGCACAGTGTGTTCACAGCCCAGTTCCAGCCCCTGGACCACAGAGCCCTCAGGGAGTTTCACCAGAAAATCCCCTGAGAGATTTCTGTATCTGACATGTTAGCAATATTATTTTCAGGAGCTGCCAGTGCATTGATCAGTAATATGGAAAAGATTCGTAGTCATAACCAAACACAAGAGCCTCCAAAAAACAAGAACAGAGGCAGTTGCTTAGGAAAGCAGTCCCTGGATTCTGTCCTCCGTCCCCTCCTATGTGAAGTTGTGCACATCTAGTAAGAAACCATAGAGAATGTTAAGGAGAAAAGGGGATGTGCCCAGACTGTGTATTTGGATTGTGGTCCAATGGTCTGAGATAAGAACTTCTGTTGCAGGTTAGAATAAAATTTTAAAAAAAAGTCAGGAGAGGTGGTACATGCCAGCACTTGGGAAGCAGGTGGATCATGAGTTTCGGGGTCATTCTCACTTCAGGGCTGATTGACTCACTTCATTTTTTCCCCTTGGAGTTCTTCTCTGATAGTGAAGATGTTTGTAGCCAGGAAAGGATAGACACCAATAACTTCTGCCTCAGTTTCCCAAGCCTGACAGGCCTGGTTCTGTATTTGACTTGGGTGGGGCTTCCTCTCAGGCAACGCCTTGTAGCAAGTGCTCCTGAACTGAATTGTCAGAAGCCACAGCCTGGCTCAAATGACCACAGGCTGCCTCTTTGTCAATGCGCGCTGTACAGCTGGCAGCATTGGCCAGGGTAATTCAATACGCGTCACAATTTTAATTTTAACAAAAAACTACATCTGCCCGGCTCGTTTCAACTGACAGGATAAGTATCATGTTTCGTTGCCAGTTTGTAAACACCTCCCGTTTCATCCCTACCTGACATGTTCCCTGGGTTGCTTACAAATTGGAAGTCCAAGTGGAATACAAATGGGCCGAGCATATGTGTTGTGGTGTGGTGTGGATTCTAGGGGCAGTGTTGGTGTGGGACTGAGTCCATGCAAGCAAAGCACCCGGAGACCGAACAGAAAACACTGCCTGGCATAAGAACCCCACTGAGAAAACAGCTTCTAGGGTGGTTGGTGCCCATCTGGGACACCTGGAGCTATTTTGATTACAGACAGTAGCATTGATTACATTACGCCGTTATTTTAGAATCTGTGTTCCTTGTTTCTTTGACCACAAACTGTCCCCAACCAAAGATGTCATTTCCCACTTCTGTCTTTGGAAATCAATCTTCATAAGTATAGTATGAGCCACCCCTGAAATGAATCCAGAATGCAAAACTTAGATGGTATGGTCCAATTTTTCTCTCTATCCATCCAAGAGGGCAGAACAGCAAATAGAAATAGCACTAGATTCTCAGTTCTGGAAAGGGCTTTTTGTGTGCCTTCCTTCTCCCCCCCCCCATCCTGACGGCATCTTATACGAATGTTTATGAGGAGCTTTTAAACTGAGTTCTCAAGACTCTCTTACTGCCTGGAAGTTTATATCTCTAGCATTGTGCTAGGTAGTAATGTTATACTGCACAGGCAGATGGAGAGACCAAAGACTGAAGATGTTCAGTCACAAAATGTGCCCAGAGCCCGGCAGCAATCCGCAGAGCTTCTTCTCACCTAGAACACTGGTTACTGATGCCACCCGCTTTTCCCAGCCAGCCTTGGTGACTGTGGTGCTTTGAATATGGAATTGTTCCCCACAGGCACATGTGTTTGAACAGCTAGTGGTACTGTTTTGGTATATGGGAACTTGAAGAGGTGGAGCCTGCTGGGGTAAGCAAGTTAGCAGCGGGGTAGGCCCTGAGGCTGCACTCCTCTCGGCTGGTCCTCTCTCCGCTGCCTGACCATGGACCAGCCAACCAGCTTCCTGGTCCTCTTGCAGCTCCGCCTTCCCCTCCCATCATGAGCTGTGTTTCCTCAAAATGGACCCAAAATAGCTTCTTCCTCATTACCTTATTTCTTCTTGGGGATTTGGCCACAGTGATGACAAAAGTCACTGACCTTGCTGACATACCAGCCCAAGAAAGCTTGTTCTGAGAGCCAGGTCTGGGCCAGGCCAGGGACACCCTCCCAGCACCCACTGTTGTGATATAAGTGCCTGTCTCTTACCCACGTGTCTTGCTCCTGTGAGCCCCCTCCTGCTCTGAGATGCTTTCCACTGGCCATGAGTAAGGGCTCATTGATGATGAAAGGGTTTACTAATTATGAGTAAAGCTATTTAAAAGGGGACGTCAAAATGCCAGCCAGGACTTCCCGCTGACTTTTTTTTTTTCTGTATTCTGAATGTTTTTTTTTCCTTCATTGTCAGAAAGCCGAGATTTTGAAGCCTTCATCTCTCAGGCAGGGTCCAAGGAGCAGAGGGGAGAAAGACAGGGGTTAGGTCAACTCTGTGCTCCCGTGGTCCATGGCACCCTGACACCACAGGGGCAAGGGTGTAGGGAAAGATGAGTCTTAGTCACTGTGCTCCTTCAGTGTGTGAGTGGTTGGACACTTGGCATTCAAGTTCTGAGACCTGAAAGTCCCTCATCCACAGTTTCCTATGTTTAGAGCCAAATGTGTTATAAAAACCAAAAAGCTAGAAGAATCCTACGAAAGAGCAGGGCATGAACCCCCAGATGTTGCCATTGAAGCCCCAGCTGGCTATTAATTTAAGTTCAAGCTGAATATTTTCAGGAAAGAAGCATAGGTGAGTTTTCTATTGAAGTGTGATTAAGTGTATACTTAAGTATTTAAGGACATCATGAAAATACTCAGCACCTTCCTTATCAAGCAACCAAAATCTGTCGCCAGAGATTGAGAGACCAGGGATCTAAAGCGTTCCTCTCACCCATAACCCAAGGGCCTACCTGACCACCTCACTCATTAAGAGTCATGTGTGAGGTAGGGTGTGAAGAGATGGCAGCCTTATTCACCACTGTTGGGAATGTAAATGCACGCAGCCACTACGGAACCAATATGGTGCTTTCTCAAAAAATCAAAACTAACTGCTACGCCCCTCCTGGGACATACCCTGACCTCTGGTCTCCACATGTAGGCACTTGCTGCCCACACAAGTGTGCCCACATGTGGAAACAAGCATACACCTGTACCACAGATACATACATACATAAAAATGAATAAATAAGGCAAGGAATGATTAAGACAGCCTGTATCAATATCTGGCTGACAAATGGACACAACACACATACACACACACACACACGAGAGTAGAAGAGGGAACTATCTGGAGAAGGGAGAAAGGAGAAGTCAGGGGCAATTGAGGGAGGGAAGTGGGAGAAAGGAATGAATGAGAATGATCCAGCATGATAAAGTGTCCCCAAAACTTCTTCGGACTTCCCAGCATGCTCTGTGTTCTCGTGGCATATTACTCCAATGGTAACTCTGGCCCCTGAGCTTCTGCTGAGCATACACACCATTTCTCTTTAGCTCTTGGAACTAATAGGTTCCTGGAGGTTCCTTTGATTTCTTCAGCAAATGGCAGTTGCAGTGTTTGATAGCAGCCACCAAACAAGGTGCCTCAGAATACTCTCCTGGATCCCTCTCTTGGGTGTTGGGTCCTCTACCACTGTTTGCCTATTCCTTTAAGGCAGGGTCTCTCCCTGAACCTGGGGCTCACATTTTCTTTGATACGCTGAAAACCAGCAAACCCCAGAGGTTCTCCTATCTCAAGGCCCCTCAGAGCTGACAGACTTGGGCCAGATGCCTGGTTGCTGGAATCTGAATGCTAGTCCTCATTATTGCTGAGTAAGCACTCTTAACTGCTGAGCCAACTCTTCAGCCCCCACACTCTGTTCTACATATATATTCTTTTTTATTTAAATTTATTTCAAGAATTTCATACATGAGTACTGTATTTACATCATTTTCATCCATCCCTTTCCAGCAACTCCCAGGTCTCCCCAACTCCCTATCAGATTATTGATCTATTCTTCTTTAGTTATTATTGTTCACCCCACACACACGTCTGTACTCATGTATATGTATGACCTGCTGAATCCATTTCATGTTGCTCATTTGTATATGTGCTTATGATTCTTTACTGTGTGCTGAAGACACAGCAGAAAAGGAACAGAATCCATCATTGTCCTGCTTATTGGGAGATTTGTCCTATATCTGTCCCTTCTCCTTACAAGCCATTGCCTTCCCCAGTCAAACCTCCTTGACTGGTCTTTGCCTCTGACTTGGAACTGTCCCTGAATGTCCCCTACCTGTTTACCCTAAACTTCTGACCCAGCCACACAGGGCTCTTGAGGGACTCCATAGTTCTTGATGGCACAGGCAAGGATCCGCAAGACCACACTGCTATCTGGTTTAACAGCCTCATCCCTTGGAAGGCCCCAAGGGGTTCTTGATCCTTGCCATTCAGGAAAGTGCCTGCAGCCCTCTCAGCCTGGAAAACCTGTTCTCCTCAGATTCCTTCTCATTCTTAAAGAATGAATACACAGTGTCCCTTTGGGTTGTCCTGTCTTCCCTCTGGACCAGTAATGTCCTTATCCACCTACTTTTTGTGGCTCAACCAATGATGACTGTTCCTTTAAGAGCCATCCCATCCTTCTGTGTGAAGCTCAGATCCAGGAACATGGGAACTGTAGTTCATGTGGAGATGCATAGTGCCTCCATGAATTTTATGCCCTGTTTAAGGAAAATGTGTATGGAACAGGCCGCAATTCATCTTTAAAATAAAATGTCAAGCTGGGATGTGTAGCTCAGCAGTAGAGCTACTAGCATGGGCAAGACCATGGATTTCATCCCAGCAGACGGAAGAAAGGCAAGGGGGAAAGGAGTATGGATAGAAGGGGGAGAAAGGAAATGATAAAGCTGCCTAAACCTCAGTTTCCCCTCTGGGAAACAGTGAAACCAACACTTAACTACAAAGTCACTTTGAAACTGAATACCTTTCTGCAAGGGAAGCAGTGTTGATTGTGTCCTGACACCTCTGGGTAACCCCGATTTGCCTTACTTCTGTTGCAGTTTGCACAAAAAGTTAGCACTCTTGTCCTCTGATGGTACCCCTGGAAGTTCCGGGAGGAAGATGCTCTGGAGCATGGAGTATCTTCTTCCGCATATCCATTCTGCCATATGCATATTATCTCAGAGCCAAGACCAAAACTCAAGAGAGACTGGGGTGACCTGGCACACAGTGCAAGCTCTATTGTCCTGGATCCTAAGCCTGATGGGCCAGGATCCTGCTTCCCTTATCACCAGTGACTCACAGACATCTTTGCTGGTGGGGCCACAGGCAAACACAGGGAAAACATGTTCACACACACAAAAATTTACAACAATCTTCAGTCATTCCAAAACACATAAAATTGATGGCCACAGGTCAGGCTAAGTGTCCCTGCTCTCAAGAGCTTGAAGCAGGAGAATCAGCCAGAAATAAGGTGCTGTCTCAAAACGAGAGAGAGAGCACCAAAATAAATTATCTTTAAAGAATGATAAAAGAAACTATCTTTAAAGAAAGCATCCACACAGTATGTCTTCTTCAGTGGGGTTTCAGTGACAAATTTGGGTCCTCAAAGTTCTTTGTGAGTGAACATTGAGTGAATGAGGCAAAGCTACCCTCACCCAGTGTACTGTCCCCTGAAGAGGGGAGCTTTTCCTAACATCTTCCATGTGCATCTCTTCTTTGCCACTGGAATTAACTATTTGAAAACCTCTGCCCTGCTACAGCCTGACTAGGTTTTTGCCTTAATTTTCACATCTAACAAACATTAGATGTGATTCTACTTCTTGTTAGAGCATTGGCTAAGGCTGGGAGATCTGTGATTAGCCAAACAGCCTTGCCCTCTTCAAGTGAGCTGACAGTCTTGTAGGTTAATCATGATAACCTCAGCATCTATTTAGACAGATGGAGGGCCCTTTATCACTCTTTCTTTGCAAGGGTACTTGCAAAGTATGAGGGTCCTCTTTGGATTCCAGGTCCAAGAGGATGCTCCCAGCATTTGACGGGTTGTAACTGTGAATCCTAGAAGCCCAGCAAAAGAACAGCCCATCCTCCTCGAATGTCAGTACATGCCCACTATGCACGTATGAGGCCAAATGTGGGGATGTGTCCTCTAATCCCAGCACTCAGGAGGCTGATGCAGGAGGATCACAGGTTCGAATCCAACCTAGACTACATAGAAAGCCCCTTTTCATGTAAGCATAAATAGTAACTGTGGCCTTTTTCCCCTATTGTACCTCTTGCTGGGTGTGACAGTTTTAATTGACAACTTGAAGCAAGTCTCAATGAGGAATTGTCTACATTGGGTTGGCCAGTGAGCAAGCCTGCAAAGGGTTTTCTTAGTTGGATTAGTTGAGGTGGACAGACCCACCCTAGATGTGTTGGGCGACATTGCATGAGCTAGGCCCTGGAGTGAATGAAATGGAAAGAATGAGTTGAGCACTCTCGCACATGCGTTAGGTCATTGTCCTCTGATTATGACTGTGGTTGTAACATGACCAGTCTCTTCTTGGATCTGCCGCCTTGACTTCACCACAAGGATGGGACCTTCCTGGAATTCTAAACCCCTTTATCTGTGAAGTTTGCTTTTCCCTTAAGTTGCTTTAGCCAGGATATTTTATCACAGTGGCCGAGAATGAGACTGAGACGCGGGGGATTCGGTTTCTTTCCAGTGTATCATGGGCTTTGAGCGTGTACACCACACACCTTCCTCTTCCTCCCCCTCCATGATCCTGATAGTCTCCCTCTTGCCCCCAGGGCTCCTAATCCAGACTGTATCTATATGTGTGGTTTATGCATCTATTAGAAAATCTAGAATTTATAAATAAGAGAAAATGTGTGTTCTGTATCTTTCTGAGTCTGACTTATGCTGCTTTGTGTAATCTATCCCGACAACTACAGTACAGATCGAAAAGAGGTGACATGCTGGACTCTTTCTGAACCTGACCGTATGCTACAGTTTTCAGAAAGCTCTATTTCCAAGAACCTGGAAAAGCATCTTGTGTGGAGCTGCTAGAACATTTGCCTCTGCCAGTCCTATCTGAAGCTGTGTTGTTTTCTGTGATTCTGTGTGTAACTGCACATCTGAGATGACGTCACAGCTTCCTAGTTGGCTGTGACCGAGCATTCACATGTCCCATTTAGAGATGAACTCAACACAGGCTCTTGTTCTGGGCACCATTAGCAGTCGTGGGTCTCTGAGTTAATCACCATCTTCTGCAAAAAGAAGCATCTCTGGTGAGGGCTGAGAGATGTCCTGGTCTCTAGATAGAAGTTTGTGTCATTGGACATTGGTTTAATGCTATGACTATTTAGCAGAGCGATGGTAGCAGGCTTTTCTCTAGAGTCTATGACCAGGTTCCTTGGGATATTTCATCACAGCAACAGATATGAAACCGAAACACTTGTGAATTCTAAAAATGTACATCAAAACGAAGTCAGGTGTTGCCTTCTTTAGATGGGAGTGTTCTTTTTAAATTTTTTTCATACAGTATGTTTCGATCATTTTCTCCTCTCCCAACTCCTTCTAGATCCTCCCCAGCACTGACAAGGAGAAGTGGACACAAAGTCCTACCCCTTACCAAGAAGCGATTCGCAGTTGGTAGCTGCTGGGAAAGGAAAATGGGTTTTCTACGGTGGGTGTGGTTTATTTCTGCTCCCTAGATCCTATCTGGCTTTTCAGGAGCTTTGTTTTTATTCATCACATCAGCACCAGTTTCTGTTCATTCATCTGTCCACTCTGTCATCTTCTCCAGGACGCTGTGTTTACTATAAGAACGTGAGCTGTGTCCCTAGAACCGATGCTCATATAACATGGCTGGCTCAGCACAACCATCTTAAATACTGCACCTCTGTCGATGGCCTCGAGTAGTTAAAACACAGTGCAGCTGAAGCCAAGTTCAAAGATTTAATCTCTGTGGCGGCCGGCTAGTTTCAGGAGATAATGAATAACTGACCTGGAGATTTAATAAAAATAAATTTACCGCCAGCCACACACTGTACCCATAAAATCCGGCTATCTATCTTACAAACTTTTGCTGCTGGCCAGAGGGGGTGACTGAGCACAATTCAGACCCTGGAGAGCAGTGTTACAGAGCCTACCCATGATTCATGGTGCCCACGACTACCATCTTTGCGCATGAGGAACAGGAAGTTTATGCACTGTGGCATCCTGGATTGGAACTGAATTACACTGAGCACAGGAACACAAAGTCACTTACCCTTTAGCCACTTTAGTCTAAAGTGGAACTGAGCCGTAGTGCGCAATGAAATGACTGATGGGTTGTTGCACTGGACGGAATAACACTGAGACGCTATTGAGTGGAGGAGGCAACTCCTAACAGTTTATGCCTTGGGTGTGCTGAATTGAAAGCTCAAGATGTGCACGGGCAGAGGCCCTCATCAGAGAAGCTTCTTTACGCAGTAGATGGAAGTGAACACTAAGACCTGCAAATGGTCTGCGTGCAGAGCCCAAGAGACTGCCAAGTGTACAGCTCTGAATGGGACATCTGTACCACGTCCCTTCCCCCACAAGGTGCAGGGATCACCACAGAAGAGGGGGCGGCAGGGGCTGTGAGAGCCAGAGGAAGGAAACATCTGTAGTAAAACAGGACTGGCCAGACAGTACCAGCTCAGTTGCACAGGTGGACTCACAGCTCTGGGATGAACACACAGAACTGGTGTGGGATCAAGCCGCCAAAACGCCAGCACTGACTGCCGCTCATGAAAGCCTACCCCAGGCTAAGGAGCTATTGGCAACTGATGGTTGCTGGGAGAGAAAGAGCCAGTTTTCCTAGGGGCTGTGGCTCCTGGAGACTGTCCAGGATCCTGCAGATGGTCCTACACCCCTACAGGTGACACTTAAGTAGACTCAGTGGGTTTTTTTTTTTTAAGTGAACATGTGAGGCTTGGAGGGGAAGGTGGTAATGATGTATTTTCAGACATAAAAAAGAGATCTAAAAACATAAATAGTAGCAAAGACTAGAAGAAAACTGAGTGGAGTAAGATGGGATGGACAGGACACTGAGAATATTGACGGTCATTGCAAATGATGTTAGTGAACTGGGCCTCCGTGTTTAACATCTAACATGTTAAAAGATTTATTTACTATGTATTCCTCTTTTGCTATGACGAACTTTGCATCTCAACTTCGCTGGTCCACAAGGTATCCCGATTATCTGTCAAATATGATTCTGGTTAAAGGTAGACACCATGTCTAAATCTGATCTCATCCTTCTGCTAAAACTTCATCTTCTTGCCATGTCCCTTCCTGGTCAACAGTGGCAGCGCCCTTCGCATTGTTCAGTCAGAGGAATGGGCCACGCCCGCTGCCCGTGTTCTCCACCATGCTAACTCTGGCCGCAGGAACTGCAGTCATCTCTGAGAACCTCCCCGCTCCCCTCACCCCCGCGATCTAGTTTCGAGCCAGCATGCAGATGGTTCTGGGGAAGGAAAGCCCATCCGTGTCAGTCCACAGAGAACTCTGTGGCAAGTCCCTTTTGTTCGTGATGAAAAGCCAGACTCCTTTCGACAGTCCACAGCTCTGCTCTGACTGCCTGCCTTGTCGTCTCGAACCTCACACCTCCCTGCTCCCGGTTTCCCCTTTTGCCAGCCACACTCGTAGCCTTCTATTCCTGGAACAGAGGAGACTATTGACAGCCTTAGCTCCTTCCTCTGACCGGAAGCTCTTCCCACAGGCTTCCACGTGAGTTGTTCAGCTGTCACTTTCTCAATGAAATCTGAACCCTATTTTAAATAACTGAATCTTCCCCCACCCCGTTCTCCCTCTTCCCTTGCTCTCTCCCCCTCCCTCTCTCTTCTTCCTTCTTTCTCCATTTCCCTCTCCATTTCTTCTCCCCTTGGCCCATTCCCTTCTTTCCTCTCCTCTCCTCTCGTGGAGGTCAAGCTGCCTTCTAATTCACTATATCACTGAGAATTACCTTGAACTTCTGATCCTCCTGCCTCCACTCTCCAAATGCTGGAATTTCAGCAACATTATACCCAGCATTTGCAGTGCTGAGGCAGGACCCCAGAAGCCTCATGCATGCTAGGGAAGCAAACACTCTGCCACTGAGCTACACTCACCCTCAACCCCCGTTCCATGTAAGTTCTGAACCTTATGACCGCACTACCCTCCATGGCTTTTAGCACCCAACATACTGTGTATAATTGAGTTATTGTGATCATGGCTCTTTGTCTCCCTCTCTAATGGCAAATTGTGTCAATTTGACTGAGCCTGGGCCTCACATACATCCTGGGTAAGCAAAGAGACAAGTGGTAAAGAATCACAAGCTAATTCTCTTTAAAGGCATGTGGGTGGGCAAAACCAAGCAATCTGCTACAAGGATCCTAGAGTCTGTCCTAGTTTCATTCTGTTGCTGTGATTAAAAAGAAAAAAAAAAACCCACTCTGACCAAAAGCAACTTAGGGGAGGAACAGTTTGTTTGGCTCATACTTCCAGGTTATAATCCATCACTGAGGGATGTCATGGCAGAGTCTTCACACAAAAGCCACGACAATGCACCACTTACCAGCCTACTCTCTCAGGCCCATGCTTAGCTAGACTTCTTGTACAGTCCAAGACTACATTCTAGAGAACGGTGCCCCCTGTGGTGGGCTGGGGACACCTACATCGACTGACAATAAAGATGATCCCTCCTAGACATGCCCACAGACCAACCTGACCTGGGCAGCCCCTCATTGACACGCCCTTCTCAGGTGACAGGTAAAGCTAATTAAAACAGCCCATTGCTCCATAAGATAAAGCAGAGTAGCAGGAAGAGGAGGTGGAAGAGAAATGGTAGTGGTGGAAGGTGGCGATCAAAGTGCGTCATATATATACATAAATATACATGTAGCTTATGCATAATTAGTGTATGCTAATAAAAACGTTGAAAGGTGGGCTGGGGAGAGGGCTCAGTGTGTCAACCGCCTATTGTATAAGCATGAGGACCTGAGTCTGACTGAATCCATGGGCTCCAGTTTCAGTGATGGGCTGTGTGTCAAGACACAAGGCAGAATCCAACGTAGGAAAATGAATGTCAATATCTGGCCTCTATGTATACACAAACACATGCATGCACACACACACACACGCACGCACGCACACACATGAGCGAGAGAGAGAGAGAGGACTCGAAAAGAAAGATCTGGAGTCGTGAGCTATGGAATAAAATAAACTTAAATCAAGAAAATCCCAGGATTTTAATTAGCCAGGTCTTCTTGGCTGTTTCCAAGGAAACATGTCTTTAGTACTTTTCTTGTGCTGTGATAAAATATCCTGGCAGTAGGCAGCAGGGGGCATGCCCTCTGCCCCCTTGCCCCGCTCTACCTGAGGCAGTCTGGAGAGCTGACCCCAGGGTCATGAGAGCGGGTCAGCTGTGCCTGCCCCTCACCAGCTACAGCCCTGCAACTCATCTGGGCAGCATGGTGGGCTAGCCTAGGTCAAGGTGGCAAGGGTGGACTAGCCCAGAGGGCAAGATCAAGAGAGATGGCCCCACCACTTGTCCGCTGTGAGGGGGCATGGGTGCAGGGGCGATGCCCCCCCTAGGACCTGTAGTAGCTGCGAGGGTTCACCCCGAGGACATGAAAGCCGGAGGTCTAGCCCTGCCCCCTCACTCTCTGCAGCACTTGGGAGAGCAGGCCCTGTACCTTGCCTAGGCAACAACAGTAGAGTTGGCCCTGATGGCCGAGGCGCAAGTGGACCAGCCCCTCACTAGCTTCAGCACTTGGGAGAGCCGGCCCCTCAACTGTGCAACACAGTGAAACCAGCTCTGGAGGCATGGGTGTGGGTGAGCCGGCCCCGAAGGCAATAGAGCATGAGAGCTGACCCTGCCTGCTGCTGGTGGTGGCACTGGGTGGCCTAGCCGATGCTGTGCTGGAGAGCTCACCCGGGTGGTGCAGGTAAGACAGAGAGGCTGCTCTAGCCAGCTCAGCTCCGCCCCCTCCCCGCCCCAACCCCACAAGGCCCAGACCCAGTTGACCCACCCCAAAATCTTTATCATCTACGAATGACAGGGACATGGGAAAGGGCCAGTCTGGCTGATCCAACGCTGCAGGATCTCCGTGACACAGGGCAACAGATAACCAGGAGGAGGCCTGGTGAGGATTCGGTGTATTGATGGTATCACAGAAGCCAGAGATCTCAAACCAGACCAATGTGAGACACGCTGTGACACACTACAGCTTCCACGATGAGACGTTTTCTATGCTTTGATTTTGTTTTGTTTATCTTTGTCTGCTTGTTTGTACGTTTTTCTTTTATTTTGGGGAGGAGGTTGCACAGGCAAAGGATATGAGGGAATGGGGAAGATGAGCAGGACTGGGGTCCATGATGTGAAACTCACAAAGAATCAATGAAAAGGTTTAAAAAAAAAAAGAATAAAGCCTCTATGAACAACAAAAATATCCTGGCAAAAACAATCCAGGAGATGGAGACTTAATTCTGGCTCACAGTTGGTGGTTACAGTTTGTCGTAGCAAGGAAGTCATAGCAATGGGGTTTGAAGCTGCTGTTCTCCATTGCATCCACAGACATGAAGCAGAGAGCAATGGATGTTCATGCTTGGCTCACTTCCTCCTTTTTGCTCACAGTTGAGATCCTTTCTGAGGGGATGGGACCCCCCACGGCAGGCAGGCCTTTGTACCCCGACTAACCTAATAACGCTAATCCCCCAGATGTCCTCAGCGGCTTGTCTCATCAACTTGGTAAACACAATTGACCTTTCCAGCATCCCAGATCCAGACTTGCGAACTAATTCTACAGCCAATGGCTGTCAGTTTGTCTATAGGTACAAAGAATGCTGCAGTTCTGTGCCCTTGCTTCTTTATAATCACCTTACACACATACACAGAGACAGGCGATAAGGGGAAGAAGCAAGAATAAAGAACACAGCAGAGGGATGCAAAAGATGCTGCCATTGGTGGGGATGGTTAGAAGTGGGCGTAGCAGAGATAGAAGACAGAATCATAACACAAGAAAAAAGGCTACACCCTTCTCCCAGACAGTGACAGTTCTTGAAAACAGTCTCCAAAGAATGAGATAGATGTCAACCAAAATAAATAATTGAAAAACGTATATGTGCAACCACTTCGACAGCCATAATTTCATCTGAAACTACAAAAATGTATCCCATGTGCCAGATGAAAAAAATATGCAGGTATTTGGAATGGATGGATTTTTTTAAAAAAACAAATTCCAGTTAATGTTCTTAAGTCAAAATTACTGAAACTATTTTTGCTTGTGTGTGGTAAAAAGATAACAGTTGAAAGAAAATAACCCTACAACCGCTCTAGGAGGAAAGGGGGAGGCTTCTTAAACACCATTACATGCCCTTGGAGTCATCACCATGGTAATGACAGAAAATACACAGAAAGGGGGCGGATGAGCGAAATCAGGGTGAGCAACTGGCAGATCTCTGTGGCTCCTCCAGCCACCCACAGGCCTCCTGTAGAAGTATTCCATAGAAACATGGTGTTTAGCATGCCAGAGCAGAGCAGTGGAAGGAATTCAATTCCATGGGCAAAGACAATTAAGAAACACCAAGCAAAGCAAAGGAGTAAGCGAACATCAAGAGACAGCCTCATCACCTAGCATCCTTCCTCCTGACTCAACAGACCAGGATGCCCTGATCCGTGTTTATGTTATAGCTGGTATTCCACCCTCAGAAACTGAGGAACACCGTGGAACTGTGTGCTGCCTGTGCTAACCTGCACAGCGGAAGTGGATTTCTGGTGAAGGATGATTGGCACTGAAGATGGATGATTGGCACTGAAGATTGCTGGCTAGGTCAGATAATGGCTGATGTAGCCTTTGGAGGGTTTTAAGAGTCCTAAAGCCATTGCTGAAACATCCTGCATTGCTAGAGGTACTACAGCTTGATGGGATTTCGGCTACATTCTGCATGAATCTGAGAAGACACTTGTCCATGCTTTCATCACAGCCGTTTAATCCAGGGGAGACAAAAATGGCTCCTAGGAGACACAGGAGAATCTTCCAGATGGCGCTTTGGGTAGTTGAAGCCGAAATGTATCATTAGAAATTAGAGGCAGCTGGTGGGCAAGCCATCGCTGTGACGTGTGGCACGAAGCCAGCACTCACTGTGATGTTGACAAAATAGAAATCTAGGTACCCGCTCGAAGTCTTTGTATTTTTCCTAATTCGACGAGCTCTTTTGTGATTTACCATATGGGCCTTTGGCTGTATAAAGTTGGTGAACTGAAAGTGCTCCAGTGTGCAAGCCCAGAGGCGGTTGGCAGAGTCCTGTGGAAAGCCCTCATGCCTCTCAGCTGCAGTGTGCACAACCTCCTCAAGTGTGGGTGATTATAAAACCCATCCCTGTCCACAGCCAGAGGGTACGGCCCAGAGAGTATAGCAGCTGATTCTCTCAGCTCGACTCATCCAGGAAGTGGGTAGAATAATGAAATGGAGGACGAGTCCTCTTGGCCTCCCGCCTGTTCTCAGGTTGATGGCGCATAACCAGGTTAAGTTTTCATTTTTCAACTTCATTTCCTTCTTCTGTGTTCTCTGGACACTGAACCTCAAGCCCCGTTTACTCAGTAAAGACTCCCTGCTTCCTTCTTGGATCCCAAATGTTCTGTTCAGCCTGTGTTCCTGCTATGAGCCCAGGAGCCCATTTTTTTCAAGCCTGGATGCAGGAGAGGCACCGGATTCCATGTGTATCATGTGCAGGAACGAAAAGATCTGTTCTCTCTACTGGGACTCCAGTGGTCTCAATGTGCCCCGTCATCGCCATTCCTGCTAGAGCAGCCATGACAGGGCAGCCCTAGGGTTCTGCCGACAAGAACTATGTGTGTTCTGACGGAACTACAAGCAACCATATCGCAAAAGCTATTAATCTTAATCTGAAGAAGTGGTCATCATATGGGCTCTGTGGGGAGTGGAGGGTGTTGATTGACCTCAGTTGCTCATTGACTCAGGAGATAGGGTAAGGACCCAAACCACTATGGGCTACCGTGCTTACTATTTACATAGCCATCGAACTTGGCAGTGTCTGTCATACCTTTCCCTATCTATAAAGTGCCTGGCATTGAACACTGAGAGAAAATTATGTATCACATCAGTAGAACGGGGCTCCGGTGTGTGCTTCGATTTGTTTTTGTTCTGTTTTCTTTTGTGAGTCGGGGTCTTTATGTACCTAGACTAGCTTTGAACTCACTATATAGCTCAGGCTGACCTTGAACTGACTATGTAGTTAAGGCTAGTCTTTAACTTCTGATCCTTCTGCCTCTGTCTTCTAAGCTCTGAGATGGAAGGAATGAACCACCAACCTTCAGAAGACTGGCTGAGAAATTGCAGAACATTTTCACAGAAAATATTTTACATTGAAAATTCCCATTTTGCAAATGGAAGTTCAATAAGCATAAGAAAAATGGAACAAGTTGACATCTAACTTTAATCCCAGCCCCCAACGTCTTATATCTGAATAGTGCTTTGTCGATGGCTCCTGTCCTCTTTTCCATCAAAAGCCATCGAGGGACATCATGTGACCCTATCATCATAATTTTCTATGCTTTTTTATTTTTGATGGCTGAGAAAGCTGATTTACAAACCAAAGCAAAAGCTATTAGTGAAATAAAATATGCTTGTGAGCATAATGGGCCATCAGAGCTTTTTGCGGAACAATTAAGTACAAGAGTGTGGGTGTCATGAGCTTCTCTCGGGGGGCTGGAGAGGTGGCTCATCAGCAGAGTGGTCACTGCTCTTGCCAAGGACCTGGGTTCAATTCTGGGCAACTACTACAGATTTGCTCACAATGGCCTGTAACCCCAGAGCACCAACACCCTCCGGCTGCTCACACATGATGCATGCACATACACCCATGTAGGCAGGCGCACACACACACATCTAATTATTACGTCTTTTTAAAAACAACAAAATCCTCTCCAGGCATCAGGATGATACAACTGCATATAGCAGCTCACCCTCCTGGTAGACTAAGTCACTAAATTTAAATCTTTAGCTTTCTGTTTTCCAAAGAGAAGCTGGAGGACAATCTCAATAGAAATGAAAGAAAAACCCCAGGGCAGGAAGACTGATTCTTGGCAGCTGCCCGCAGATGGAGAACAGAGATGAGAACAAGCAAGGAAAGGGCATGCCACTTGAGTTGATCAGCTTGGAGGTTGGCCATGTGGGAGGGGGAAGAGACAGAGAAAGAGTGAAGATGCTCAGAGTACCTACGGGCTCAGGCTACCATCCAAAGCGAGGAGGAAAAGTGAACGCTCTGGAGTCTGAAGGGTGGGCAGACCCCACAGAGCCTCTGGGCCGCTGGCAGGGACTAGCCTGGCAGGGAATTCTCACCAAGTTTGTTCCTAAAGAATGTAAGTCTTTTGGCTCCTTCAGTGGTTTGGTTTGGTTTTGCTGTTTTGAGGTAAGGGCTCAAGTAGCCCGGGCTTGGCTTTCAACCACTTTGGAGATAACCTTGAACCTGTAGCTAGGCCTCTGCCTACCTGGTGCTAGGACTGTTAAATGTGTACCACACCTGTTTGTGCGGTGCTGGGAACCGAACCCAGGGCGTTACCAATGCTAACTGAGCTCCATGACCTGAACCCCACTCCCAGTCCCCTTCAGTGTTCCCAAGACAGTTTAGTGACACCGCAGCATGTGTTTATGCAACCTCTACTTTTAAAATTCCAAGAAATGTGCTATTGTTCGATCTAATCACAACTGAACATGGCATACAGCTGTGGTACTCGAAAAAATAAGAACTAATGGTTGATATCCGGCACTGTGGATTGCTAAGAAATAGCGCTTGCTATAAATTTTCTAGAGGCTTAAATGCAGTAGGATCCCATTGCGAATGCGTCCACGGGTTTGGGGAGGTATCTCAGTGGATAAAGGCCTTGCCACACCTGAACTTAGTCGATTCCCCAGAGCCTTTGTGGAAAAGCCGGGCGTAGTAGCCCCTGCGTGTAATTCCAGTGCTGGGGCACTGGCCGGCCAACCAGATTCATCTACTCAGCAAGCTCCAGCCAATGGGAGATCCTGACTCAAAAACAAAAGTGGATGGCTCTTAAAGAATGACATAGAAGATTTACCTCTCGAGCCACAAGCATGTGCACGTGCGCACACACGAACAAACGCAAACATACCCTGTGAATCCCACCGGTTGAGACTAAAACCCCTACCACCATCTTAAGCCAGATTTAAAGCAAGCTTTAATTAAATATAGGCCAGAAGGATAGATCTCTGGCCAGGTCCGTCTCTGGGTTCCCAGAACATGGTGACCAGCCACGCCTTGCCAGGCTTAAAAAACGCAACCCCACAAGGTCTCCGTATTTCCCATCAGGCCCAATCAGGGGCAAGCTTATACCCTATTTCCTGCCTATGCACACCACCACCACTCACTTACCTCTAATCAGGGGTGAGCGTGTATGCTGACATTTCCTGCCCGCGCACCTCCCACCCACATGCGAGCAATCACATCCTGGGTCAGACAAACCTGTTCAGGGGCATGAAACCATACACAGCCTCTCTTCTCACAGCACCCACAGGTGTGCCCACATCAACACATGCGCACTGCAGCGGGGGGCCTCCCGTGGCGCTCTTGTTTTAAACCCTACTTTATTTGGAGTGTTGAGCCTCTACCTCCCTTCCACCAATCCCCCAACCTTAAAGAGAGAGCGTAGGTTAGTGGGGAGACAGGCCCAGACCCCTTTACTTCTCCCAACTATGTAGGGTCAAAGGATTCTTTTAGGGCTCTATACCAATGTCCATCAACCGCAGACGGAGCCAGCAGGCTCCTACACACTGCTGCACCCCAAGCCTTTCTCTGTCTACTCCAAACCGCCACGCCATCTCTGGTCTCTGGTCTCTGGTCTCTGGTCTCTGGTCTCTGGTCTCTGGTCTCTGGTCTCTGGTCTCTGGTCTCTGGTCTCTCCAAACTGCTCCACGCCACACGCCAACACCGCACGCCACACCAAACACCAACCCCCTCTCGTTTTCACTCTCGTGTTTATACTCGGAGTCCTAGACCACACCCCTCTCCGTGCTGCATGTGGAAGGCCGATACCAGCTGGCAAAGATCATGCCCCACACATGACAATTAACAGGTGTGGTCAAACTGTAGCCCAACTAAAAATTCCACACGTTGGATTAGAACAAAAGCATCTTTTATAACATACAAAGAAACCAAAACCTCTATTACAGTGCACACATATACAAAGTCCAAATTATGAGCTAGGCGTGGTAGCTCACATCTATAATCCCAATGCTTGGGAAAGTAAAGTAAGAGAGGTACAAGTTTGAGGCTAGCCTGGGCTAAGAAGTAACTTCCAGGCCAGTCTGAAACTCAGAGTGCGACCTCCTCTCAAGAAGAAAAGAGTCCAAAGTTTGTTGTTTCGATTTCTTTTAGTTGTTAGGGTTTGGGGGCCATAATGGTGCCACCTTTGTCTGAAACCATCGTTTCTCAAATGCTGCAATTTGCACAGTACCTATGTTAAATCTGTCCTAGAATAACTCTCAAAAGATTCATCTGTTAATCACTTGATCCCTGGCTGGGGGCACTTGAGGGAGGTGGTGGAAACCTTTGAAGTTGGTCATAGTTGCAGGAAGTAGGTCACTGAGGGCATCCCAATGATGGGAGTGTTGGGGTCCTCCCTCCCTCCCCACCATACTGCTGTAAGGGCCCAAGTTAACCTGTAGTCCCTCTTGCCCAAGGATAGATATTTCCTGAAATGCTGAAGGCTGTTGTTTATGTTTGCGCTCCCCTAAACAAGTTTGTTTGACCCAGCTGCACCAGATGTACTTGATCATGTGTAGGTGGGAAGTATGCAGGCAGGAAATATATCAGGAAACACATTTGCCCCTGATTGCACCCAGTTGGAAAAATGGCCAACTTCTGCAAAATGTGACTTGTCTCCATTTTCTGAGAACCCAAAAATGAACCTGGGCACAGCCCCATCATCCTGGACAGTAGTTAATTAAAGCCTGCTTCAGATTTGGCTCAAAGTTGTGGAATGGGTCTTTCTTTTTCGATTTTCAGGATTAATGCTTCCTGCCACCCTGAGGTGTTCCTTTGTTCTGGCTTCCCACCCAGCCTGCCCAGTGGAGTGCAGCCAGCTAGCCTTGGACTTAAACCCCTGAAATTCTGACCCAAATAAATCTTTCTTCCTTTTAAGCTGTTTTCCCTCAGACATTCTGTCACAGCAACAGAAGGTTGCCCAGTGCTGCTTACTAACAGTGTTTTGATGGGATTTTATTTGTTGGTGTGCTTGTGGGTTTGACTGGATGGCTTGAATTCAACTCTTAAAATCATTCTTTTTTTTTTAATTTTTTTGAGACTATAATTACATTTCCCCCTTTTCTGTTTCCCTCCAAACCCTCCCATATACTGCTCCTGCTCCTTAAAACTCATGGAATCTCTTTTCACTAAATGTTCTTGCATGCATATATGCATATACTCTTAAATATAACCTGTTCAGTCCATATACTGTTACTTATATATGTAGAAGAAGAAGTGCTCTTCTCGAGGGAGGGCCACCTCTTGCCTTCCCAGCTTCCTTCAGTTGCCTATAGTTCTTCGTCTAGAGTTGAGGCCTCATGAACTTTCCCCTGTCCGGTGTGGTATGTTCACTGACGTCATCCTTTTTCAGCTTTTGTTTGTACAATGTTTGGTCATGTCGGTGAGACTTTATTGGATGTAGGTTCTGATGTTACAAGAAGACAGTGTCACAGCAAACTCCCTGGTCCTCTGGCTCCTACAATCTTTTTAAAAAATTTTTCTTTGTTCTTGAGAACTGTATACATTAATGGTGGAATTAGAATGTGCTGTATTTGCTTGTGTTTCCTGTCTATATTTCCAGTCACTCCAGTGAGCAAATATTCATTTCATAATCAGAAAAAGAATTTTTTAACAAAATAACTTAGCTATTTCCTACTTGACACAAAACTATGCAAGCACCCTGTATTCCAGGGTCTGGAGAGATAACTTAGGGGTAAGAGCACTGGCTGTTCTTCCAGAGGACATGGGTTCAATTCCAGCAACCACATGGTGGCCCATAACTGTCTGTAACTCCAGTTCCAGGGGGTTCAATGCCCTCTTCATCCCTGTAGAGTCCTGAATATATGCGGGGCCCATAACCTCACACAGCTACACATGTATACACTAAAAAGATAAAGAAATGTTTTGGAAAGAAGCCTGTGTTCCAAAGGTGAGTGAGATGGCTCAGGAGGAAAACACCTTACATCAAGACTGATGATCTGAGTCTGATCTCCAGAACACACATGGTGGAAGGGGAGAATGGACTCCCAAAACACTCTTTTGAAGTTCCCTGGTGCACGCAAAATTAGTAAGCAAAAATCCAATTTTAACTTTTTTAAAAAGAACCCTTGATTCTAGAAATAACTGGCCAGTTTCATTGCTATTGTGTGCCCATCTTTAAGGTCAAAGTCTAGATTGTTGCCTCTCTTACAGAACTGCCTGAGAGAGAATCTGGTTTGCCTTATTGGGTAAAGTTTCTCCAAAGCTTGCTGATAAAACTCTTCCATTTTACTTTCTGCAAAACAATCCAGTTGCTTCTGCAGCTAAATGGAGATGGAGCTGACAGCAGCCCTGGGTTCCTCGAGTTCAGAGTCCCTGCGAGGGTCGAAGACACGGCCCTGAGACACTCTCCCAAGCACTGCCCGACCAGCATCATGCGGCTAGCACAGCCTTGGAAACGTGTGCTGAAAACATGACCTCGCTCATTCACCTCTGCCCTTTCCGTAGTGCCATGTGTGTCTCTGTCTGCTCCAGGAATACCTGGAATAGAAAAGATTTGGGGGCTTGTCTTCATAGCTTGAAATTCTATTTCCTTGCAGGAAATTGTCTTAGAAAATAGAAACCCGAAGGGAACGCGGGTTTTTTGGTTGTTTTATTTTGGAGAGAATTTACACAATACAGTAGTAGCAGCTGTGTGTGAATGTGAGCATGTGCGTGTGTGTTTGTGGGTGCATGTGAGTATGAAAACTGTCTTCCTCGGTTATTTGTTTTTTGAGGCAAGGTCTCTCGTTAGACATGGCACTCACTGATTGCTGAGAATGGCTAGGCAATGTCACCCCCCCCCATGCCCTCTCATTTCCATCTTCTTGCCACTGCCCCCCAGAACTGCAACTGCAGGCAGGTACAGCCGCACACAGCTTTTTAAAAATGTGGGTGCTGCACATCCACTCCCACTGACCTCCAACTTCTGCAGCACTTTACCGACTGAGGCATCTCTCCAGCTGTGTGTTCAGGACCACCGCCACTACACTCTAAGAAAACAAGTGCACAGAAAACCAGGACACGGGATTCAGAAGATCACTCAGTGGGTAAAGCGCCTGCATACTGACCGGGCAAGGATGAGGACCAGAGTTTGAATCCCCAGAACCCACATTAAAGTCTGCCTGTGCTCTTAGCAGTCACAAAGCCAAGACCGGGGACTCTAGGACAAGGCTGCACTGAGCTTGCCAGAACTGATGAACTCTGAGTTCAGTGAAAAATCCTGCCTCAATAAATCAAGTGAGGAGCAATCGAGGAAGATGCCTGATGCCTCTACCCGTGCACACACTCATGTACCTACACATGCATTTGCAGACACATACTCCAACATACATATACATGCATAGCTACCCCCTACACAAACACACATCAATAATAATATTATAATAATAATACAGAAACCTTTTAAATTATCTCCTCTTTACTGGGGAGTTCAGCTCAGTTGGTAGGCTGCTTGCCTGGTTTGTTCAAGGCTCTGGGTTCAATTTCTATCAGCACACGCACACACACACACATGCCTTTCTCTAGTGGGAAACACTTTCATAAGCTTAGCTGACATAACACAACTCTGCCTGTATTTACTGATGAGTATGCCTCACAGATGCCTAATACCTAAGCAGGTAGAAGGATGTCTAAGGTCCTGCTACACCACCTTTCCACTGACATCTGCACACTGAGCTTTGACGGAAATCACATGGTTCTCTCTGGTGTTCCGTAGTCCAGCTGTGGAAATTCAGGATGAACTGGAGGAGATAAGCCACTTCATAGCACATTCGAACCTACTGGCACAGAATGAAGGCCGAAATGTTTGTTAGCATTGGTAGAAACAGGAGTTGTTCTTTCTTCTCTTGACATTTTTAACTGATGAAAATTCTTCACACAATTGCCAGATTGAGGCAAAAGGCAACTTTCTTGATATTTATGATGGTCTCATCAGATAACCAATATAAAATGTCTTCCAGAATTCTGCATCTTCTCAGACTTCAGAGTTTGTTCTTGGGATGTTAGAGATAAACGAAGTTGGTCATAATAAATCTCTCAAGTGTTGTAAATATTCAGTTTCTGGTTCTTTCTCTTCTTGGGGCAAGAGAACAGATTCCAACAGCAGTTTAGACAGTCTGGTCTTTCTCAGAGATGTCATTTCATCAAACATGTTATGGTTTAGCCAAGTGCTGAGAGGTAAGCAGGGGCCCTTGCATGGCTTTGCCACAACTGAACTGCTGGCCTTTGAGAAAACCAGCATCGCCCTTTTGATCTGGTAATTGAATCCAGATCGAGAAAAGGTCTCGGGAGAAAGAAATATTTGCTTTCTAAAGATTAAAATTCCAAACCTGTTATGGTGGCGCCCACCTGCAATGACAGTCATCAAGAGTGAGAGGCAGGAGAATTTCTGTGCGTCGAAGGCTAGTCTGCTCTACATAGGAAGTTCCAGGGAGCCTTTCTCCCTCACGTTGACAAGCATTTAGTTACAGCAGCAAGAAACATAACTAATACAACTCTGACGAGAGCTGTGGCATGGTTCTCAGAACCATCACTTGCAATTATTGTGGACCTCCCCGGGGCCAGAGGTTTAAAATACAGCATCTCCTAGAACCAGAGGCTGAAGGGGTTGTCTTCTATTTGTGCCAAGTGAAACCAAAAATCAGCTGAAGTGATTTTTCTCAGAGCCCCATGTATGGTAAGTGGCGGAGAGCAAGGTCTTTCTAACTCCAAAGCCTCTCTCTACAACACCTGGCTTGGGAAGCGACACAGCAAGAGGGTTACAGTCAGCAGAGGATCACAGAAACTGCTGTGGCCGAGCCTAATTTCATCCTCAGTGGTCTGCTGCTCCTTTGGTGTGTGACACACCGCTGAAACAGTGACTGTGATCACCTAGGGAGAGTTCCCAGTCTTCCCACTCCTGCCCAGGCCTCCCCAAGACCAAGTAAATGAGTATGAGGCCTCAGGGAGATGGGAGATGGTTCTGGCATGTAGACAAGGTTGAAAACCATTTCTCTAAAAAGCTGTTTTGTTTTTTTTTTAAATGAAAAAGTTGTAAGGAGCTTTTCCATTTTCCCTCCTATGAATAAGATTGAGTAAAATTCTGCTGAAAGCATTTCAACTGCTCCTGCCAGGCAGGGCCTTTGCTATTTGCTATTCCTCGTGCACACACACACACACACACACACACACACATGGGCTCCAACTTTGTATCTGTCTCCTCAACACCTGGAAAAAGCAGAGGACACTCAAGGTCCAGGTGAGGGCTTCAAAGCTGCCACAGGGAGGCTCTCTGTGTTACCTTGTGACTCTGCTCACTTAGATTTGAAGATTCTAATGTAACTACAGGAGTCATTTGGTGAATTAATGAGAAGCGAATGTGACCATGCACGGGCTAAGGACCATATAGAAAGTCATAATCAGGCTAAGGACATACACTATGATAAATCATTGAATCATAATTGTCTCTTTTAGGTGATGGGAGGAACAGGATTTTATCCTCCAGCCCGGGCTGGTCTCAGAGCCTCCTGCCAAGGTCTCCTAAGTGCTAGGTTAAGAAGTGTGAGCTACCACATCGTGTCTGGCTTTACTGTTATTTCAACCCCTGCTTCGGCCTCCCAAGTGCTGGGATGACAAGAATGAGCGCCCACATCCAGCTTGGGCTGCCGTTGCTGCTGCTCTCCTTGTTTTAACACAGGTCTTTCTGCCAGCCACGCTGCTTATTGTAGTATTTTCCATCCACAGTTGGTTCAACCCACAACAGTAGCACCCAGAGATCCAGAAGGCTGTCTGTATCAACATATCAGGGCTGAACTCACTGGTGCAGGGCTCACCTAGCATGCCACAAGGAGTTAAGTCCAGTCCCTAATACAGCCAAGAAAGAAAGAACAAGAGAGGGAGAGAGGGAGACAGAGAATGGGGTGGGGGGGGGATGAATACAAGAAAGAGAGGGTGAGAGAAAGGAAAAGATGGAGGGAAGGAAATGTTTCATTAAAATAATAAAGAAATCTATCGTCATCTTCAAGATGGTCACATGTTCCTTTCAGATTCTCAAGTCACGGCAAGCTCCGGGTGGTCCTCTCAGGCTAGTGTGCACAGAGTGTTCTGTCTGTCCATCGTAACCAACCCAATGTTTGCCCGCAGAATGAGGTGGCTGTCCTTCTGAAACCCATATCAGAGAAGATCCAGGAGATACAGACTTTCCGAGAGAGGAACCGGGGGAGCAACATGTTCAACCACCTCTCGGCGGTCAGCGAGAGCATACCCGCCCTCGGGTGGATAGCTGTGGTGAGTAGGGATGGAATGCCGCACACGCACACCCCTTGCCACGTTTTCAGGGACTTTCACCTTCAGGCTCATCCGTAGCTTGGGGCCCTGAAGGAAGGCTCCTGCAGGCGCATGGCTTTCTCTTACCCTGTAGAAACCCAGTGATTCCTAGGCCGAGACGGGAAAGTGTTTCTCCAGCCTCTACAGGCCCCTCATTGCCTCCGGCTCTCGCCCATTGCTCTGCTGCTTTTCTTCTGCTTCTTCAAGGTGTTTTCTTTCTTATCCTGTGTTTTTTTTTTTCTTCTCTGCTTGGGTGATGGTCCTGCTTTCTCAGTCCCCCAAACCTGGTCCTTATGTCAAGGAGATGACTGATGCCGCCACCTTTTACACTAACAGGGTCCTGAAGGACTACAAACACAGGTATGTACCATCTTTTACTGGCTGGATTTTTCAGTTGACCATTTGTCAGACCTTTGCTCCTCAAGCTGATGTTTAACCCCAGATCCCTGTCCTGGTCTCTTCATTGGTACACTGACTAACCCTGAGATTAAAATCCCACATTTGAGCTGCGAACCTGTGGCCCAGGCAAAAGAGAAGGGTCAGGAACCCAAGGCCATCTTTGCAACATGGCAAATGTGAGGTCTGCCTGCGCCACATGAGATCATGTCTTCAAACAATACCCAGGCTGTTGAGATGGCTCAGCAAGCCCCTTGCCACCATACCCCGATGACCTGACTACAACTCCTGCATCTCATGGTAGAGGACAGAGTCGACGCCCACGGGTGTCCAATGACTCCAGCATGCACACCCTGGAATGCATACCAACACGTATGCACATGCAAAATGTGTGAATAAACATCATAAGAAAACAGAACAACTGGAGAGACTGAGCCGTAGTTAAAGCAGTTTCTGCTCTTCTGGAGGGCCAGGGTTCGATTGCTTCGTGCAGTCCCACAACTTCAACTCTAGGGGAGCCAACACCCTCATCTGCCCTCCACAGGCACCTTACATGCATTGCACGTATTCACACAGGGGACACACATACAAGCATAAATAGAAACTTTTCACTTTTTAAATAAATTTTTAAAATCCCACTTCTGTAAGGAAAAGCCACAGGAAGAGGGGGATTAGATTCCTGGATGGCACGTGTTTCATAAAGAAAGCTGCCTCTGTTTTCTTTCTGTGAATAGCCTGTCCCCACGTGACCACATGTCGGTACGTTTTCTGTACTTAAAGACTGAGCCTCCATCATTGAACTGTCTCCTTTCATGATTTGGAGACAGAGTGTATTAATGTATCTTGGGCTGACCTCAAGCTCTTGGCTATTCTACTGTCTCCATCTCCCATGTGCCAGAATTACAGGCATGGGCCACAAAGCCCAGTGAAAATTTCCACTGATCAAAGTAGAGATAGGAGGAATAAAGGAGCCCAAAACGGAGATTGGTGAGACGGTGAACTAGGCAAACTGGGCACAAAACCAGAAACTGAGCTGAAATAGGACCTGGCAGACAGACAGCTGTTGTCTGAACAACTGTCGACAGCTGTTGAAAGGACAGGTGAGCCAAGGGGTTTCATCTGGAGAACCAGCATGGAAAGATCTGGAATCCTCCAGCCCAGATAATGGATCCTAGAGAGACTGATCTGAGGTCAGAAGGGAAAATGCCATCAAATGGAGATGGGTCAGGCTGAGGAGATAGCTAGGAAAATGCCTCTTAACCTATTTATACAGATTGTCACAAGAGTGCTCACCCTCCAGTGAGGCTGCAGCTAAGCGTAATGTGGCCAGCCCTGCTGACTAATGGGAGGAAGAGACTGAATAAGAGCAGCGTCTTCCCTGCCTGACTCTGGACTCCAGTAGCTCCCCATCTGAACTCTTAAGTGGGACCAGCAGAAGCGGCCATTGGTCAGCGAGCATGGGGCCTCCTAGTAACATCTCATCCTTATTCCACACAGCTCAGACAGAAGGAAATCAGAGGGCCCAGATTCTCTAGACTGCTTCAGTTATCATAGTAAGGCAGACCCTTCCCACAGAACATAGGAAAATGTATAGCATATACAAATACCTACCACAGTCTAACCTATTGCCTAAGATGGTACCATTCAAAATTTGCATTGCTTTTTTTTTAATGTGGGATTTTTTTGGGGGGGGGGGAGAGTTGTCTTCTAGTTTTCTCCAAGTTTTTTTTCTTTTTATTTTTTTTGGGGGGGCAGAGAGGGGCAGGGGTTGGTTAGTTGTTTTGAGAGAAGATCTTACTGTGGAAAGCAGTGCCTAGCTTCAAACTCAGGATCCTCCTGCCTTAGCCCACTGAGTGCTGGGAATACAAGTATATGATACCAGAGCAAGCTATTTTTAAAAACAATATTTAGTCAACATGTAAGGATATTTATACCATATGTGAGAGGCATGGAGAATTGTAACAGGAGGAATCATTTCACTTATTCGTTCCAACAACTAATTTCACACTATTTTCATCTCCTCCCCCAAAGAAAACTGTACTCATTTGTTGTTGCTCCTGGTTTCTTATGAGCTTCTCCAACCCTAAGTATCTGCTCGCTGTCTGGGTAGCTCCTGAGGTGCTACCATCACCAGAGGGTTTGGGGTTTCCCACTGTCTTGCTTCTGTACAAAACAAGTGCAGTCTTTGCCCCCGTCAAGGTTGTTTGTTACAGAACTGGGAATTGAACTCAGGGCTTCCCCTATGCTAGACAAACATCCCCACTCAACTGCACCCCAAGTCCTCTTCTCATTCTTTTTCATTTTGAGACAGTCTCACCAAGTGGTCCAGGCTTGCCTTGCACTTCTCTGTCGTCTGAGCAGGCCTTCAAAGTATGATCCTCCAGCCTTAACCGCCCTCGAAGTTGTAATTACAAGACCATGCCAACCGGCCCACTCAGGCTTTGCCCCCTGATCTCAACTATTAGTGTTAAACAGCAAAGGGGGGGGGCAGCATCACCGAGTGCTTCAGCAGCAGCCTCGTAAGCCAGAGAAATGTCGCCAGAGGTGCATGTCGGTTCACCTGGGCGCCAGCCCCCTTAAACATCTTACACCCCAACATCCATCTGTGGGTGGGTTCCCCACGTGCCCCACAGGGCCTTCTTGGTGTTGCCCCTGTGGCAGACCTGCAGGAGAAATGCTGAAAGACAGGCTGCCCTGTGGTAGGAAGGGCTGTGGGCCAAGGACTCAGCCTCTGTGCCTCCTAGGCAACTAGCTTGGCTGGCTGTTGGCGTCTTTGTCTATAGGAACAGAGTGGGTCGGTTGCCTTGGCTTTGCCAGGCTGTGGCTTTGCAGCTTCCAATGCCAATGAAAACAGAGGGAGGGTTGCAGCTTACATGTGTTTGCATGTGGCTCAACTAATGTTCTAGAGACTAGCTTCAGGTAAAAGGCACCACGCAGCCATTCTTGCCTATAATCTTTTTCTAGAACTTTCTTTAAGTCAAAATGATACTGCAGTGCTTAAGAGAGAAACACATTTACACATATAGATTTGGTCTTCATTGGTTGTTAGGAATTTCCATGCAATTATTTCTTCCTATGTTTTTTTTTCTTGGAACGTTCTCCAGGTCAAAATAATACTTCGATGATTAAAAGGAAAACCACCTTAGCCTTATACAGATTCGGCCCTTGTTAGTTGCTAGCATTTTTAGTAGAAGATATGTCAAATGTACGATGGGATTATCTCTGGTGTGAGTGAGTTGTTATGCCTGTATGTTGAGTAAATGCACACACAGAGGAGACATATCTGCATAGGCAGAGCATGTATGTAAACATGCATGCTGATTCATATTGAAGGGAGCCTGAGCCTCTGATACTGTTGCACACAGTCTCCTGTGTCTGTGGGCACCTCCTAAGAGCCTCTAGAACAAGACATTAATGAGGTAGATCTAGGAAGCTACTCACTTAGGGGATTTTAATTATGAAGATGAGGCAGAGCCTCGTAGATTCCGGTCATAGAGCCAGCAAATCCGAAACTGTAGAAGAAAACGGAGTGATCAGAAATCCAATCCCGACATGACTTACTTCCTCACTGAAAACATAGATGTCTGACAGAAGCAACCTAAGACAGGAGAGGTTCATTTTATCTCATGATTCAGGAAATGCGAACCACCATGGCTGGCAGGACACAGGCATAGGTTGGCTTGGCAGCTGAAGCAGTGAGAGATTGCTCACATCTGGGCAGGACAAGAAGCAGAGATAGGACAGGAAACGAGGCTAGGTTAAAGACTGGAAGGCCCACCCTACAGTGACCAACTTCCTATGACACCCTACCTCTTAAAGGCTGCACAACCTTCCAAACAACAAAATGTTGTTTGGGACCAAGTCCTCCAACATATGACTCTGTGAGGATCATTTCCCATCCAAATTCCCTGCTCACTCTCCCTGGTGGCATGGCTTCCTGCTGTGGACTCTAGACATGGGGGTAGCACTCAAAACACTGCAAGGAAAGCAGTCTATGTGGAGAAAAGTCACTGTTGTCAAGAGGCTTAGTAACAGAGGTTTCCTTTGGGGTTCTCTTCAGTAATTGACATTAGTGGACTATCACTTCGTTTCTGCCAACCCAAAACTCAGTGTTTTCTGACCACTACTGCTTCCTTCAAAATTGGGGGCAAAGAAGATTATGGGGGCAGAAATTGCCCAAAGAAATGCAACAAAGGGGATAAATGTGATTAAAAGATACAATTCTCAAAGAATTGATAAGAATAATATGTTTTAGGAAAGAAATACAACCAACCATTCACCTATTCTGGCAGCTCTCACAATCTCATGTGTTAAGAAAGGCTTTCGACTTACTCCTCGTTCAAACAAACAAACAAAAGCTCATCAACCTCTGCACAGCTCACATTGTCAGGAGCATCCAAGTAAGGTATTTCAGTGACAGTCACTTTAGAAGGATGGGGTGTTGCCCGCTGTCCACCTCACTCATAGTGTAGAAGTCTCCAGCCAATCAGACTTCTAAAACCAAATAACGGCTGAATTACTAGAAAACAAGCCGAATGCTTTCATTCCGTGGTTTTTTTGTTTTGTTTTTTCTTTTTCATGCTGTTCTCACCCCTAGAAACATGTTGTTCTTTATTGTATATGAGAAGGAGGTCAGAAGCAACGGTCTGCTCTCCGCAGCCACCTCCGCTAGGGATGGCCCACTTCCTGTGTCAGCTCCGCACACCCGGGTCCCCGTCTCTGTGTGTCTGCGCACACCCACAGCTGAGAGAACTGGCCATCCTCCTGCCTCCCTCTGGCTAGAGGATGCTCTGGGCTCCTCTGGAGCATCAGCTACCAGATGGCCAAGTGTAAAACTGGGGTCTCAATCCTAACCCTGCTCTCGTCCACTCTCTCTTGTGCTGAAGTGACCTGCGCCACGTGGATTGGGTGAGGTCCTATCTCAACATCTGGAGCGAGCTGCAAGCCTACATCAAGGAGCACCACACCACAGGCCTCGCTTGGAGCAAAACAGTAAGTACCAGGCCCCCTCTGAACCAAGCATCAGAGGCTGTAAGAACACTTGTGAAAACATGTATCCCACGTCCCCTAATAATCGTAAGCTTTAGACTGTACCTCAAGATAGGACAAAAGCTTTATGGAAACAGCACTGTGACAAGGACGCAAAGGGAGTTATTCAGTATTCAGCCATAAAGAACATGATCGTGTCATTTGAAGGAAAACTAGATGGAACTGTAGACCACCGTGTTAACAGAAATAAGCTAGATCCAGAAATACAAATCTCTCCTGTTTTCAAACCTCATGATAAACATCTATACTTGGGGAAATGCCATATGCAACCTATCATTTTATACAATTAATGTATGCTAATAAGAAAACGAATGGAAAGCTAACACAGTGGATCCTACAGCCATTAAGATTAGCCTGGGTAGCGATTACATGGAGAGCACAGCCCATGGCTTACCTCAAAGGGCTCAGCTCAAGCACAGGGGTTTACAAGAACCACGATGGCCTTAAGAGATGGGAATTAAAGGAAATGTGAGCTTTGGGTATAGTTATAAATGAAATATAGATGAAAATTCTGAGTATTTCTTCCGATGTAGCAAAGCTTATTGAACAATCTTATCACAGCATGTGTGTCTTGCTTAGGTTTGGTATGTTTGCTTTCGGTCAGGGGAGGGTTGAGGCAATGCCTCCTATCTTCCGGGTTAGCCTGGATAACCTTAGATGACTTTGAACTTTTCCCTTGCCTCTGCCTCCTAAGTGCTTGGATGGCAGCGTTCGCCAGCACACTCGGTTCACGTGGTGCTGGGAACCAAGCATTGCACCAGCTAGGCCCCAACCCCAGCCCAACCCCCGCACTTTGGATGTGCTTTACCAATGGGGTTAGCCGCAGCTTCTGTGTGTTCCCACTTTAACTTCCATATGGGCAACTACAGTGGCCCCGCCCTCCTCTCCAGCCTCCTGTCTCAGCTCCTCCCCGACTCACTGAACAACATCACAGCAATCACTGGCTGCCCAGAGTGTCCTGAGCACATCAATGCTTAGACCAGCAATTCTCAACCTGTGGATCTCGACCCCTTGGGAGGTCAAAGGACCCTTTCAAAGACCATCTACATATCAGATATTTACATCACGATTCATAACAGTAGCAAAATTACAGTTACGAAGTAGCAACAAAAATAATTTTATGGTGGTGGGGGGTGGTCACTGTTTTTTGTTTGGTTGCTCTGTTGGTTTGGTTCTGTTGGTTAGTTTGCGTTTTTTGAGACAGGGTTTCTCTATGTAGCCTTGGCTGTCCTAGACTCGTTTTGTAGACCAGGCTGGCTTTGAACTCACAGTGATCCACCTGCCACTGTCTCCCTGAGCGCTGGGATTGAAGGTGTGTGCCACCACGCCTGACTGAGGAGCTGTTTTAAGGGGTTGCAGCATTAGGAAGGTTGAGAACACTGGCTTAGATAAAAGCCAAAAGAAACTGCTGTTTCTGAATTTGGTGTCCTCATTCTGCTTTTCCTCAGCTGCAACATCCTAAATGGATATTGTGCTTATAACCCTAGTTTCCCCGAAGTCGGCAGCCTGCATCTTTCCCAAGCTCCAACTCAGACATCCCAGTTTTGAAAAACATCTGTTGCTCTTCCGAAGCTCCGCCTCCAGGGCCGTGGTTCTCCTCCATGCTTGTTTAGTCTCTTTAGTATGCCTGAGTGGGTGCAGCTGTGGTTTCTCTGTTCTCACCTGCTCAGAAAAACTTCTCTGTGTCCAGCTCCTGACGGAGAGCGTGCTCAGCAGACGCTGTCACGTATGTATAAGATGCATCTGGGACTCTTGGGACTTCCTTACCTCCTGGAGTCTCTGTGCTTGCTTTTGATGGAAATTCCCTTCCATCAAAAATGAGTATTACCGCTGAGTAGTCAGCCATCCAACCAGGGGAAAATGAAGTGACACATTTGTGAATTCCATCCAGAGGTCCAAGTCCCACCGACAGCTGTGCTCCAATACGCAGCCCTGAGTGGGTGCTGAGGGCAGCAGGTTCAGTACTGAGGCGACCGTGGTTTTCAAGTTTTCAGAGGAGTGTGGGGCTCCTCCGAGTGTCCCCCAACAGGGACACTCAGGGTCAGGTTAGCAACGGACCCTCCAGACTGATAGTCCCTTGGGTTTCTACTTTGCCTCTCCTACCACACAACATAGCAATATGGACAAAAGATTTCATGCATTTCTAAAGGGTTTTTAAGAAGGAGGAGTCTGTGTGGCTGGGGTGAATGCTTTGTAGACTGATTAGAATTCTTCATCTGTTTCGGATGAAAGACTGTGTCATAAAGGGGGATTGTCACATCTTGGCCATGGGGATAAGCCACCGTTAGAGAGTAGCAAGACAAAGATTAGGAGTCCTTGGATCCATTATTGTTTTCTGGCAGACAAATATAAGAGGAATGGCAGACCACTTGTAGAAAATAATGTCAACAGATGCTAATTCTCAAATGAGCTTCATGAAAAAATGGACAGAAAGCCTCTTTTAAATTGTTTGAATACCCTTAATACCACATATAAAGCTAAGCGATTATTTCTATGAATATGAAAGAGAACAGCTGATTATTAATCATACAAAAATGTGTGTTTTTCTTTGTTCTATAGTGAATGCTCTCTTTATATAGTGTTCATTAAAAATACACCCTCCTAGAAACTGGAGATGCAGCTCAGTGGAAGAGCTCTTGCTTACCGTGTATGAGGCGTGGGCTCATTCCTGCACATGGAGGGGTGGGAGGGAAGGGTTTTGTGCCAGTAACCTTCCAAATCTTCATTGCAACTCAAGAAAAAATGTACTTTATAGACACACACTACCAAAACAGCCAAAACAAGTTTCACAAGCTATCTTTTTCTTACTATATACAATGTGTTCAGATAGATTTTTCTTTGTCATTTTTGATAAAGTTCTTGCTGGAATTCACAAAATCAGTTTTACAATCTACAAATACATCACGGCCCACATTTTTAAAAAGCAATGTTATAAAAACATGTTTTATATATTTACACAAAATATAAGCAATCCCTGGAGCAAATTGGGCCTCACGGATTGCCATACTAATAACAGCTATTGTTTACTGAGCACATGGGTCGAGTCATGGGAAAATTCTATTTGAAACAGCAAATGTACAGGCACACTATGCATGAAGTCTAGCACCCAGCCCTATGCTACTTCTTCAACAGGATGGTGAAATGATAGTTGTGACCAGATACTAAAAACGTGAAGTAGTTACTAGAAGAAGACGTTTCTTCAGAATCCACATGTGCAGACTTTTAAAGTATCCAGACCTATGCATAGACCCATGGTTTTTCTTGATGTTTCTCCTCCTTGTCTAAAGTTTGAGAGGGAAACCATTCAAAAGCAGATTAGAGAGCCAGGTTCAGTTCCCAGCACCCACATGGCGGCTCACAACTGTCCACAACTCATAACTCATAACTACAGCTTCGGAAAGATCTGGTGCCCTATTCTCACTCAGACGTCTATGAGAACAAAGCTCTCACGCACGTAAAATAAAGAGCTTTTTACAAGTATATTATAAAAGTTATACTTTTGAATTTGAAAATTATTTTAAGTTACTAAAAAACTATTTAAGATCTCAAGTACAATCTATTGTACAAGTTAAACTAATTTCTCCTCAATTGCTGTTCTGGTGACATACTAGCAAAATGAATGTTAATGGGAAAGCCAGAATCACAGTTCTTTTGGAGAGGGGCAACTATTATAATTATCTGATCAAATGACCCTTGGGAACAAAAAATAAACATGGTCCCTTCATTTATTTTTCTGCTGATCACAAGTATGCAAAAAAAATTCTGTATTTATGAGAAGACAAAGATTGGAAAGACTGGGCAAAGGAGGGGTGTTGGTGTGAAGCCCTACAGGACTCAGGCTTTTACTTTTTGTTTCCATTTTATTTTTGTGGAGGGGGGTCATGTGTGGAGGTCAGGGGACAGCTCTCGGGGGGTCAGTTCTCCTCTGCCACCACGGGTTCAGAGACTCAACACGAGTCATCAGATTTGCACGGCAAGTGCCTTTGCCCACTGAGCCGTCTCCCCAGCCCATTGCATCTTCTCAGACAATCCACTGAAACACTGTGCGGACTACAGAATGCTGTGGTTGTGCACCACCTCAAGGGCCTTCAGTAAGTGTTGTTTTCTTTCATTTGCAAGTTGGATTTTGACGTTTTTTCCATTCTCTTAGTACACTACTAAGGACGCCGGGCTCCTTCCATGGTGCATTGTGCTACCAACCAACTACCCAGCCTCAAAGACGGCACTTGGGACTGAATTCCCTGGCAGCCCCCTCCTAACCTTGGCCTTCAGGGTGCAGCTGTGCAGGCAGCTGCTGCACCACCCTTGTCACTGACAAATGTGGAACTCTGAGGGCAGGGATTGTTCGGAACAGCGAGCGGGGAGTCGGGGAGGGTGTGCACAGTGTGCCGGGGAGGGGCAGAAGCATTTGGGGCTTCAGAGGAAGCAGCTGCAGGGTCATCTGCCTGTGGCTCTCATTACACTTACTTTGGTCAATGGAATCTTGTTATTTCTCTGGGCTTTTCTGCAACATGTGGCCTAGCAGCAGTCCAAACCAGAAACAACTTGAGTTTTCCGTTAATTTCCTTCTTCCAGAATATTTTTCATGTTGATTTATGTCATTTCTTCCAGGATAAGGTTCAGTGACACTTTGTTGACTAAATTGATCTTTTGGCAGAAGCCTGGTAGAGGCACCGACATCTGCCAGCCCGGCAGTTGGACAGATTTGTAAGAACACTAAACAAGTACTTCAAACCAGATGCCTGCAGCTGGGAAGCTGAAGCCCGGTCCTCACACTTGTAATTACAGACAACTGAGCTTGTTCTGTGCGCTGTTCAGATTGGCCCAGCAATTCCATGAACAAGATCAATAATAGGCAGAGCTTATTAACACCCTGGTGCCAGGCTTATGGACATACTTCTGCTCTTTTGTGTAGTTCTAAGTCACTCTTACTTTAGAAACAGTCTGCAGTTATCTGTAAAGTGGAATAAAGTCACACAGATGGATTATATAAAGACTTACATGATGGCTTTAATGAATCTTATGCTTTTGGGGAGGGTATTTGTATCTTTTGTTTGTTTGTTTGTTTGTTGTTTTGTTTGATACAGTGTCTCATGTAGCCTGTATTGGCCAAGGCTAGCCTTGAACTCTTGATCTCTGGGATTTCAGGCACAGGCCACAGCACTTAGGTATGATACGATTCTCTCTCTTCTCCCTTTCCTTCCACTTCCACGTGGGTTCCAAGGATGAAACTCAAGTCATTAACTTGCCCTGCTCCCAAGCCCTGTGACGTGTGGATCCATCTCACTAGCCCATGATCTGGTTTGTAATGTCATCCGTGTGAGTTTTAAACATATTCTTTGTGTGTTAATTGTCATCCATCAGAACCTCCCACGAACAATCAGGAAAACTGGAGTTGTGGGTTGAAACGAGAAAGGTGGAAAGGTTCTTCCCCAAGGCAAGCCACGGCAGCCCCGTTTCTTTCCTCCCAAGCGGGGACTCTCCTTTCAGCCTGTTTTTCACTATAAAGCCAAACGTCCATTAACAAAGTGAAAGACTAACCTTTCACTTGTGAGCCAATTAAAATCTGCCAGAGGGGATCCCAACTTACTATAAATAACGTAGACTCCATGGCATGGTGTTAAATATGTATGTCATGTGAGCCTCGGGTCTTCTGGTCCCTCTTGCTATTTACAGAACTGGGCCCAACCTTCTACACCCGAGTGTCATTTAGAACTTGTGCAAACTTCTCCTAGGTTTACTGGTCACAGGGAGTGGCTGGGTCCCAGACCCTGTACCATTTGTCTGGGATGCCAAGCTCACTGCTGTCCTCTACAGATGCTCATCCCCAAGAGTAGCGCCAGCCAGTACATCTGCCACAGCTGCATTTAAGATATTTAATTGCTCTTGGTCCTCTGGCTCTCTTTGGGGTCCTGAAGCAGCCAACTTCAGGCGGTTCCCTGGCTAACAAAGATTCAGCTCAAGGTTTTATTGTTGCCAGTGTTTGAGTTTTCAGCTGTATTTGTTTAGTGTGTATTTGCGTGCACGCGCATGTCATAGCTCCCATGTAGAGGTCAGAGGATATCTATCAGGAGCTGGTCCACTCCCTCCGCCATGCGGGACTCTAGATTAAAGTCAGATGGGCAGGTGCCTTCATCTATTAGTCATTTATTGATTCATTTGTTGTTGTTGTTGTTGTCTTGTTTTGTTTTCTGATACTGTCTTGCTATGTATCCCTGGTTGACTTTGAACTCACTGTATAGATCAGGCCAGGCTGGAACTTTGGGCAATCCTTCTGCCTCTGCCTCCTGACTCCTGAGATTTTTAAGATTTTTAAGATGCCATTACACCTATCTCAAATGTTTCTGAAGTTTTGGTTGTTTTTGGTTTTTGGTTGGTTGTTTTGTTTTGTTTTTTATGCTGGACATAGAACTCAAGGCCCAGCACATGAAAGCCAAGCACACCACCACTAAGCTGTGTCCCTGGCCTCCAACAACAATTTTTCAGTTGTAGGTTGGTGCAAACCCAGTAGACACCCTGAACTTCTGGTCCTCCTGCCTCATCTCTCAAATGCTGAGATTAGAGCCATGCACCACTACACCCAGTTTATGCTGGGCTTCAATTGAGCCTGGGGCTTGTAACTGCTGGGCAAGCACTCTATCAACTGAACCACTTCTCTACC
>CM053760.1:66674367-66696842 GCA_028658305.1 Pachyuromys duprasi
AGGAGAGGAGAGGAGAGGAGAGGAGAGGAGAGGAGAGGAGAGGAGAGGAGAGGAGAGGAGAGGAGAGGAGAGGAGAGGAGAGGAGAGGAGAGGAGAGGAGAGGAGAGACAAAAAGAAAAGAAAGGGACAGTTCTGGGCAAAGACTTCAGTTTGTGCACATCCAGAATGAACACACAGCCTTTCCAGGCAGAGTGTAAAGGCTAGTAGTTTTGTGGAGTTGGTAAAGGCAACTTTGTAGCTATGCTAAGAGGGTTGGGTCAAAGGTAGTATCAAGGATTGTTACTTTCACTGTGGGTTGCTAAGCAGAAAGTTACAAGCTGTAGAAAGTGCTTTGAGAAAGGGAAGAGCCAAGAGGCCCCAGTACACATTAGGAGGCTAGTGATTTATATGTGATCTAAAGAAGAAATGGAGTGGAGGATAAGTGAATGGGATCACAAAGGTGATGATGGTCTGGAGAGGGAAGGTAGAAGAGGGCTCAAATCTAAACACAAAATTTCCAGTCTGGATTTCTAGGGAAAGCAACAGAAACAGGGCATCATCCTAGAGGCAGCCGCTAGCAAAGGAAGAAAACGCTGGATGCTCTGTTGTGCTTGAGGGGCCCGGAGGCATCATTAAAAGAAGGGAAAGCCTGACACACATGCTATAATTCACCTGCCTAGAATCATCAATTAAAGGGGAGAAGGAATAGAAAAAGAGTGACAGGGACAAAGCCTTGAGGACCCCAATACTTAAAGCATCTATCAGGAGACAATGAAAAGATCAAGCTGAGGTCTTAAAGCCATAAGGAGGATGACCTGGCCACTGGTGTGAATGCACTGGCCTAGGAGAGACCTTGAAAAGGCTGTTGGCATCCAGCATAATGGTTAATTTCTGATGCGACTGAAAGGTTCCAGCTAGTATGGTCCATAGAGTATGACTTCCAGTTGTTAACTAGATTAAAAAAAGAAATGGCTAGGGCATCAGTGAGGCACACCTTTGGTGTGTCTGTCAGATCTCTTACAGAGAGGATGAAGTGAGGGGGCCTAACCCTGCCTGAATGTAAATACTTCTACCCGGTGGGCAGGGGTCTCAGAACTGAATAAAAAGGAAGAGAGGAGAACTGCATCTCCCTTCCTCTACTTCCTGATTCACCAGCATGTGAGCTAGTGCTCGGCACCAGAGATTCAAACCAATCCCACTACCATCCCTTACTGCTATGGTAGACTGTGATCCCTTTAGACTGAGAGACCAAATAAAGCTTTCCTCTCTTAAAGCCTCTCTCCAGGTGCTTTATCATAGGGATGCTAACGTGAGTAACACATCTAGAATTGCTAGTGTAATACATCACTTGTTACTAGTGTCCTTCAAGGAGGAGCTTCAGGAAGTGGTGGGGGGAGTAGACTCAGCTTTATAGAACTAAGGAGTCAAGTTTTCACATAATGATCTCTTAATTATCTGCAAACCAATTGTCTAAATTGACAAATTAGTGCTGAGAGATTTTGGATCTGCCTGAAAGTTTTAAGATCAATATATATTAGCATAAATTTATTTTAACCCGTGTTGTGTCTTCAGTAGACCGTGTGTGTGTAGTGTGTCCATAGCAGTCACATAGCCTTGATTTCATGTAGAATTAACAAAACTGTGGAGCTTTGAGTTCTGTGTTTATAACTTTCTATTATCTCATAAATACCTTTTGAGTTTTAGTGTTTGTTGATAAGAATGTATAAATATTTTAGAGCATTTGTCTCCCTCCATAAATCAAAATAGTAGTACCTTTTAAAAATGTCTGATTTAATAGTCAAGATTATTCTGTTTGCTAGAAAATTTTCACAACCAAGAACTCGGAGCCTCTGAGTCTGAGGGGGTCAGAAGATAACTCTCATTCCTAACTGACCTAAGCCATCATCCTGGGACCATGTTAGCAAGACATGTTCAGTTAGGATTCCGTAAGTTGGGGTGGGCAGAGTACACATACCTGTAATCCTGGCACTCAGGAGGCTGAGGCAAGGGAGTTGCTCCAAGCGTGAGGACAGCCTGGGCAACATAGCAAGACCCTGTCTCAAAAATAAATGTATTTTCACTTCATGTGCATTGCTGTTTTGCCTACAGGTATGTCTGCGTGAGGGTGTCATATCTCCTAAAACTGGACCTACAGACAGTTGTGAGCTGCCATGTAGGTGCTGGGTCATTTGGAAGAGCAGCTAATGCTTCTAATTGCCGAGCTATCTTTCCAGGCCACAAATGATTTGTTTGGGTTTTTTTTTTTATGTGTCAAAAATAAATAAATAAATAAATAAATAAATAGTTTCCCTAATTTATACTGTTGATAACTTCGGTGCAATTGAGGATGTCCTGACAGACATTCTTTCACATACCACAAGACTATCAGAAGGTTATGTTTAAGGAAGTGGCCAAGCAAAAGTGCTCTCCACAATAGAGATAAATGTGCTTATTTGTTCATTTTCTGTTGCTATAACAAAAGACCCCAATCTGGGTACTTTATAAGTAAAAAGTGTTCTTGAGCTCACAGTTTTGAAGACTGGAAGCCCAAGAATGGAAAACCCTATCTGTCTGGACTCTGATATGGGCTTCTTGGACATAGCAGAAGAGAGGACATCAAAATGGGAGAACTTGCAAGGAGGAGGACCACACAGATAGGAGACAGGAGCACGGCAGATAAAGCCTTCAACTCATCCTTTCCAGGATGCTATGGGGTAGAAAAATCAGCCTTTCCAGTGGATAAAATGCACAGAGCCCCCAAAAGAGATATTGCTTCAAATAATTCCCTGCACGGTCTGAGAAGCAGAGTACAAACATCAACGGTTATTTTCTGTGTGTGTTCACAAATAGATATGGAGGACACTTAGTGAGTGGGTTCTGAGGATCCCACTCAAGGCCAGATGCTAAGCGGATACTTCATGGCTGAGGTGCACCCCAGCATTGAAAGGCATTCTCACAGGCACCTTTCTGACTAGCTGTTTGTTAAATACATAGCATCAGGCAGTAAACTTTGGGAAGACTGTACTGGTGTGATTCAACATGTTCTTATGTGATCATTAACAACAGTTCAGTGTGTTTGTTATCATGCCAACCTTCATGTCCCCTGCTCCTAGAATCTCCTTCTCCTGGTTCCCTGTGTCACGATCCTTCTCATCTTTCAGCTGTGAGATTCTCAGTTTTTATTGCCAACTTGATACAATCTCCAGAAAATCTAGAAAACAGTCTCAGTGAGGGGTTACATAGACCTGGTTGCCCCTTGGGCATGTTGGTGGCAGATTCTCTTATGTTAATTGAGGCAAAACACTACACACAGGTGCCATGGTTCCCTGGGTGAAGAATCCTGAACTTTGCACAAGAGAAGAAGGGAACTGGATGTAAATGTGTGTGCATCTTGACTGTGGCTGTAATGTCAGTGGCTGCTTCAATTTCCCACTAGCTTGTGAGGGACTACCACCTTCAGGCAAAATCTCTCTCTTTCTCTCAAATTACTTTTTCTAAGTGTTTTACCACAGCAACAGGAAATGGGACTAAGACAGTCTAGTTAAAATAATCCTTTCCTTAGAAACTCCCCAGACCTCCTCATACCACCATGCCCTGCCCCAACTTAGAGTGCCCTGTCTCCCTGCAGAAGATCTGCATTTCCTCCTCCATAATCTCAAGTTTATAAGTCATCTGTTTACATCAGTAAATGTTGATGAGGCACCTACCTGCACCTCAGGTCCTGTGCCACCTTCCTTGGCTGGCAGCACTAAGAGGTCTAAGAAAGGAGCTCCAGAGTTCTGGAGTTGAGCAAACCCAGGTTCACCAGCAAATGATTGTGGTATGACATAAATCTTCCCAGAAGTGTTCCAGGAATGAAGGCTTGCGCCCACGTGAGAAGCCGGGTATGACAATATGTACTTCCGCCAACAGCTCTGGGGAGATGGGAACAGACAGATCCCTGAGACTCGCTGAGCAGCCTAGCATAATGAAAGCCCCAGGTCCCAGGGAGAGACACCGTCTCAAAACACTAGAGTGGGTGACTCCTAAAGAATAACACCTGGAAATTGACCTCTGACCTCCTCGAGCACGTACACACACCACTCCCACACCCACAGGAACATATCACACACACATGCTCCACTCCATAAAACCTTTAAAAATATATTAGAGTTGAACCTTGAAGGGTCTTTAAGAGTCTGTCAGTTAGTGGAAGCAGAGACTTCTAAACGAAGCCTGGAGGGCTGGGGTGGAGAGGTAGAGACCTGGCTAGGAGCACAGACTTCTCTGCTCCAAGGCTCTGAGCTCCCTGAGACCCAGGATCCCCAGCAGCGCTTGCCCCAGGGCCTTAGAAATAGATGGTGCCCTCCAACTCTGACCTAGTCAGGGGCATGCATTTGCCATCAGGTTTCCTCACAACGAAACCTACCCAGTCTTAGGTCATCGATGGCAGGCTGCGTCCAGTGTTGATGAACCATGTGAACATGTGTTTTTATTTCTACACTGTGATGGTGACAGGAGCACACACCACATTTTCACACCGGTCAGGAACGCTCCTCTGTCCTTCCCCCTTGCCATCTGTAGCCTCTTCCTATAACATAAACTCAGGAAACTGAGTCTGATATTACATTAAGCAAAAATGGATTTTCTTGAAAACCAAAACTTGAATTCAGTGACAGAGTTAGGCTCAACCAGCCAACTGTAGTCTAGTCATTGTCCAGCTAAGTCAAAGCACGCGTCACTCTTGGCCTTCACACAGCCACCAGCCCTCCCTCATCATGCTCCCTTTGATGGGTATGCTCGGCTATCTTTAACTCTGGGAAGTTTTCCCATGGAAATTTTATTTTTCCTTTTTTATGAGAAATTGTGCTTTCATGTGGCTGATGCTGGCAGTGCAGAAGAAAAGACAACTTGGAGATTCCAACATATCAGTTGCAGAGCAAGGTCAGACCCTTAGCGATGGCCACTTACCAAGCCGGTTTCTCTCAAGTGCCTAGATCACACAAGTGGATTGGACTGGGCCCTCATGTATTATTATATATTGTCCAGTCTCGATTGCGATGGCCCGATCCACTTTTATCAAAAAATCCTCCTTCAGGCGTGTGGAACAGAAATCACCTCCAATATTTTTGGAAGGCCTCATCTAAATGTGCAAATTAAGACATCAAGCACAAATCTGGTTTTACTGGCACTGACTGAATGTATCTCTTCTCAGGGTGTTTTCCAACAAAAAGCTGTCACTCCACCCCTGAAGTGACTTGGTTTCACTTATTCTGTTTTATTTTTCATCAGTTGCCAATGCTCTGAGTTGTCCATGTCACCAAAGGAGCAACACACAAAATCCACAGGAAGATAGCCATCCTGAGACAGGGAAGAACAAAGCCCGTGAGAAACTAGGGTGAAATGCTAATATTTGGGGCTCAGGGTTTTCGTTGTCCTTATTGTTCTGTTTAGTTTTTGAGACACGGTCTCATGTAGCCTGGGCTGGATTCAAACTCCCTTTGTAGCCAAGGATGACCTTGAACTTCTGATCCTCCTGCCTCCAACTCCCAAATGCTGGAATTATTGGCATGTGGCAATGCCAGTTTGTGCCTGCTGGGGATCAAAACCAGGGCTTATTCTTCCTGAGCAAGCATGCTTCCCATCAAGCCGCAGCCTCGCCCTTAGATTTGGGTTCTTAATGGCTTCCCTTTTTGCATCTTTTCATAGGGCTGTTTGGAGCCTTGACCCCAAAAAGAACCAATCCAGACAGGCCCCATGTCTCATAGTTGTGCACCCACCTCTTTATGGCATTGCACATGAACATTAGGACTTGTGGAAATCCAAATTTTTCCATTGTGCTAATATCCATTAATAAACTAGAAAATGGTCTCTAAACTGACTTTCCAGAAGTTATTAATAAACAAATCCTTAAAATACTATGTAGCACTTCCCCGTGGCATTCTTAACAATTCTGCTTTCTTGGAATGGCTCCCAGGAACTTTATTTTCTTTGGCAGAGGTTGCAAAACCCAAAGAAATGGCAAAAAGAATTCAGCCTGAAGTCCTAAGTCCAGGCTGGCTTGCATTTGTGTTGCTAGAATGATCATCCTCCACCGCTGTGCAAGCACACTTCAGTTTTATTTCCTTATTTATCTCTGTGTGTGTGATTTGTGGTATGGCGTGGTATGTGGCAAATGCCCTGGAGTGTGTGGAGCTGTGCACCTGTGTGCAAACCTGTTGAGGCCAAAACGGGGCTTCCAGTGTCCTGCTCTGACTGCCCTCTTCCTCCTTGGCTTGAGATGGGAGTCTGTCTCTCACTGGACCGGGCTCACCATCTCAGCTAGGCCGGCTAGCCTGCCTCCTCTCCCGCGGTGCTGGGGCTACAGGCACACACAGCGACACCCAGCCTTTTATGTGGGTGCCGGAAATTCAAACTTGGGTCCTCCTGCCTGCAGAGCAAGCAGGCGTACCCACTGGGCCATCTGCCCAGCCCCACAGTCCTCTTTCTTTGTTATGATTGTAATGGAACTGTGAACGTGAGCATGAATGTAAAGTTGGCACCTTCTTAAGGAAGTTCTTTATGTCTGGGAATGTGTTGAGTTCACTGCCCTTGATCAAAGTGAGGAAATGAAAACCGCATAGCCAAGCACAGTGGCACACACCTGTAATCCCAGCGCTTGAGAGACAGAGGCAGAAGGGTCGCTGACAGCCAGTTAGTTCCACATAGCAAGCCTCATGGCCCACCAGCCACAAGCAAGAGCCTGTCTTAGGATGTGTGAAAGTGAGAGAACTATTGTAAACCCAACACCAGAAAGGCAGAGACACGGAGGAGCTGACATTTAAGGTGTACAGTGGATTTCAGGACAGCCTAGACTACGTGGGTCCTGGTTCAAAAAATAAAATAAATCAAACCCTAAATCATGAATTTGTGATTGGAAGACATTTTCTATACTTGAAGCCCTGTGTTCAATTCCCAACACTGCATAGACTAGGCATAGGGGCACATGCCTGTTATTCTAGCTCTTGGGAGGCAGGAACAGGAGGATCCAAAGTCTAAAATCATCCTTAGCTACATTAGTGAGTTGGAGTCCAGCCTGATCTACATGGACCTAATTGAGAGAGAGAGAGAGAAGTTAAATATTTTCATTCTTTCTTTAGCCAGTGTCTCCTGTTACGGAAATGAGAGGCTTACCGCCTTTATGTTTCCTGTATTGTATCATACCAGGCCGTTTGCAATTCTTTGTCTTCAGGAAAGTTAACCAACGGCATATTATCTGAAATGTTAGCTGTAAAACACCATGGATTCTTCTGGTAACATAAACGTGAGTGAAATGGCCTGGGAACTTTTAAACATCTAAAGGTATGACCAGCCCACACGTGAGCTGTCAGTGCTCCCTGAAGATAGTTAGGGGTGGGCCTAGATGGTTCAACCAAGGACAACCAGAGAGGTTCTGCCCAGAAACAAGGGAACCAAATGTGTGTGTCCGTGAAAGAGGGAGGGAAGACACAAGACCCGTAAGCACGGCCGCGCCAGCTGCTCCTGTGGCCTCGTCTAGCATCTCCACAGATGCTTTAAGGACAGGTGGCTCAAAATATTACTGTCACTGAGAAGAGAAGTCTCGGCAAAGGCCCTGCTGTAAGCAACATAATCCACCTGTTCCAAGAAAGGATCACGTGATAATTTTATGTTCTCGGTCCCTGCTTTTTAAAGATGGTAAAAATACCAACCAGGATGTTGGTTGCTTGACCTGTTCTCAAAGCTGGAGGTTAATGCTGTCTATATATTTCTTCTTTGCTTAAATTCCCTCAATCCTGTTTTTTTTTTCTTTTTCAGGATAAAGGGACTTGCAAAGCACCCCCAGTGGTGGTCCAGCTCAAAGCCACTGTAACCCTAGGTCTGGCTTTCTGGCCCCACACAAAACTAGCCCTTTTGGCTCTTCTTGCTACAAACTCAAAAAGCTAGATAACTGGAATAATTTTATGGCTTATTTAGATGTAAGTTTAGACTACATCTGAATGAAGTGGTTAAATTAAGAAGTCTTGGGAGGAACAAACATGCATGTTAATTATATAGAATGACGACCAGAGAGCCCTAGTAAAACTTTACTTAAAATTCTAAGTAATTTCCCTTTCTAATAAAATCTCAATTCTAGGGGGCTAGCATGCTGGCTCACACCTGCAATCTCAGCCCCCAGGAGGCGGAGGCAAAGGAGTCACTGGGGGTATTGAGACCAGCCTGGGCTACACAGTGAATTCAAGGCAGGACTCGGTCTCAGAAACTGCTCTGAGAATAAGCCATCAGTGAGACCAAGCCTCGAGGCACGCTACTGCACAGCTGTGGTGTGCGTTGTGTACTGCACATAGCTATAGAGAACCCCAAATTCACAAATGCCCGTGTGTTCCCTGGAATGTTTCTCAGGTTTTCTGCCTACAGTTCATGGCTTTAAAAATGGGAGAGACAGCTGTTTCCAGGACAGTGACATTAATTTAGAGCGATTGGTAGAACATTAACTTTCTTTTAAAAGTCTTTGTGCCAGAAAAAAAAAAGGTCCATAATCAAACATCTGCTCTCAGAATTAATCTTAATAGTTCTTAAAAGCCTCATTTGGGATTTTTGTGTCGTGTTCTTGCAACATCAGTGAACTTTCGCACTGGGAACACAGCCATTGGAAATCACAAATGTTCTGCTTCTCTTCTTTTTTTTTTTTAAGTGGAAAGCTATTGTTACATGACTTTTATAGACGCTCTTCTTTAATCGTGCCCAGCCTGAAGACTCTAAGACACTCCAGAGACTTATCTCCGCAGCCTCAGAAAGAAGGTTTAAGTGTTTGCCGCGGTGGGGTGAGGAGTCACTGCAGCTTTGGCTAGGTTAAGCCTGTCTCCCTCACAGCTCCTGAGATCCCTACCTTCAGTTCTCAACATTGCTTTCTTGGCTAGGTGACCCCATCCCGGTCACATGACTCCCCTCCCCAGGTTCTGACTCTAGAGTCATAGATGTCTGACTCTATGCTGTGGTTATGAAACATTAGTAATCATTTGAGTCAAACATATTAAAAAATAATGTATTAAGGAAAGCTTTCTTTGGGCTGGGCCAGTAGTTCAGCTGGTAAAACACTTGCTTGCAAGCCTGAATATCTGAGCTTCACTCCCAAGGGCCCATGGATTTTTGTTGTTGTTTATTTGGAGGAGGGGACAGTGGTGGTGGTGGTTTGGTTTGGTTTTGGTTTTTTGATTGGTTGATGTGTGTGTGCATTGCTGTTTTTGGTTTGCTTTGGTTTGGTTTGGTTTGGTGTTTTGAGACAGGGTTTATCCATGTAACCTTGGCTGTCCTGAACTCACTTTGTAGACAAGGCTGGCCTCAAACTCACAGAGATCCACCTGCCCCTGGTTTTGGTTTTTTAAAAGCCATGACTTGAGTAGGGCTGACAATGCAGCTCAGTGAGTACAGGCGCCTGCCACCAACCCAGATGACCTGAGTTTGACCCTCTTGGTGCAAGATCAGAACTGACACCTGAAAATTGTTCCTTGGCCTAAATGAGGTAGACCGCTCCTGAAGAACAAAGCCTGCACCTGAACATACGCAAGCACACAGGAAAAGACTGGGGGGCTGGGTAGGGAAAGAGAGGAGGTAAGGGAAGAACCTTTGGGAAAGAACCAAACTATTGAGGTAATTCTCAAGTAGACCACACCTCAAAGTATCCTATAGATGCTTCACCTGGGCCTAGTCCCGAAGCCTCCACTCAAGGAATGAAGAAGGCCATATGCTAATGAGCCTCCCAGGACCTCAGCGGTACCCAGCAGAGAGGGGAGCCCTCTTCAGTGACATCCCCTCAGGTTCCCAAGGCAGGACTTACACCTTTAGAGACAGACAGACCTCCTCTTGGTGAGCTCTCCTATGTCTCTGCACAAACCTGGCTCAAATTCTGAAGAATATAAAACCTGGCCCTCCTCCCATGCCCTCTCTTCCAAACTCTGCTCCCCCACATTACCTACAGCCTCAGTTCCCATTGTTGTCCAATGCACCAGGCCCTGGTGACATTGTTCCCATTCAGCCTGATCACCCCGGTATATCAGCTACCTCCTTTGTCTGCCTTCCAAAGGTAGCATGCTGAAGACCACTGACTTCCAATCTCTAGTTCCTAGGACTTCAAGACCCCATCCCAGAACAACTCAAACACTCCATTGGGAACCAGGGTCTGGGTACAAGTGCATCATTCCTCTGTCAGTGACTACAAGAAGTAACTGGGCAAGAGGCCAGATTCTACAACAGACAACTAAGGCACGGTGAAGACCAGTCTGAAAGCTGGCTCGATGCTGAGGTGCCGGTACCCAAAACAAGAGGTCTAATCTCCCCACCGAATGAAGACCGTTCACAAGAAGGCAACCAGGTGCAGGTGTGAGAGGCTAGCGTGGAGCAGGGGAGATTAAACCTAAGCCAACCCAGGCACAGCGACACACACACATGATCCTTACCGTGGGAGGGCTGGAGCAATGGGGCCAGCCTGGCCCACATTTTTATGCTCCTCCCAGCACAAGTGCAGATCCAGGAAAAAATGCTGTTTTACAAGGCAATCCACGCCTCTAGTCTTTCCTTCGACCAGTGACTTTACCTTTTTAACATAACACTTGTATTAATTCTTTGAGAATTACATACATCCTTACAATGTACTTTGATCATAATTTCACCCCCGAAACTCTTCTCCCTAACTCCTTCCAGATCCACCCATTACCTCTCCACCCCCATCTCGCTTTCATGTGGACCTAGGGTCAGATGGTTCAAATTGATACCAAGCCTCATCACCTGCGTTCCATTCCCAGAAAAAGAAGTGTTGATCCCTGTAAATTGACCTCTGACCTCCACACAGGCATTATGGCAAGACAACTACATGCATAAATAGTAGATAGATAGATAGATAGATAGATAGATAGATAGATAGATAGATAGATAGATAAATTTTTTCTTGTTGATATAGCTGAATATGGGGTAAACACATTTAATCCCACATCATGAAAGATGGGAGGCAGACAGATCAAGAGCTCCAAGCCAACATGGGCTACATGAGACCCTGTCTCTGAAAAATAAGAGTGTGAATATAGACAAAGGATTTCTGTAAAGAAGACTTTACAATACGTGCTAGACCTACGCCTCTGGCCTTTGCCTGCTGGTTTCTTGTTGAATGCGAACAGCCTTTCTGGATTCCCAGCTTCCTTTTCCGTCAGAAGGATTTCAGTACAGCCCAGGTGACATTGTCTTAGCCACGGTTCATCTCAGCCCATAGGACAGGAAGCTCGCTCCCAGGCTTACCCCCACACCGCAATCCCCGAGGAAGGTAGGGTGGGGGCAAAACGGCACACACAGACACACCGGAGTCTGCGTCCCACCCCACTTCCGTTCCCCAGTTAGTGTTTCCGCTTTGCGGCCCGGGCTTGAGAAATTTTAACAGATCCCTGGGTATTTCAAGTGTTCCGATAAATCTACGAGCCTAGGCATAGAGCTGAGTCCTGAGTGAGCAGTCAGTAAGTACTAAATCAACGAAAACATTTGGCCCGTGAGAGCCCTTCCTCAAACCCACCTCCACCCCAGGGCCTGCCCTCCTCTCTCCGTCACTGGCTTTCAGGTGGGATCACTCTTGCTGGCTGCTGCCCACTAGGCGCCAGGTCACAGGAGGCTGTGGTCTGTGACAGGGTGCAGAAAAAGAAGACAAGCAAAGATAAATCCCTTTCCTCCCAGGCTTTGGGTGCAGCCCAAAGAGATTTAATTCAGGGAAGGCCTAATCGGTTTGGTTTCGAGACTGCTGTTCAGTAAAGCCGCTGAATGCTAATGGCAAAGTAACCTTGGAAACCAGGACCTGGTACCCAGCGAGTGCTGGAGAAATGTGGCCACACCTGAGAAGTGCATGTTCAAGGCAGCCCTTCACAGGCTTCAGGTGCCCTTGATTTGGGAGGTTTTATTTTCCACGTGTATCTCTGTAAACACTGTCTGCTGTCACCAGGCCAACCATCTGAATGTGTCAAAGTCCCCAGAAGATGGGATGTGGTTTGTCCATCGCTGTGTCACCTCCCAGCTCCTGGATTCTGAGAATGAAGGGACCAGTGTTTCCAAGATATAGAAGCCAGGGCAGGCTCCCTTTCTCACAAAACAGGAGCTCTGCAAAGCCAAAGAGTTTCAGCTGCTGAGGGAGGGGACTGCCCCTCTAGTGGCTGCATTAATAATGACATGGTTATGAGAAGTAATATCTCATGGCTCTCACCAAGGCCTGGGGTATGGCTTGACGTGCCAAGCTTATACTGTGTGTCCTTTATGAGTTGGAACAGGTCCCTCAAATTTCACCTCAGCAACATGACAGAAACCATTTGGGATCCTGGGGAGAGAAATTGGTTGGTCTCAAGAACTGTGAAATAATTTTCTACTTGACCCCAGAACCCTGACAGGAGCCCCTCCTTAGGAAAACAAAAAACAAAAACAAAAGTGCTTCGAATTATAGCTCCAGGAGAGGAGCCTGCTGAGGCTCAAAGATACACCTTCTGAATGAGAGAGGAATCTTTTCTATTCACAGTGACTCTCCTGAATAGACATTATGTAAGTGCTCGAAAATAGCTGTTTTAAAAGACAACTGAAGATTAAAACTTCCTGACTTTGACATCTCATAATACCAAGTTGTTTATGAAAATAAGATTATGCTGTGCTCATGAGCATTTAGTACTTACATAATGTTTCAGCTTTTGTATTTGGTATTTGAAAACACACAAACTGCTCTGTCTCTCCTGTTTCTTAGTTTTCTATTATGGCATATTTTGAGACAGGGTCTCACTATGTGGCCCAAAACCCATCTCTATAGGATAAACCCAGGGTTATCTGAAACTGGTTATTCTCCTGCCTCAGACCCTCGGTGATGGAATTCCTGGCATGTCCCACTACCCCTGGCTCTGCCTCTTTAAAATGTAACTGGCTTCTAATTCCTTTTCATGGGTGTGTGTCAGTGTTTGTAATATTCTATGAAGAAGGGATGGCTCAGTGCTTGAGAGCACTGGCTGCTCTTCCAGAGGACCTGCGTTCTGTTCCTAGAGCTCATGTCACAATTGGCTATAACTCCAGATTCAAGGAGACTTACATCAGCAGGCACCCATCACATACACCCAACAGACATCACATAAATAAAAAGTAAAAATATAGTAAATGTGGTTGTTTGAATGAGAAAGGTCCCCATAGGCTCACGTGTCTAAATGTCTGGTTCCCAGTAGGTGAACTGTTTGGGAAGGATTAGGAGGTGTGTCACTGGAGTGGAGCTTCAGGGTTTCAAAAGCCCACAGCAGACCCAATCTCTCTCTCTCCCTCTCCCACTCCTCTCCCTCTCTCTCTTTCTCTCTCTTCTCTCTTGTCTCCTCTCTCTCCCTCTCTCTCTCATCGATTATGGCTTCCAATGCCCACAAAAAAGTAAATTTTTTTATCCATTGAACCACTTTTTCTCATGATTCTAATTAGTCCAGGCCCAGTTTCATTCTTATCGAAGCCTTGGACATAAATATGGTCCTGTGGGTGTTTTCTGATAACTTTGCAGTGGGAAGGCCCACCCAACATACTGTACGTTCCCAAGAAGATCCCATCCTAATCCAGGGGCCTTCACATGGACTCACAATGCATGGGTGTGCCTCTGGGACCCGACTAGAGAGCCTTGAACCCCTGACAGAATCCCAGCCAGACCTTCTGTCTCAGCAAAGCTCTCATCATCTGTCTCCCACAGGGTCCCATAGCATCCACAGCGTCTGTGTTTTCTATCCTCTCCTCCGGGCCTGGTCTCCCTCCACCACCTCCACCGCCTCCTCCTCCTGGGCCACCTCCACTTTTTGAGAATGAGGGTAAAACCGAGACTTCCTCTCCTTCTCGATCAGCCTTATTCGCCCAGCTTAATCAGGGAGAAGCCATCACAAAAGGTAAGAAAACAAATCCTTGAAGCCAGCTCCCTGACCCTCAGGTTCCGGGCACACGGATTCTCCAGGGCCCCAGTGAAAAGGATACATATCACTCCGCGCCATCCTTAAAGCGCGGGGACAGGGGCGGGGGGGGGGCGGGGGCACTGCCTCCAGGAGGTTGGAGCCTGGATGCTCTTCAGCTCCAGGAACCTACACTCCACTGGGCTGTGCTATGGACCAGTGGGAACTCAGAGACTCAGTTTCAGCTAACCAAGGAGTGGCACCCCCTCAGCCTCGGTGCTCCCCAACCCTTCTCCAAAACTAAGTCATCAAGATCAAAGGAAATAAAAATAAATACTACATTCCTATCCTGCCACCGAGTATTGGCTCCTGGAAGGGCTGTCATGGAACTACCTTTGTCTTCATATAGCAGACAGATGGTGGTTTTAATGTAAATGTTTAAAATGTATCACCATCACAAGCACATGCATGCTGGGCAATATAGGCAGGTTGGCAAAAGGTGTATTGTAGATTTGTTGTTGTTGTTTTGCACAATTAATAGGATTAAGGGTATAGAGGTCACTCTATGAGGGGCTGGAAGCTAAGAATTCAAACTTTCTAATTTAACCCTGGCTCAGACCTGCTCTGCTGGTCCCTCTGAAACTCACTTGCAAAGTAAAGGAACTGACTTCTAACTCTAGAGGTGATTCCATATTCTGGAAAATACTTCCTGGGGTAGTGTAATGTTTTAAACCATACCTGGAAAGTTATGTAGCTGTGAGTAAACCAAGGAGTCTTTGGGGGTTAGATGGCTTGAGGGATTATAAGGCTTTTTGTTGGGATGGGGAGGTTGTCTCTTTAAAGACAGGGTTCTCCTCTGTAACTTCTTTTAGTTACTGTCATAAAATTCCTCACAAAAGCAACTCAAGGAAGAACTCTGTTTGGGCTCATAGTTTGAGAGGATACAGTCCATTGATAAGGAAAGGCACATGAGCAGGAACACAGGACTGCTTGCTGCCATCACAGTGGGCCGGGATGCAGAGGGCATGAATACTGGTACTCAGTGCACATTCCCCTTTTAAGTCAGCCTGAGGCCCCGTCCCATTGCGTTGAGCCACCCATACTCAGGGCGAGTCTTTTCTGCTCTGTTAAAATCTCTGCAAATTCCCTCACAGACATGCCAAGAATTGCATCTCCTAGGTGATTCCAAATCCAGCTGAGCTGACACTTCACCTCCTCTTCATAAAACAGGAAGTGGAGAGTGGACAGGAAGTGGGGCCAGGCTATGACATTTCAAGACCCTCTTCTTCCAGCAAGGATTCACTCACAAGCTTCCATCAAATCTAAAGGTTCCACAGCCACCTCCACCCTCACCCCAAAAAGAGCATTATAGTCTAGAGATCAAGTTTTCCATGGGCCTTGAGGGACATTTACATCCAAACAACAATGCTCAATTTTAAAAATAAATATACAACTTTTCTTTCTATCTAAACTTCACACAAGATGCAGCCTCTGCATATAGACCCTGAGCAAGGGAGTGTTATGAAAACAGTGATACTGAAAGCTCTTATGTACTTTAGACAACGGGTGTTTCCCCATTCGTTAGGTAGGAGGAAATGTACCTACACTGTGCCACCCTCTGTTTTAGGTTCTCTTCTGTTGTGCCACCCTCTGTTTTAGGTTCTCTTCTGTTGTTGGGATAAAATATCCTGACAACAGTGACCTTAAGAAAGAGGGGGTTTATTTGGCTTACAATTCCAGGTTATAATCCATCATTGTGGGGAAGTCAAGGCAGGAACTTGAAGCAGCTAGTCACATCACAGTCAAGAGCAGAGAGAGAGAACACGCATGCATAGTATTCAGCTAGTTTTCTCTACTCTTCTATAGACTATATTGTCTAGCATGCATGCAAAACCAGAAAATGGCGTCGCTCATGTTCAAACTGTTCTCTCATCAATCAAAGCGATCAAGACAATCCCCACAGCCACGCCCACAGGCCAACCTGATCCAGAGAGTCTCTTACTGAGATTCTTTTTCTAGGTGATTCTAGCTCAGGGTAAACTGACAGTTAAAACCATGTGTCACACCTTCCTAGGGCTCCGGCATGTCACAGACGAGCAGAAGACATATAAGAATCCCAGCCTGAGGGCTCAAGGACAAATTCAGTCTCCAACCAAAACCCACACCCCAAGCCCCACCTCTGCAAAATCGAATTCTCCTCAGAAACACGCTCCAGTGTTTGAGCTGGAAGGGAAGAAATGGAGAGTGGTGAGTGAAGTCCTCTGACGTTTACTCTGATTCCCTCAGTTAAAACCAACTTCTGAACACCTAAAGCCACTTCCTGGAGACTTGGGGATACCTGGGTGAAATGCCAAGGTGCAGAAACACTGCCTGGAATGAGAAACCAGGTACTTCTCCAGGCTTGCATACATTTTTTTTTCTGTAGCTCCTATGCATTCTTTCCTTCTACTTTCTAGAATGATTTTTGGGTTGTTTTGGTTTGTTTGGTTTGGTTTTCCAAGATAGGGTTTCTCTGTGTGGCCCTGGCTATCCTGGAACTCCCTCTGTAGACCAGGCTAGCCTCAACTCAGAGATCAGCCTGCCTCTGCCTCCCAGTGCTGGAATTAAAGGCATTTGACACCACTCTCACTTAGGACTATTTTTTAATGGTGGTAAAAATGCACATAACATTTATCATTAACCATCTTTAAGTGCACTTCCCTGTAATGCTGAGTATGTTGACACTGGTGTGTTATCATCCCACAGAATATTGTTTATCTTGAAGACCTCAACCTGCTAGACAGTGACTCCTATTCCTCCAGCCCTCCTCACTGTCATTGTGCTGTCTTTCTGTGAACATGACTACTGATTTCCAAACTTTTAAGCAGGCAGAGGTGCAGCCATTGATATGTGGTCCTGGGAGTCTGTGCCTTGAGGTGATGGGCTAATTGCTTTGTTCATAGCCATAAACCACAGCTGCCACCCACCATTCTCAGGGGTCACTGTATGAGCAGGCCCAAGATGTTTGAACATGGATGACAGCTAGAGTCCCCTGCTGACTCAGAGAACTTTCTTAAACATTAAGTCACAAAGTCCCTGGAAAGGCTGCCAGTGCCTGAAAGGACAATGGAGCTTGGACCACTGTCCAGACCCCAGCAGCTCCATCTCTTGATGGACACATCAGGGCCTGATGCAGCATCAAGCAGGCTGTCAGCATCCAAGCCTACACAGCAACTGTACCCTTGCTCTAGTCCCACCCCCCCTAGCAGGGTTGCTCACATCCAACTCTCAGCAAATTGACGCCCACTTGGAATCAGTGGTTCATCCACTCCCATGATTACAATCGACAGCTCAGACCCGGAGGTGTCTCCGCACGACGAATGTTCTGGAAGAAAGCCTGCTGAAAGCCACAGTTCTGTTGAAGCCTCTAGCAAGGTCAGCACTCTGTGGAGCCAGCCTGTCTTTCTGTTTATGTTTAATATCCATGTCTGTTTTACCTTTAGGAATACCAAGAGGACAGGAATGACCTTGTCATCTCAGAGACTGAGCTGAAACAAGTGGCTTACATTTTCAAATGTGACAAATCAACTCTTCAGATAAAGGGAAAAGTAAACTCCATCACTGTTGGTAGGTGAAACTAAGGCTGGGTGTCTGCTGTGATGAGCTGTGCTACAGAAGTATGCCATGTGCATTTACTGGAGTCTTGTTTTCCCCTTTTAGATAATTGCAAGAAGTTTGGGCTGGTGTTTGATAATGTGGTAGGCATTGTGGAAGTGATCAACTCCAAGGACATTCAGATTCAGGTGAGCAGCCTCGACAGCCATGGCTTTGCACGGACCATTCACCTTCCTGCAAGGGTCAAAGGAGGGGACTCCTTTCTCATGTCCACCCAAAGAACATCCGATTCCTGTTCTCTCTAAACATAGCTCCATCATTGCCTCCCTGCAGAAGCCCTGTCTTTATTCTCAGCCACCCTTAGTTGGTTGGTCTTTGTTTTTTCCTCCCGTTTTGTACTTGCCCTTTCCATCTCAAGGATGGCTAATGCGCTGGGGATGTGGCTAAATGGCCCATGTGCTGGCACACATAAGACCCTGGGTTTTATCCAGCACGAAAGAAAGAAAGAAAGAAAGAAAGAAAGAAAGAAAGAAAGAAAGAAAGAAAGAAAGAAAGAAAGAAAGAAAGAAAGAAAGAAAGAAAGAAAGAAAGAAAGAAAGAAAGAAAACAAAGCCAGCTAGGCAGTCTTTACTGTTCTAAACACTTACATAGGGCCTGAATACTGTAGGCACCAGTAAATGTTGCTGAGCACAAGACTGGGTGAGTCAGCTACCATATGAATAAAGAATATTGAGAGACTATCCTAGGATAATGTCTCCATGCTAAAGAGAATTCCCCTTTGGGGGGAAAAGGCCCAGAGGAAGGGGGAGGGATGTATAGACTCAGAAAAACAATCCACAGAGGACTGGAAATGAATTTTCAGAAACAAGAGAAAATCTGTGCTCCTTTAGTAATTTTGATTTTGTTAAATAGGCTTTTACAACGCCAAAATCTAAAGGACTTTTCTTACTTTGGGCCAAGTCCAACTTTTCTCATTGATTGTACTATTTGCATACTGTTAATTACCCTTTACAATCTGGTGTTTCCTTATGATGATTGACAAAATTAGATTTCAGTTATGTAAATCTTTCTCTCTCCTGGGTTTCTCTCCATTCACACTTTTAATTAGACCTCATTTAATTGAATATATTACTTTTGTGTATTTACCTTGTCATTGAAGAAGTTGTTTTTATTTATGCCTGCTGTATGGAAACAGCCCTGATTGGGCATCCTGAAGCCTGGATAGGAATGCCAGCTCTGCATGCACGTCTGATAAGCCCAGGGAAGGGGAGGTTACACAACATGCTGCAATCAAATAAAAGCTATCTCTTGAGATCGTACAGCAAAGGCCATATTTCATTTAGAAGAATTGCTACTGGCATCAAAAGCAAGAGCTTTCTTCCTATCCTTATTTCTATTCAGCAATGCATTAAAAGGATCTAGCTCCTCAATAAGAAAAGAAAAATAACCAAGAGTGATAAAATTGAACAGGAGGAGATTAAAATGTCTTTATATGGCAATGAAATGATTGTTTTATATAAAAGCCAAGAGACTCAATAAACTACACAGCAAGACAGTTAGGTATACTATCAACAGGGGGAAAAAAACCTCTTGACACCACAAATAAGCATTAGGAAATGTAACATAAAATAAGATTCAGAATAGCAAAAGAGCTGAAGGGGGCCAAATAATAAATCAACAAAACAAATGGAAGGTATGTATAAAGAACACAGAATAGTTGTAAATTAAATGACCAAGAAGACAGTAGCACCATTTCTTTCTCTTTGTTTATCTGTGAGCGAGTGAAGCTCAAATATTTCAACAGGACTTTTTAATTAAAGGAAAAAAAAAACTTGAAGTTCATTTGGAAGCTAAGTGATCAAAAAAAGTCAGGCTGGAGGAGTGGCTCAGTGGTTAAGATTGACTGCTGCTCTGCTACAGGACCTGAATTTGGTTCCTCCTAGGCACCAAACTAAGCTGCCCACATCTGCCTGTAACTCCAGCCCCAGGACACCTGACACGCTCCTCTGAGCGCCACAGAGACTGCACTCACATGCACAAACCCACGTGCAGACACACGTGATACACATAATTCAAAAATAAAATAATTTTTAAAAGACTAGATAAAATAATTTGAAAGCAGATGAACACAGTGAATTGAGTCATTCTAAGGTGTCACATGGATGGAGATTTTCTTTTTAATTAAAAAAGAAAAACAGACTAGCAAGCCATGAAGTAGACATGTGTATATAGTGAAATGGGTTTTAGAATACTTGGTTATTCGCACAGGAAAATAAAACTGAGGAGCTGGAGAGATGGCTCAGGAGTTTAGTGCAATGGCTGCTCTTCCAGAGGACCCAGGTGTGGTTGTCAGCACCCTCATAGTAATTCACAACCATCTGTAATGCCAATCTGAGGATCTGTGGCCCTCTTCTGGCCTCCACAAGTACTGCACACACATGGTACACAGAGATGCATGCAGACAAAACACATAAGGAAAACATTAAAAATAAAACAACCCTGAATCTCCGCTTATTCTGGGCTGGGGGCTCAGTTCCGTGGTGAAGTGTCTACAGAACATGGATGAGGTCCTAGGTATAATCCCCAGTAACACACGCACCACAATTTTCTTTTCTTTCTTTTTTTTAATTGATTTATGTATGAGTATTCTGTGTACATACACAGTGGACACCAGAAGAGGGCATCAGATCCCATTATGCATGGTTGTGAGCCACCATGTGGTTGCTGGGAGTTGAACTCAGGACCTTTGGAAAAGCAGCTAGTGCTCTTAACCGCTGAACCATCTCTCCAGCCCCACAATTTTCTTAATCTATATTCAACAGAAGATATGATATGCAAAGCTGAAAGGCTAGCTGAAGATTGAAGAAAGATATTCAAAATGTATATAATCAAAGAAAATTTGCATATGGATCATGTAAAGACGATAACACAGACCAAAAAGTGAGACTCCAGACTTGTGATCTAATAGAAAAATAAGCAGAGAATATTGACAATCCAGAGACATAAAAAGTGAAGCGGTTGGCACACATATGAAGATATGCTAGTGTAACAGGAGGAGCGGCGTGAAGGAATACTCCAGACACAGATTTGTGCTCTCACTCAGTCTCTTTTGCATTTGGAATGCCCTTGCTCTGTGGAGTGCCACATGCATGAAATCTAATGTGTAAAGGAGCTGTAAGTGTAGGACTGAATGCATGCTAAAATGTCTGACGTACAAGCTGTCATGGAAATGGAACACTTGGGTCCCTCAAGAACCTGGTACACTCACTGCAGGACAAATCAGTGTGTTCTAATGACATGTCCGTAGCCTGTGGCTGAGTCATTGTGTGTTTATGCCCATACTGTAAGGCTCTAGTCACAGCCTAATGAAACATGGAAAGCATGTGTTGTAGTGTTATGGTAGTAGCAATAGAAAACAAAAATATTTAAGTGTCCATCAACCGGCAATTGTTTCTGTCTAGTTGAACACTATTCAGCAGCTAAAATGAACAAATTATATATACTTACCAGCATTAAAAAAAAATAGGCGAATTTCAAAAACAGGTAAAAAAAAAAGGCATTGAACAAATAGAGTAAGTTATAGGGTAGTTGGTGCTACATGATATATCCATTCATTAAAAAATATAGTATATAAACCAATTCATACATGATCTATTAGGTGCCTTCCTGGGCACTTTACCCAATAGACAGATCATAAGCAAAAACAAACAAACAAAAAAAGCACACGAAAACAATCACAAAAACAAAAAAAAAAGCAGGAGAGTAATTATATACAGGGAAGAAGGAATGAGAAGGAAGTGAGGGTAAGTAAGGTGGAAGACAGTGTCCAGGGGACTTCAGTGATTCTGTGAGATTTTAGTTCTTAGAAAGAAAAAATAGATGTGCACTGCACACCTCCCAGCACCTGGGAGGACTCTTTATAGTTAGAGGCCAGCTCAGTCTGTAGAGCAAGTTCCAGGCTGGCCAGGGCTACATAGTGAGAGCCTGTCTCAAAAACAAACAAACACAGCAAAGCCAGGTCTGACAGGGTCCACCTGTGACCACAGCACTTGGGAGGTAGAGACAGGAAAAGGATCAACAACTCAAAGCCATCCTTGGTCCCACGGTGAGTTCAAGACCAGCCTATGCTACATGAGACTATGTCAAAAGGAAAGAGAGAAGAGTGGAAGGAGGGAAAGGAGAGAGGGAGGGAGGAGAGAAAGAGAGAGAAAGCAAGCAAGAAAGAAAGAAAGAAAGAAGGAAAGAAAGAAAGAAAGAAAGAAAGAAAGAAAGAAAGAAAGAAAGAAAGAAAGAAAGAAAGAAAGAAAGAGAAAGTTTTCAAACACACCAAAAGGGAACAAGGTAGAATGTAACACTGATAAAGCTGTTGCAGGGAGCATATGTATCTCTTATTCTTTCTATGTTTCCATGTCTGAAAATCGTGTAGCATTTTTAAGGATGTAACCCTGCACTGTGAACAGTCCCCTCTGGAACAGTGAACCATTGGTTGCCTGTTTAGGGAGGCGGAAGGAACAATTCAGAGACAAGAGAAACACTTGACGGAACACTTAGTGAATTTTTTGGAGAGTGCCATTACTTAGTTAAAGTGCCTAGTAAATTGTCTGAAAGGGCCTGGACACAGCTGAAGCAGAAACCAGTTACCTGCCTGGGGCTGAGATGGGGACCAACTGTAAGTGGCCATTAGTGATATTTTTAGAATGGTAGAACTGTTCTAAAAGTGGCTTGTAGTCCTGATTGCACAACTCTGTATATTTTTGAAATAGCATCCAATTGTGCACATAGCATGGGCGAGTTGCATTTTACTACAATAATGGGAACTGGAAAAGATCACCCTGAGTGAGCTATCCCAGAAGCAGAAAGACACATAGAATATATACTCACTCATATAGACATATAATATAGGATTAACCTACTAAAATCTGTACACCTAAAGAAACTAATCAAGAGGGAGGATTCTGGCTTAAATGCTCAATCCCCATCCAGAAAGGCAAAGAGGATGGACATCAGAAG
>CM053760.1:66697342-66897304 GCA_028658305.1 Pachyuromys duprasi
GTGCTCAACTGCAACTGATACATCTACAATACAACCCCTACACCCAAGCTCAGGGAGTATCACAGAAGAAGGGATGGGAAGGTGGGAAGAGCCAGAGGACCAAGATGTCTGTTGAGAGAGCATTTCCTGTGTGTAGCAGGGAAGCTGTGTCCATGAAATATCAATAATACAGCCACCTAAACAATGCCAGCATGGTGATAACAGCAACTGACATGCCAAGGTAGATAGAGGGAACCTTCCAGGCTCCACCCCTGGATGAAGAGCTGCAGGCAATTAGTAGCTGCTGAGAGAGGAAGAAGCAGTCTTCTCCAAGGGTGAGCATACATATGTAGTAGTAGTAGAAATTTGTAAATGTTACTCACATATGAAATCCTTAAGAAAAAATGTAATTGAAAAAAAATAGTTCCATTTAGAGCCAGGGACCCCACTGTGTCATTCTCTACAACTTGACCAGTCATGAGTCTCTGTGTTAATCACCATTTACTGCAAGAAGAAACTTCTTTGATGAGGGTTGAGAGATCTATGTGTATAAAGACACGTAGGGGACAGTTTAATATTATGTCCATTTAGCAGAATAATTGTACCCTGCTAGAACCTAGGCACTAGCCAGTCATGAGGTTTCACCCCCGTTAGCAGTGCGAGGTGTGAGTTCTGTTTATGTAGCGGTCTGTACATCCAATCAGAAAGCATTTGGTTACTCCCAAAACATTTATGCCACCATTGCACTGGTGCCATATTGCAGGCAACTTTATTTTAATCTGCTGTATTTTAGTTCTAATACCTTTTTTGATCTGTTCCACTTCAATTCCTTTCAACACCCCAACACCAGGCAAGAGAGAAAGAAGTTTGGTGGGAAAGGGGGCATAGTTCCTTTTAGCTACTTCCTGCTGGTTAGGGTCATTGGCTTCTGTGGGACAAGTTTCAAGATGTCTCCAACTTCTTCTGGTCATCAAACTGCACCAGCAGCAACCAGGGGCAGCAGTGGGGAGCACCCAACAGCCTTTTTCTTTCTCTGAACACATCCCCTCTGGACATTAATTCCCTCTCCAGAGTCCTCAGAATTAAACTAGCTGCATCTGGCAAAAAGTCCCTCTCAAAGCCTGCATGAGGCAAATAGTTTGCTGCTATGGACAATCTGAATCTGCCTCATATCCCATACTTGGGATTAAAGCAAGAACATGTTTCCATGTCGTAACTGAGTTTTTAAAGACACCTAAACGTCCACTACAGCATATCTTATGAGGCAGTAGTTCATGGGGTTCACAGGTGATTGAGATTGTTGAATACTCTCCGGTGGTAACATAAATAAAGCCTTCTAGCAGCGTGAAAGCTGGTCAGTGAGGACGAAGCTTGACGTCTTCATGTTCTGCAACTCAATTACATGGTATCTTCAGAAATATGATCTTTTCATAAAGTTCTGAGGATAGCCAAGAACAATTGCTATAGCTTGTAATGTTTGGCGGTAAGTAGGGCCCCACTGACCAACAAATCAAAAAGGAAGTAACCCATACCTGCCACCAAGCTTTTTATTTGGTATCCTATAATGTCTAGAGAGACATTGTCCCACACATTCTCCCATAGGGCTCAGAAATTATTGTGGGGAAAAAAAGGACAGAAAGCTTGGAAAAGCCAAAAGTACTGAGTGTCTACAGCAAAAAGTTATTTGCTGTGCACTAAATGCAAGGTTGCTGTTCTTTGGCTTAGTACTTATACATTTTGGTTCATATTCTGTATCTATCTATCTGTCTGTCTGTCTGTCTGTCTCTGTCTGCCTATCTCTCTGTCTCTGTCTCTCCCTCTCTTAAATTGGCTTTAAAAATTTATACAATGTATTTTGATCATAGTTTTTCTTCTTTTCTAAATCCTCCTAGATCTCCCACCTCTTTACCCGCCCAACTTCATGTTCTCTCTCTCAAAAAAACAAACAAAAAAACCCAAAGCAGACAAAAAAAACAAATAAAAAAACCAAACAAAGTTTAAAAGGACCAAAAATACCAAAAAACAAAACAATATGGAGTCCATTTTATGTTGGGCAACTATTCCTCGGTTTCTACTGGAGAAAACTGGCTTTCCCTTTCCCAGCAGATTCACCAATTGCGATTAGCTTCTTGGTTAAGTGTGGGACTTGATTACCCTTCCCCTTCTCTGCACTGGGATTTTCGTCTGGCTTGAACTTGTGCATATCTTGTGCCTGCTGTCACAGTCTCACACATATTCTTTAAAATCCTTTTTTAGTAGATTGGGAGATGGCTCAATGGATAAAGGGTTTGCCATGCAAATGTGAGGACCAGCTTTCAGATCCCAACAGCCATATAAAAACTAGACCCCCTGCTCAATGTAGCCAATTGGCAGCTCAGTCTCCATGTGGGTTCCCAAGTAAGGGGAACAGGGTCTGCTTCTGTCATGAACTCAGTTGATTGCTCTTTGATCATTTGCCCCTGGTGGGGTGGTCTTGCCAGGACACAGAGTAAGAGGATCCAGGCAGTCCTGATGAGACTTGATAAGCTAGGGGCAGATGGCAAAGGAGAACTCCCCCTTTCAGTGGATTAGGGGAAGGGGATGTGGGGAGGAGGGAGGGAGGGTGGGACTGGGAGGAATTGAGCAAGAGGGCTTCAATCGGGATATATAATGAATAAATTGTAAAAAGAAAAAAAGCTACATGTGTAATGCCCATATATGAAATCCAAAAATTGTTTTAATTACTAAAAAAATAAACAACAACAACAAAACAAAACAAAACCCAGGTGGGAGTGATGTGCCTAGAATCCCAGTATTCAGGAGACAAAGACAAGCATTCCCTAGGGTAAGATGGCTTCTTAGACCAGCCAGAATGAATCTATGACACTCATTGTGCCCATATCCATGAGAACACACATTTACACATGCATATACACAAACCACATAACACATACACACAAATAATATTTAAGACATTTTAAATTCTAAATCCTAAAAACATTTTAAATGCATACTTTCTAAAACACCAGAAAAGATAAAGCAAAAAATGTATATACCTTTGTGAAAGAGGATGTAAAGCCAATTGTTTCCCCAGCTTTTTTTAAAGATTTATTTATTCATTTATTTAATGTAGATGGGTGTTCTGCCTGCATGTACACCTGAACACCAGAAGAGGGCATCAGATCGCATTATAGATGGTTGTGAGCCACCATGTGGTTGCTGGGAATTGAACTCACGACCTCTGGAAGAGCAGACAGTGCTCTTAACCTCTGAGACATCTCTCCACCCCTGTTTTTCCTCATAGATTCTTTGGTTTTGGTGGTGGATAAGTACATGAAAATTATATTCAGTAGAGAAAGTATGAAATCCAATGTGTAGTCATGTTGGTGAGACTACAGTGGGTGTTTATAGGAGAAGCTTCTGATGTTACTAAGAGACACAGTTTCACAGCAAACTCCTTGATCCTCTGGCTCTTAAAATCATTCTGCCCCTTTGCTAACGTTTCCTGAGACCAAGAATGGGGAAAAGCACACAAGGTCTCAAACATACATATCACACACACACACACACAAACTGTAGGCAACTGAGAAAAGCTGGGAAATGGAGAGGTGGCCTTCCCCAGGGAAGAGCACAACAATTGGTTGTCCAGTACCAAATGGTCAGTCCTGAAAACATACTGAAAAGCAACATTATACAGACGGAACAGCTTATGTTTAGAAATATATAGCTATACACATATAGGCATGCAATAACAATCAATGGGGGAAAAGGCCGTAGAGTTGAAGGAGCATGGGAGAGGGACATATATATAGGAGATTTCGAGGAAAGGAGAGATGTAATTATATTGTAATCTCAAAAATATCCAAAGAAAAATATGGAAACATTCGGGCATCACTAAAAAAAAGTACAATGTGAGGCTCCATACCATCCATTTTCAATGGTTCCTTTAACTGTATAAAAGTTCATTGATTTGTATAGTCTGTGGGTCTGATTAATTTAAGTTGTTTTTTGCAACATTTTAATAATAAAATATATATCAAAGTAAAGAAAGTATATATAAATCATGGAACAAGATAAAAAATAAAACCCATGATATAACAGTAAGTACAAATATAATAAATTATACCACAAAAAAAACCCTTAAGTCAACAAATGCACATCCATTGTTTTGAAGTGCCTCAGGTAAAACAACGTATCAACTGGGCAAGAGTAGCCCATAAACATAATGCTAGGACTCCAGAAATGGAGACAGGAAGGTTAGGAGTTCAAAGCTACCTCAGCGACAGGATGACTTTAAGGCCAACTTGAGCTATATCAGAGATTCTCTCAGAAAAAAAAAAAAACAAAAATTAAAACAAAATACTTCAATGTCAAAACAATGAGTAAAGAGAAAATGCCTGTGTGGTGGCACATGCCTTTGTTCCTGCCAGTCAGGGAGCAGAGGCATGGAGATCGCTATGACTTTCAGGCCAACCTGGCTTATGTAGTGAGTTCCAGGGCAGCCAGACCTATATAATAGAGAGAACCCGTCTCAAGATTAAACAAACAAACAGACAAACAAACAAAATGTGAGTAAAAAGGTAATAAATGCAAACAATAAGAAGGCAACAGTCACAAAATCAGAAGCATACAGTGAAACAAAATTTATGGCAAATGCATTAAATTCTCTTTCAAAGGTTTCCACTAGTCTGCCCTGGGTCACCCAGAATAATTCATCTTTTGATTGATGTAAAGTAGATTGATTTCAGACCTTAGTGATCCATATAAATCCCTTTACCTAGCCATATGATATAACCTGATCGTGGAAGTGACCATCAGATGGACCCCTTCCTCTCAAACTTGAGGAAGAAGAGGGGTCACAGACAGCATGTGTTTCTAGCATCCAGGGTTAGAGACCATCTTGGACTTTTAACTACCTTGGTGTTGAATTCTTTTTTTCCATGAAAATATATTAAACAACACTGTTTAAAAATGCAAAAAAGGCATTCTTTAAGATATAAAAGTAGTGTACTTTTACATGTGTCTTTGACAGATAATAGGCAAAAAATATTAATATTTTTATATTTTATATATTATATACTTTATATATTAAATCTAATTGACATACTTAAGAAGATTGGTTTGAAAGAAGTACTGAAAGTCTAGAGTACGAATGTATTAGGTAGTGTTCTCTAGAGAAGCAGAAGGTTCAGCTATTCCAACAATGTTTACCAGTGGATAGTCCAAGAATCCAGTAGTTGTTCAGTCCACGGGGCTGGATGGCTCAGCTGGCCTTCGCTATACGCTGGTTTCCCAAAGAGGTAGTCTCTCATGCCAGTGAAAGAACGGATTTGCTAGTGAGAGCCAGAATGGACAGGCAAAGAGAGAGCACGCTTTCTTCTTCCATATCCTTTATACAGGCTTCCAGTGGAAGGTGCAGTCCCAATGAAAGGTTGATCTTCCCACCTCAAAGACCGGGATTAGACATGTGTCTCTGTAAAGCTATGCTATAATTTCGGAGTCTTTTCTAGTCACCCACTCTCACTCCCAAATAATGACACAGAGACCTATGAGATTTATTCAAGAAGCTTTAAAGCACTAGAGCTAGGAAGAGAGTCACTATTCCAACCCTCTATGCTAGTCTGCCTGTTTCCCAGCCATATAACCCCAAGTTACTTGCCGCATTGGTCTGGCCAGGACTGCTTCTGTTCCATCAAGTCAGTCCTCATCATGAGCTCTCCATGGCCACATCCTTTCTCTCCCTCTTATTCCTTCTTTCCTCCCTACCTGAGATCCCTCACTGAAACAAAAGTCCAGTCTTTCTGTCTCTTCTGCCCAGTATTGGCTCTCAGCTTCTTTATTAACTAATCAGAGATAATTGAGGAGCAATGTTTACACAACATTGTTACAGGGGATTCTTCATAGAAATGACAATGCCTGTGTCAGGACTGTAACCAGATCTCAGGGCACGGAAATCAGCATCCACATCCACAGCACACCAAACCAAACCAACCCCCAACCAGTCTCCCTACTTCAGATAATTTAGTTAAGAAAAAAAATCCCTCACAGATAAGCCCAGCCACTTGGGCATTAGTTAATTCCAGATGTAGTCAAGTTGACAAGCAAGAATAGCCATCATAAGGAGCCTAGAATTTTTTAGTGTCTTATAAAGCCTTAACTCTACACCCAAAGTGAAGTAAAAATGCAGAGTTTGCAAATAGCACACAGGCCATGGGCTCTTCCTGCAGGACAGCAAAGCAGGAAAGAAAAGATTAACCAAAATAATCTTAACAATGTAGCCTTTTAAAAATTGGTGTGTGTGTGTATGTGTGTGCACACGCGCGCACATGAGTGTGTAGGTGCTTGTAGAAATCAGTAGAGGGCACTGTACTCTTTGTAGCTTGAGTTACAGGTGGTCATGAGCCACCCAACAAGGGCGCTGGGAACTGAACTCCAATCCTCTGCAAGAGCAGCACTTAACTACTGAGCTATCTCTCCAGCACCCAGTGTAGAAGTTTAATTTATCTTTTAAATAATTGTCCAAAGATGAAAACCCTACTGCAATTCCAATTACATGACAATGAAAACTCCTACAGGAGATTATAGAATAATAAGTAGGCCAAAAGTTAGGGAAATGAACCACTGTGTGCCTAACACAAATGAAGACCGGGGCTCTGTCTACAGCACGGCAGTATTTTTTTTCTTTCAATGAAGCAAAAGTTAAACCAAATATTATTTTATGGTTGAAAAATTACTGAAACGTGTGAAAGGACCTATTTTTCTTGGGCTGATCCTGTGGGAGACAGAGAAGAGCATCCTTCCCTTGGGCTTCAAGTCTGTTATAATAAACAGGTATTTAGACACGGTCTCACTGGGTAGCTTTGGCTGGCCTGTAACTTCCTAGGTAAGCTAGTTTGGCCTCTGGTCCACCTGCTGTGCTTCCCAAATGTTGGGACTAAAGTCATTAGCTACCATTCTCTGTATGTATCAAGCTTCAAATTAAAAACAGATCAGAGGTAACCAAACAAGAAAGAAGAAGTATGGCTTTTTTTTTTCACATTAACTACAAAGTGTCAGTTAGTAAATAAGCTATTTCTCCAATATCTAAAACACATTTTAAAATTAAGCAAACATCTATTGTCAATGAATATACCCTCTGGACATAGTAGCACACACCTATAATCCTGGCACATGGAAGGTGAAGGCAAAGGGATCCAGAGTTCAAGGTTATCCTCCGCTACATAGCAAGCTCAAGTCCAGCTTGAGTTCTATGAGACTCTGTCTCAAAACAACAAACATATTTTGATATGTACAATATATATTCTTGCTTAATCTTAATGTCCTACACTTGTAAGTTCCCCTTCTCTTCTTCAGCTTTTATGTGATCTGCTATGTTCCTTTCAGAGAGCCAGTTATTGGGTGCCTGCTACTCTAGATTTGTGATGAAAACCTCATGGATTTTTTCCTTGCTTTGCTTTTATAAATAACCCTGTAGGAATATGCTTGGTTTGCTAATGTTTCTGTTACACAGATTCCTAAAAGGAGAATTACTGGTGGGTGAGGTTTGGTTGTTTTGAATTTTGCTCAGTCTTGGCAAGTCATCCATTGAAAAAGTCATACAACTTATCTTCTTCAAAATGAATGAACCCTTTTCTCCAAATCTCACCAACACTGGGTGCTTCCAGCCTTAGCTTTCCAGTCTGGTACACAAAACCATAATGGCTTAACAACTGATCCAGAGGATAACCTAATGAATGAGAAAGGAAGATGGCTCTTACATTTAGTTACAGTAAAGTCAGCCAGTGAATTAACCTTAGACCACACTGTACAAGTTGCCAATAGAGCCTGGAAAGAGACCAAAGAATCGTGTGGGGTTGAGTTGTTTGCTTTGTTTTGTTTTCGTTCTTTTGGCCACAGAGCAAGGCAAGCCAAGAACAGAGCACGGAATGATGGGTGGCATGGAGGGGTCAGTTTGATGGGCACAACCCCTAGAGCAGCGGTTCTCAACCTTCCTAACGCTACAATCCTTTAATACAGTCCTTCACATTGTAGTGACCTCCCCCCCCCACGTCCCAGCCAAAAACTTATTTTCATTACTGCTTCAAAACCATAACGTTACTACGGTTGTGGATTGTAATGTAAATTACAAATTACAATTGTTTTCTGATGGTTTTAGGCGGCCCCTGTGAAAGGGCCATTAGGCTGTCAAGGGGTCGCGATCCACGGGTTGAGAACACCTGCTCTGGTCCATACCGCTTCCATTTGTGACCATGGACAGGCCTGTTGTAAGAAAGAAAACCTGCAGGGCTGGAGGGAAGCTTGCTACTCTTGAGGAGGACATGGTTGGCTATCAGAATTCCCTTCAGCATCTCATCACTGACTGTAATTCCAGCTTCCGGGAATCTGACGCCCCTTCTGATCACAGACGCCAACGCCCATATTCTCACACACACACACACACACACACACACGTAAGTTAAGACGGAAGTACACACTTTTGAAGGGAAATGTAGTTCAGTGGCAGGGCATTTGCCTCTCATGCTTGAACCCCGAGGATCCATCTCAGCACAGCAAACAGACAAACAGAACACTAATAAGCAGCTAGGGGAGCATGGCCTTCTGGCTACTGCACTCCACCTCCGAGGGAGACTGGAAAGGAATTTAAGCGCGGTGGGGCCACTGCCAAGGGTTAAGTCCCAAGGAAAGCTTTGAGTTAGGCGTAGACTGGCCTGTCTTCTGAGATCAAGAACTTTGCGATTTTTCGTGTGGATAAAGGAAAGAACAGGTACAGATCAGTGTTCTTCACAGTCATTTGAACCAGCCATTTTATTTTGCCCTTCATAATGGCTCCCCACCCCCATCACGTTGGGGATAGAACCCGACGTCTTTTGCATGTGCGGCAAGTACTCTTTGCCTGAGCTACATCCCATACCCATCTAAGCTTTCGGCTTTTCTTTTGCTGACTAGGTCTAAGTCATGCCCAGCCCTCTTGATTTGTTTTTTTTTTTTTTTTTTTTTGGCACAATCTAATACTTTCTACCATGTCAGCAGAACTTCCAGTGCCTCTCCTCCTCCTCCTCCTCCTCTTCCTCCTCTTCTTTCTCTTCCTCTTCCTCCTCTTCTTCTTTTTCTTCTTCTTCCCTCCCTTATGTGATAATCCTTTTCTTCATGTGTCCTGCTCCTGAACGGCTGATTATGATACCATGCTTAGTATGTAAAACTTTGATTTTCCTTTACCCCAATCTTATATTTCAAAGTAAAATCTAGTCTTCTTCTATTATAGTCTTCCCTTGTGCCAAATTTATGGGCAATGTATATGGACACAACCTGGAACCAAGAAGCAAGCCTTGGATTCTGTCAGAATAAAATAGAGACATGGGCTAGGTTTGAATTGCATAAATTGGACATAGTGGCACACACTACATATCCCATTGCTCAGGAGACAGAGGCAGGAGGACCAGAAGTTAAAGGTCATCCTTGAATACAAGTTCAAGGCCTGCCTGGGCCACAAGAGAACCTGTCTCAAGCAAGAGGTGAGGGGAAAGAGGAGAGAAGAAAGAAGAGAAAAAACAAAACAGAGAATTTAGTCAATCCTGTTCAAGATTCTTGGCTTTTGAAGTCAGGCTTGAAGGCAGAGATTAAGTTTGGAAATTCCTCCCTCTACTGGCTGCCTGAAGTCCTGTCTATTTCTTTTGCACAAGCAGTTGGACACAGTTTGAGTGTGACAGATGTTTTTCAGCGTTAAAAGAAAGCCTGATATGAATGAGGACACACATATAAACCAACTCAAATTCCCATAATCAAGAAATATATAATAAAAATTATTATTATTTATCATTTGATTTAAAATATTAAAGCAATGGAAAAGTTTTTATTACTGCTTAGCAACCCCTGGGGAAAGAAAAGCCATATACAGCCTTTCACCCCAAGTTTAGATACACAGACAAAAGACTTTGTTACATATTTTTTCAACGAGTTAGTACAAAAATCAAATTATTTTTAAATTAAATATTTTTCAGTGCACTGGGTGTTTTATTTATTAAATGTCATTGATAAAAATTACTCAAATAGAATAATAAATTAAAAATTAGATTATACCACTAAAACTAAGAAGTCTCATAATCAAAGAACAGGTGTTTGGCTATCCAACTGTCTCAAATGTTTTTGTTGTTGCTATTGTTGTTATTGTTTTTTGAAACAGGGTTTCTCTGTGTAGCCCTGGCTGTCCTAGAACTCACTCTGTAATCGAGGCTGGCCTCGAACTCTCAGTGATCTGCCTGCCTCTGCCTCCCCAGTGCTGGGATTAAAGGCATGCTCCACCAACACCCACCTATAATGCTCTTTTAAGTCCTATGAAAGCATGGATTCAGAGATGGGGAAAAAATAATTAACCTATTTTCCCAGTTGTGGTATGGCATGCCTGTAATGCCAGCATTCTGGAGGCTGAGGCAAGGGGTTGCAAAGAGTTAGAAGACTAAGCTACATAGCAAGACCCTAATGAAATAATATTGAAAGAAACTTGAAAAGAAAAATCAAACGACTGAACACCAAGGAAACAAGCCATTACTCCATTTTGCGCCTTTCATAACATCACCGTCCATGATGGGGCCCTGAGCATCTGAACAGCGGGGCTGAGACAGCTGGTTCGTTCTCAGTCTTCCTGTCTGAACTTCCTCCTGCTTGGAGGTTTCTGCTGTTCAGAAATCGCTGCTTTTCTCTTTGCCTCTCACTAGCCAACTCCCCTTTACTTCAGCCCCATTAGAATTCCTTACCTGTCCCTGCTCATGTTACTATGTGGCCCTGGGCTCGTAGTTGGCCTGACTGATACAGGCATCCGTTTAGTGTTAGTTCTACAAATAACTAAACAATGTTTACCAGTCACCCTTCTGATATTGTCCACCGGTCATTTGGGTTACTGAGTCTCATGTTGTAATCAATTCTTCAGAAAGAACTCGTGATAGTAAAAAGTGGACAATGGGTCTGGAGAGATGTCTGTAGTTTGGAATACTTGATGCTCTTGCAGAGGGGCCTTCAATTGTCAGCAGCCACATGGTACCTGTCATGGAAGTTTTGGTTTCTTTGTATGTTATGGAAATATGCTTTTGTTCTAATCCCAAGCATGGGCTTTTTGTTGGGCTATAGTTTGTCCATACCTGTTAACTAGCAGTAGCATGGAGCACGGCTTTCGCCAGCGGCACGGAGAGGGGCGTGGTCTAGGACTCTGAGAGTATAAATACAAGGCCAAGAAGGAAAAGGTGTGACAGTGTGGCATTCGGTGTTGGCGTGTGGCGTGGAGCAGTTTTGAGAGACCAGAGACCAGAGTCGGTGTGGCGGTTTGGAGCAGACAGACAGAGAGAAAGGCTTCGGGGTGCAGCAGCGTGGAGGAGCCTGCTGGCTGCGTCTGCGGTTGATGGAGATTGGTATAAAGCCCTAAATGAACCCCTTGACCCTAACTAGCCGAGAGAAGGGGTCTGGGCCCCCTCTATCCAATAACCTTTTCTCTCTCATACTTAAGGTTGGGGGTTGCTGGAAGGGAGGTAGAAGCCTCAACACCTCAAATAAAGGGACATTTTTAAAAAGAGCGCTACAGGTACCCATCCTAACTTCAGTTGCAGGCCATCTGATACATGAGTCTGACCTCCATCAGCACCAGGCATTCATGTGGTGCACCAACATATGTGCAGGTAAAATATTGTTTTATTTTATGTGTGTGCATCTTTGGAGGTATGTCAATGCACCTCGTGCATGCAGTGCACAAGGAAGACAGAAGAGGTCATCAAATCCACTGGAACTGGAGTTACAGACAGTTGTGGGTGCTGGGAATTGAACCTGGGTCTTCCTTCCGTGACTTCTCCTCCTCCTCCTTTGTTTCTTTAGTTTGGTGTTTTTGTTGTTGTTGTTTCTTCAGGATAGGGTTTCTCTGTGTAGCTTTGGCTGTCCTGGACTTGCTTTGTAGACCAGGCTGGCCTCGAACTCACAGCGATCCACCTGCCTCTGCCTCCCTGAGTGCTGGGATCACAGGTGTCAGCCACCACTCCCAGCTGTCTTCTGTGTTGTTAACTACTCAGCCATTTCTCCAGCCCCCAGGTTTTCTTTCCTTCCTTCCTTCCTTCCTTCCTTCCTTTCTTCCTTCCTTTCTTTCTTTCTGTCTTTGTTGTTTTGTTTTGCTGTTGTTGTTCTGGTTTTAGAGACAAAGTTTCTCTGTATAGCCTTGGCCGTCCTGAAACTCCCTTTGTAGACCAGCCTGGCCTCAAACTCACAGAGATCCGTCTGCCTCTATCTTCCAAGTGCTGAGATTAAAGGTGTGCGCCACCACCAGCCAGCTGCATGTCTTATATAACATGTTAATGATTAAGTCATATGGTAATACTGTTTTCTTTCTCTCTTAATTATTTACTTTCTCTCTCTCTCTCGCCTCAAGCCATCATTTTAAGTGGAACTCTAGGCCTTTTATTAGCATACATAATATTTATTCATTTCAGCATTCTCAGGAATGCCATATACTATATATATACAATATGTAACCAGTAAATTATACTTTGTTGTATTTATTCTATTATTTATTTTGGTTATTGCCTCAGTCTTCATGGGAGATAGTCTACCTACCCTTGATTTCATTTCTTTCATGTATTTATACTTTTTTTTCTTTATGTTATATGTGTGTGTGTGCATGTGTGGGACTGCTTGTGCACACACATGGATAGTACCATATGTCCTCCTCTGTCACTCTCTGCCTTATTCCTTTGAGGCAGGATCTCTCTATGAATTCAGAACTTGTCTTTTGGGGGCTGGCCTGGAAACCAGCAAATCCTTTGTCTCCATCCCCCTCAGTGCTTACAGCTGTGCATGAGACAACACTCAGCTTATAATATGGGTGCTGGAACCAAACTCCTGCCCTCAAGCCTGAACAGCAAACTCTCCTAATGGAAGAGCCACCTTTCCAGCCCTTCTGCATTTCTATTGACTTAAGGTATTTCATATTTGATTTTAATTCAGTCTCTTCAGGGACCATGTGTTATATTTGCTTTGTTCCTTCTGCTTTCCCGAAATAAACTTTTTCTTTTGTTCCTAATTTTTCTCCGATTGTGTGGCTTCATTTCTGAGGACTTTTTTCTTGCCTTATATTATTTTCTTAAAGTCTTTACTGTGCCACATATTATGGGAACATAGCTATTCCAAACAAAGTCCACATGCCCAATAATCACAATATTTCACCCTCATTCCAGACCTTTTTCCTTTTTTTTTTTAATTTGACCCTGCTATTACTGCCTCCCCACTCTAACTCATACTGGTGGCTTATTTAGATACTAAAGAGTCTTTGGAACTGAAGATATAGCTCAGTCATAAAGAATTTGTGTAGCAGGCCGGCAGAGATGGCTCAGTAGGTAAAGGCACTTGTCTGGTGACCTCAGTTTGATCCCTGGAACCCATGTAAAGATAGAAAGAGAAAAGAGACTTCATGAAGCTGTTCTTTGGCCTCTGTGTATTCATCATGGTGTGCGTGCTATGTCCACATTCATGCATCATATATACATAATAATTATTATAATAAATAAACACAATTAGAAAAATTTTTTAAAGTAATTTGCCTAGTGTATCTGAGGTACTGAATTTGATCTCTGGGATCAAAACAACAACAAAATCTTTCCTCTGAATTGATTTTGAGCCCAACTTGTCAGAGGTAAGCCATATGAAAGGAAGAAAGACCCTGCACCTCCCTACCTGCACTTCTCGGGCTGACAGAGAGAAGAGTTTTGACCTAAATAGCTGGTGACTTCCTTATACAGAAAGTGTACACAGAAACTTGTACTCCCTCAATAAAGTTAACATTATTAGCTAGCAAACTATACTGAAGGTAAAACCCCTGAGCTATGTCCCTAACATTTCTCTTTTTTCTCCTTTTCTTTCTTTCTTTCATGTGTGTGTGTAAGTCTCTGCAAGTTGTCTGGGCTGGCCTTGAGTTTGTAAGGCTTTCTACCTCATGCTCTTGAGTAGCAGGGGTACAGGCCTGGAATGATCCATGATTTTGTCTTAATTATGTTTCTTTCTTATATGTAAGCCTGCTAATACTGCCATACACCATGTTAAATTTTAGCTTATATATAAAAACTATTCACACCAGGGCATGAATGTAAGTAACGGGCTCTAAAGGGCCAAGGATTGCAAACATGGAGCCACGGGCCTTGCCCTTTCCCCTTCCCTAAAGAGAGCCACCAAGGTCCATGTTAAATTACATTCCCAAAGAGAGCCACCAAGGTCCATTTTCTTACTTGGCCACTTCTTTATGCCTGACTAAAACACCAAGATCCAGCTACCAAAATACCAAGGTCCTGCAATCAAAATTCATTATTTGGCTGCACAGGCTAACATATCCAATCAGGATTTACCAACTCATCCTGACAAACTTCCCCTTTCCTCATTAAAAAGCCACTCCTGCAGAGACACCTTCTGCTGTCTTTGCCTGATCCAGGGACAGCCCCCTACCCTCAACCTTGCTTGTCCTGTCTGGAGAAACAAAAATATCCTTTGTGCTGACAATTTCTTGTCTGATTGTGTTGTGTGCCAACTCTGAGGCCCCCTCAATAGCCACACATTTTTCTCTCATCTTGATAGATCACATGCTTTAACAAGGTAATGGCAAATTCCCTAAGTCACTCACATGGCTGCAGCTGACTACACCATTAGGTATGTTCATCTCTTAGTAGCACACTTGTTCCCATTGCCTCTAATTCATTATTTTTTGCAGCACAGTTTCAGAATCTGGACTATAGTAGCCAGGTTGTGGTGGCACACGCCTTTAATCTCAGGGCTCCGGAGGCAAAGATGGACAAATCTCTGTGTGTGTGTGAGTTTGAGGCCAGCCTGGTTTACAGAGTGAGTAACAGGACAGTCAGGGCTACAAAGAGAAACCACATTTGTCTCAAAAAGCAAGCAAACAAACAAATGAGAGGGGGGAGGGAGGAAAGAAGGGAAGGAGTGAGGGGAAAAGGAGAGAGATCGAGAAGGGAATCTGAGCTGTACCTACACAAAGGTCTCTGAGGTTCTGAAGGGAATGCCTCAGGTTGCACCGTGGTGACATTGAGCTATGTTTCCTGCTGTTAGTGACGGTCTTGAATAGGTTTTCAAGTGTTTAGTGGGAAGACTTTCCCTTGAAGGACATTATTAGTTTCTTAAGAGCAAGAATTCTGTGTTTCCTGTCACCCAGAGTAAAGACAGGATTGACTCTAGGCATCATTATCCTAGTCACGGTCACTATTGCTGTGATGAAACACCATGACCAAAAGCAAGTTGGGAGGGAAGGGTTGGTTTGGCTTATAACCATCACTTGGAAGGGCAAAAACCTGGAGGCAGCAGCTGATGCACATCCCATGGCTTGCTTGCTTAAGTCTTCCTTCTTATAGAATTCAGGACACCAGTCTGGGAATGGCAGCACCCACAATGGGCTGTGCCCTCCTACATCAATCACAAATTAAGAAAATGCTCTCCAGCCTTGCCTACAGCCCAGTCTTATGGAGGAAATTCTCAGCTGGGGTTCTCTCCTCTCAGATGACTCTAGCCTGTATCAAGTTGACATAAAATTAGCCAACACAATCATCATTAAGTATTCTCACAATATTTGGGCCTTGTAGATTCCTTGTGTGACTCTGGGGATACAAAATCACACTACTACTCCTAACGGGCTTATAAATTTAACATATCAAAGTCTATTAAGATATAAGATATAAGCTACTGCTGGGATACAAAGTGAGTAAACTGTAATTCATATAAACAAACAAACAAACGAATGAATAAAAAGATACAAGTACTTGACAGGCTATATACAGATGAAAAGACCATACATGGACTAAGGTGCTAAGCAAGAAATAAGGCACTGTGTTTGAAGGTCTAGGCCCTCTTGGAAATAATGGTAATTTCGGATTCAGTTTCACATGGAATAACCACGTCCTAACCACACAGGATCATCTGTAGCAGCCTTGGTGATGGAATTCTCAAGAGGAATGAGTGACGCTGAATGCCTCACAGATGTAGCCTAATTGGGTGCGCTCACAGTATCCAGGAGCGCTGTGCAGCATCGCACATGTTGTTATTTTATGCTGCGATGTGTTACTGACGAATGTGTCACAGTTTGTGATTAAAACACAACAGAAGAGACAGAGGGGCGTTGCATAACCGGGAACCATCAAACGCCATCAGCACCACTGCTCGCCCGGCTCCCCGAACCTACGCGCCGGAGGGGCGGGGTTTCCGCTTCCGGCGGCGGCGGATTGTTGACGCCCTCCGCTACTGTGGTGGCGACAGAGCGTTTGGGGAGGGGCTGCCGCGGGAGGGCGCCGGCGCAGTGACAGGCAGCGCGGAGGGTGCCTCCGAGGCGACGATGGCAGAGGGGCCCGAGGAAGCCCGGAGCCGCCCGCCCGGGCAGGACGGCGGCGGCGGGGACCACGAGCCGATCCCTCCCGGGCCCGGCTCTCCCGCCGCCGCCGCCCCCCGGACCCCGGCCCTCGCGACCGTCGCCTCGGCCGTCTCCGAGCCGGAGCCGCCGCGCGAGCTCCGGAAGCGCCGGGAGACGGGCGTGGAGCCGCCGGAGCCGGGGGGCTGCGAGGCGTCGGACGGGCCGGGGAGGCTGAGCGCGCGCGAGTACTCGCGGCAGGTGCACGAATGGCTCTGGCAGTCCTACTGCGGCTACCTCACCTGGCACAGCGGCCTGGCCGCCCTCCCGGCTTACTGCGGCCCGCCGCCAGCCGCCCCGCAGCCCGCGGCCCCGCCGCCGCCCCCGCCTCCCCCGCCGCCGCCGCCGCAGCTCGCTTACTACAACCCCTTCTACTTCCTGAGCGCCGCGGGGCCCGGGCCCGGGGCGGTCACGGGCGGCGCCACCCCGACGGCAGTCGCGGGCCTGACGCCGCGGGCCTCGCACGTGCAGGCGTCGGGCCGGGCGGCCCCTGTGACCAGGGTGGCCTCTGCAGCCCCTGCAAGGACCGCGAGCGACACTGGGCGACAGGCAGGTAAGAACGGAGATGGGGTGGGTGGGTAGGATCTAGGAGGAGTAAAGAGGATTGTCTTCATTTTGAGGTTTAGACGGAGATTCGTACAGCTCTTGTTGACCAAAAACTCCTGCTCCCTCCGCCTCCGCTTCGCGTTTTTACTGGTGCCTCACTTCCTTTCTTTTATAATTCTTTTGGAAGGATCTCACCCTCTGGTCCAGGCTAGCCTCAGACTGGCAATAGGAATGATGTGTCAGCCTACAGGATCTTACAGGCCTGCGCTAGCCAGATGGGTCACTGGGCAGGCATGCTCACTCTTGAGATGTGTAACTGGGGCTGCCACTGCCATTGAGAGTTTACACACACATCACCTATGGTTTGCCCAGGCCTTAAATTCCAAAAATGTACAGCGAGGCAGTGCCAGATGTTCTTCCCTTAGACCTGGAGCTACCGGTAGGTTCCCTTAAATGCCGGTTGTTCTTCCCTTAAACCTCTGGCACTACCAGTAGGTACCATTATTCGTGGCACTGGTCCCTCTTGTGTATGTGTGGAGACCTATACTTATTAAATCATCCTCTCGGTGATCTCCATGCTCTGGAGAGACAGATCTACAGCTAAAGTTAGATGACAAGCTCACTGTTGGAGAGTCGAGACTAGAGTACTAGAAATCACCTGGACTTAGGCAGTCGACATGAATACAAATAGAGTGTTGACTGGGCCCAAGCTTATTGATACTGAATATCATCTAAAAATTGATCCTGTATGGCAACTAGAATCTTGCTCTGTAGCAAAACTTGGAGCCACTCTCCTGCCTCTGGGGCTGTATGGCTCACCATGTCCAGTGCATTATTAAATATTTTAGTAACATGTTCTTTTGATGGAATCATTGCCATTGGCGACTGGAAGGCTGTGGTTTCTTAAAGATTAAGTTGGACCTTGACTTTGTCCCTTCATAATCTAGCTTGTGTTCTTAAGCTTTGTAAGTGACGCATTTTCATTTTTCTCCCCAATTCACAGGCAGAGAGTATGTCATTCCATCCTTGGCGCACAGATTTATGGCAGAGATGGTGGATTTCTTTATTCTCTTCTTTATAAAAGCAACCATTGTCTTGAGCGTCATGCATCTCAGTGGGATAAAGTAAGTTAAGAATGGTCACAGGAAAGTTTGGAGCAGCTACATAGAGATCCTTTTGTAAATTCTGTTCATGCCTGTGACTGATTGTGTGGTGGGTGCCCAGGGCCAAGATTTCTCCATGAAATCTTGTATTTGTTTCCTTGTTTTTCATGTGTTATGTGGGTACTTGTGAAAGCCAAGAGGTCCACTTTGGGTGTCCTCTACTCTCTACTGTATTTTTTTGAGGTAGGGTCTCACTTAACCAGGAGCTTGCCATTTCAGCTGGGCTGGCTGGCCATCAAGTCCCCAGAATGCACCTGTCTCTCCCTGCACCCCTAGTGCTACGTAGATATGAGTGTCCTGGCTTTTAGATGGGTTCTGGGGATCCACTCCGGTCCTGATATTGTATAAGCACTTTACTCACTGAGCTGCCACCACAAGCCTCTCTTGGTTTTAGGAAAGAAACAAAGGATGAAACCTCTACGGAGTGAGGCTTTGGCGGTGCACACCCTAGATTCTAGTGCTCAGGAGGCAGATTTCTCTGTGAGTTCAGTGACAGAGCCAGTTGGATCTTATCTCAAAAAAAAAAAAAAAGAAAGAAAAAAAGATTTAATAGTTAAAAAAAAAGCCTGCAGACCTGCTTGTCTTTATTAACCAGTCTCTTGGGCCAGGAATTTATTAGTTTCCTTCTTATTGTCCTATGACGTCTCTACCATGAAAGCACAGAGGGGATGACAGATGTTCATGGGTGAGAGCACTCACTGCTTGGCCAGAGGTTCCAAGTTCAGTTCTTGCCATGTCAGGCAGCTCAGTATTGCCTGTAACTCTAGCTCGAGGGATTCAGTCCCCTTTTCTGCACATACGCAGCATACGTTTGTACACACACACATTTTCTTTAAAGCACAAAGTACATGTGGCAGGTAGACTTAGTACTCAATTTTAGTGGCATTTCAGTGGGGTTGTTTATAGTTGAGTAAATTCCAAGCCAGTGCAGAGTGTGGCATTTATTTGAGAAACTCAGAGTATTAGAATAATGGCTGTCATCAACTGCTAAGCATTTTCTATGCGCTTGATGCTGCTTGTTAACCTAGTACCACCATTAGACACTATTTTGGGTTTATGGGAAGGTAAGAATTGTAAAGTCAAGGTACAAACCCCAGAGCCCTCACCCACCTCGTCCAGTCCCAGCCTCAACAGCCTCTTTTTTTCTTTTACATTTATTTGGAGAACAGAACTTGACCTCTCCAGTCTAACACTGTGCTGTAGTTTCTATTGACAAGATAAAATCTGAATTACGTCACATGGTTTCAGACGTCCACATTCTTAACCAGTCTTCTCACATGGTGAGATTGAGCCCTATCACTTGCTCCAAGGCCTTTTCATCCTGCCAGGAGCTCCTTTCCTCTTCTTGGTCTAGCTGCCTTCTCTTCATTCTTTGTATTGTAGAAAATGTCAGTTCTGAGAATGCTCTACAAGAGTCAGTTTAACTGATCTGTTCTCCATGGTGCTCTGGTTGGCATCCCAGTTTATTGTTCTGTTTTCCTTGCTAGGTTAGAATCTCAGGGAAAGCTGAGACATTTAGCATCCCCTTGCTGTCCTAGTCTGCCTTCTGTTGCAGTGATAAATCCATGCTTAAAACCAACTTTAGAAGGAAAGGATTTATTCATCTTACAGCTTGTGGTCTATCACTGAGGGAAGTCAGAGCAGGAACCTGGAGGCAGGAACTGAAGAAGAGGCCATGGAGGAGTGCTGCTTACTGGCTAGCTCTTCATGGCGTGCTCAGCCTGCTCTCTTTATAGTACACAGGATGACCAGTTCAGGGGTAGAACCACCCACACAGTATGCTTGGCCCTTCTCACACCAATCACTAATCAAGAAAATACCACACAAACTTGCCTACAGGCCAGTCTGATGGAAGAAGCATTTTCTCAACTGAGATTTTCTTTTCCCAGATGACCCTAGCTTGTTTTAAGTTGACAAAACCTTCACCATCATGTCATCAGAGCTGGCATCTTACATGCTCTAAAGTGTTCTACCACTGTTACAAACAACCCACAGTCATAACCATGCTTTTGATTTCGTTTACTTACTGTTGTTTGTTGAGTAAACTAATGGGTATTTTGTGTACTTAGATGGTGAGAACATAACAGTTAACTCCAAATCCTTTTTTGCAGGGACATCTCTAAGTTTGCCATGCACTACATAATAGAAGAAATCGATGAAGATACATCTATGGAAGACCTGCAGAAAATGATGATTGTGGCACTTATATACAGGTTGCTAGTTTGTTTCTATGAGGTAAGCTGCTAACTAGAGCAAATAACTGCATTAATGGTCTAATTTTAGATTATCTACTAGGTAAAAAGAAATAATGAAAATTTGCATATGTAATTTTTCAAGCATCTCTTCACATTTGTGAAGCATCTCTATCACAATTTTTAAAATTAACATTTTTAAGTTAAAAAAGCCCTAAATAATAAATTTTGGAAAGGAGACATTTTATAATTGCCTTGTTATGCTTTTCAGTTTTAGAAATAAAATCACATTCATAAGCAGATTTTGGTCCAAAAATATACTTAGATTGGTTATAAAGTATTTTTTCCCAGTAAAACAACTTCCCAAAAAAAATATAATGGGCCATAAAAAATATACAGTAGATAATTTTTGGTACTGAACGTATTAAGAAGTTGTAAAAATGCAGTAAGTGGTTAATTGAAGTGGGCACTAGACCAAACCCAGAGCCCCACACTTGCTAGGTAAGTAAGCCTCTTTTGAGTCTCGGTGAGTTCTGAGGGCAGATCTTGAACGTAGTTGGATTTCTTGCATCTCAGCTTACCCAGTAGTTGAGATGATAGGCCTTGTGCCACCAAGCCCAGCCTTTATTTAATGTTTTTCGTTTTGTTGAGAGGGCCTCATTATGCAGTCTGGCTTGGTCCTAAACTTGCCAGTCAACTTTCCCCAGCCTCTGGAGTTCTGGGATGGTAGGCATGTGCTACCAGCCAGCTTAAATGGCTAATTTTTAGTGTTCTATTCAATTGGTACATCTGGTGTAATTTTATTTTCTTTTTTGGTAGTCTTGTCTGACTTGAACCTCACAGTACATACCAGGCTGACTTTGAACTCCAAGATCCACCTGCCTTTACCTCCCAAGCGCTGGGACTAAAGAAAGATGTGTACCACCACACCTGGCCCTCCAACAGGCCATTTTTATAAAGCATGAAGTGATTAGTTAGGAAAACTTTTTCAAAACCTCTTTACAATTGTAAATTATTTTCAAATTATCCTTCTTTCCTAGATAATTTGCATTTGGGGAGCAGGGGGAGCTACCCCAGGGAAGTTCTTGCTAGGGCTTCGAGTTGTAACATGTGACACATCGGTACTCATTGCTCCAAGTCGGGTTTTAGTGATTCCTTCCTCAAATGTTAGCATCACAACGTAAGTACACTTTGCTTAGCTTAATCTACGTATTTGCAAAAAGAATATAGTTAAGTTAGACTGGAGAAATGGCTCAGTGATGGTGCCCTTCCAGAGGACCCGGGTTCAAGTCCCAACAACCACATGGCAGCTCACAATTGTGTGTAATGCCAGTTCCAAGGGATCTGACACCAATGCATATTAAATAAAAATATTTTAAAATATGTAGATAAGTCATCTCCCGTATAGTGGTGTCAGTCAACTGTACATGGCATATTCGGCAGTGATTAAGATTCTGCGGCATGGTGTGCTGACTTAAGGGTGTGTTAAGTTTGTAAAAGTGCACTGATTTCTTTTGCATTCTCAAGGTCATTCATACATCCCTCAGAATGAGTCCTTCATGAAGGGGCACAAGATTGTATTCAATATGCCCAAAATTACAGGTTCAAATCAGTATTGTAAAATATTTTTTTCTTCATAGTATGCACTATATCAGTTTACATGGAAGTTTATGAGCTTATGTTTCTCTTATCTTCAGCATACATTTTCAAAATGATTTTATAAACTATGTTATAATGATGAGAAAGATATTTGGGTGCTGTCAGTGCTCTGTGCCTAGCTTTATTCTCTGGCTCTGGACGACCTGGTCTTTAGCCACAATTCTAATTTGGTGCACTGACTGCAGTATCTAGAGAACCCCTAATGCCTGCAGTCTTTACTGCTGGCCTTTGGCATGCAGCTCCAGTGAGGCTGCAGTGGTGATGGAAGTTGGGGAGGTGAGAATGATCCAGAATGATTCAGGGGAAATACAAATAAGAGGCCAAGCTCCAGGCAGGCTAGATTTGGCGGACACACACAGGTTGCCTTACGGCTTTGTGTTTTAACTTTGGCTGCTTCTTACTGAGTCAATCATGGTCAGTTTATTGGGCATTTCTCAGCACTTTGATAATTTAACACAGAATTTGATCTCATTCACAGTTGTGAGCATAACCAGATCTCATGCACAGTTGTGAAAAGAATGTGAAACCGACCCGTCCGTACATTTAGTCACTGACAGGCAGAAACCTAACATTGTTAGGATAATTATCTATTTTGAACTATTGTTGAAAGCTTTTTAGGACTTCTTTTAATTACTGGAGCCATACAGGAGAAAGTGGATCAAAGAACAGATTATGTTTCTGATAAGATAAAAAGTAGGACTGCAGTAAGCATGCTCAGTTCAGAAGATTCTAGAAAGCCATGGGAATACATGACTGGAAAAGGTAAGCAAGAGATGTACTTCCTTCTGACAAAATATACACCTCATTGGTGTTTAGATGTTTACTAACTACCATGCACATCAAAGCTCTAGTCTTCTATGTAGCTTTCTATAGAAGGTAGTTCAAAGATACTGCTTGAAATCATGTCAGAAAAGAATTTTGAAAGTTAAAGATACCTAGCCAGCAGTGACTGATACAACCTGACATGCTACTTCTGCTTGCTTCCTTTAGGTCCACCATACGAGCTTTGATCAAGAATTTTTCTATTGCTTCTTTTTTCCCTGCTTTCATCACACTGCTGTTTTTTCAGCATAATCGAACAGCCTATGACATTGTAGCAGGAACCATTGTGGTAAAAAGAAATGGGGTCAGATGATGCCCCAGAGCCCTGAATTTCCACTCTTTGGAATAATGACAAGACTAAATTATGTATCAAGGCCATCAGTATCTCTGGGTTACATTAATTGATTTAAAAATTAAAACAGTCACTCTGGTGTGATGCAGGGGACTGTTCTGAAAGTGTTGACTGTCAAGGAACATTTCCAGGAGGAAAAAGTATTAAATTCAAGTGTTAAATATTTGTGGGACAACAAAGCAAATGGTTTTATAATCAAAATAGACAAATACATACTTTAAAGATAACAAAAGATAACTTTAAAATTTTAATTTGGCTTATCCTAGAGTGATTGGAAATTGTAAAATGTCCAATTGTGTTTTATAAACACCTACAGAACTCCCCAACTCTTAGGGTGGTCATTGAGAAGGAGCATCAACTCAACAACCCACTTACTCCATGGCAGGTGTTGGGAGAAAAGGGCTCTAGTGATGAAGGCCTAGCAGACCCTTCACCCTGTACTTCCAGGATGTTCTAAGCTCACTGCAGTAGTGGTGGAATTTTACAGTTTACTGCTTATGTATTTGGAGGCAAGACTTTCATGATGATGAAAATGTATTGAGTCATATCATTGATATTTTAAAAAGGTAAGTTAGTGATTACCTTCTGGGGGGTGGGGGTAGGGATGTGAAGTTTCAGTGTAAATTCAGCTTAGAATTCACTAACTATAAATGTGAGGGAACTATCCATCAAACATTCCCAGTGTGCGCTCTCCAGTGTTCTGAATGAACCCACAGATTCTATTTATGTACAGCAAACTCCTAAGGCACTTGTATATTCTATACAGTTCCATAACTGTCAAAGCATCAAGGTGTTAAAGAGTCTTAGTATTTTGTGAATAACTCTAAATACTGCAGCCTGTGACCAGACATAGTATTCTTTTAGCTCATTCTGGGCCTGTCCTGTGTTTTAAATAGTAAGAGCAAGCCATGTTTTAAGTGGGCTGTAAAAATGCATTTAATGTCTGCAGACACTAAAAATATCCTATGAGTTCATAAACCATGTTTTTTTTTAAGGTAATTTTATTTAAATTAAATCCACTTCACAGAAAGCCTGTTACTTGTCAAGAGCAGTACACAGAGCTCCTTGCTTGTGGCTCTGGCAAGATTTTATGGCTTCAAACTTACACTACAAATCGGGAAATTGGTGTGGCCACTGCTTTTGCCATTGCCACTGATGAGGGAATTCAAGTTGAAATGTTGCTTCACCCACGCAGCTCTGGGCTATTGGATTATTACAGTATAATAAGAAGTCCAATTTGCTATTCAAGTTGTGTAAAAGTATCTCTATAATAAAAGGGAATTTTCTCTCATAGGGTTGTGGAATAGAGCCTCTTACACTGTAATTTACAGAGTAAAGTGCAATTCTCATGCTGAAGCTATATCCTGAAAGCATGCCCTAATGAGCATGCCTTAAGCTGAAACCTTAGGACTGGAATGGGAACACATGCCACTTACTTGACAGTATTCTAAAGCATTGCCCAACGTCTCTAGCCCACCTTCTTCTCTATCTAGCACTGCATTTAAAAGTTTTATTTTTCTGGCAAAATAGATTTGCCAAAGGGACAGAATTTTGCATTTGCTATTTGGGAAGATGGGGCAAAAGTTCACATCCTCCATAACCGAAGTCTTTACTAGTGCTTGGGTGAAGTTCCTCATTTCGGCTGGTATGTGTAGATTCTCTTGTAGTTCACATAGTAAACAATATCCAATTCTATTTTAATATTTGTATGTCACCAGTTTGTAATTTTGTCTCAATAAATACTTGTGTGAACTGTTGTCTGTGTTCTGTGTTCTTTAACACTGGACTATCCAAAAGTACAGATCTTCAGCATTCTCATTTCTCAGGGTTACTACAGCAGACTGTTAATGAAAATTGTAGGTTTTCAAGTTTCTAACAAGACTTTTATGTAAGTGATACCTTAAGGCCTGATACTGTAAACACTACAAACAACCTTTAGGCACAAACAAGTTTTAGGCACCCAGTTGAGTGCTATCCAAAGCCTGTTTGTCAATCTCTGGGGAGATATCCAAAAACATACATGTATATATATTCCAATAGTAAACACTCTCAAAGCCCAGCCAATCTAATCCAGGTTACCTCTGCTAGGTGTAAGGCGGACAGGCCCAGAGATGGAGCTACCACCATAACTGGAAAGCAGTATCTGAACTAACTGGACAACCAAAAGATCACCTATTTTAATACAAACTAGCACTAGTATGACTTTAGTACCCTGCTTTTAAATACACACACAACACACAAGATATCAAAATTATTTCCTACACATTTTAGAAGTATGCCCTGTAATAAGCCCCAATTATTTGGACTAATGAACAAGGACTGGCCAGCAAAGTAGTGGGCAAGACAGGTTTTCCAGCATTACACATTCACCAGATTCCAAACAGGCTAAGTTTCAGGCACATATTAGAAACAACTACCTACATGATGATTGCCTAAGATAGTAGAAAAACACCTTTTCATGAGGACAAAGCATTAGAAATTTTCAATGTAAATTCAATCAACCCGAAGTGCGGCGAATTAAGCACAAACTAGCTATAGACAAAAGTACGAAATGCTGGTTCAAGAGTTCTTTCCTGGACCTTAAGTGAGCAAAAAGTCTAGTCATAAAAGTAACACAGTAAGAGGCCCAATACAGTTTTATAAGCTGTTGGAATGCCTGGGCCATCTATCTCCAAGAATGAGCAATAAAATAAAATATTGTCTAGGAACCCAGCAGGGAAGCTTAAAGTACAAAGGGTTGTGTTTCAGCTTTTAAAGGGGTTCTATACATGCAAATTAAGTAAAGACAGCAGCAGGCAGGAAGCAGGGACTCTTCTGTATACTACTAAACTCTCACAACTCTGGAGTCTTGCCTGGTATATATACTCTGGGACTTATCAACCACCCTTCCCATTAATACTGTGGGCCTTCACTATGAAAACTGTTAACAAAACGTGCTTCATAAAGTTTTATTGATGGCATTTATCCCATGGTTTAACATGTTAATTATACTGTAATAAACATGGCTTTAATATTAAACTTTTCCTTATTATCCAAAGTCACCACAGTCCATTTCAGTAAATATAAAAATATATGCTTAATACTTTGTACAATACTGGTTTTTGGTCCAAACAAAACTGGATCAGAAAAGCCAATAAATTCAACTTTAAGAATCCCCAATTTTTTTAAAGATTTCCAAATGGATTTAGGCAACTTTGAATAATGGGATTTACATAATAAAATCTGAGACAAGACTAAACAAACAACAAAAATATGTCTAACACAAAATTAAAATTTCAAGTTCACAGATTTATGTTATGCCAAAAAAGTACAGAAACAAAATTGTATTTACAGAAGTTTCATAATAAAATAATGAAAAAGGCAAGACAGTCGATAGAATGAAAATATAGAAATAGCATATACTTATTAAATGGAAAATGAACTAGATCTAACAAGTCCTTAGTATGGACTATTCTTTAATCAGGCTTTCTCTATCAGAATTTTTCTGTGCACAATACATCCAACTTCACACATACACCACCACAAACTCCGCATGGAAATCATTCATTTCGGCGTCCTCTAATCTATACAAGATTCTAATCTATACAGGAGTCCCCACATATAATTACAGTTTCAATGCGCTCTATTACTGCTTTATCAACGCACATTGCGGTGCAGACAGGTTCTACACAAAGCCATTCATCGTGCAGGCTCTATTCCTGGGTACAGCCGGACTGTGCCAATCAGTGAATAATGTGCTGGGTCATGAAATGTTTCTGCTGAAGAATCAGTCACCAGTCTAGCTATTTTCAAAAGAATGGGATATGGGTATGGGGCTTCCATAAAGAAAAAAAAGAGGACAATTCCAAAAGTAAAGAAGTCTTTAGGCAGATCTGACTTCAGATAAGCCCAGCATGTAGTACAATCCAGTATCTAAAAGCAGGGCACCAGGCTGTTGATAAAACTGTTGGGTGTAACACCTTTGTGACCTTTATTTCCTGCGTCTAACAGCAGTCTTTATCTTGCGACCAGAAACTGAAGTTCCAGAAGAGAACATATTTTTCCCATTTGACCTGTGAAAAATAAAACATTTATGTGACACTATGCCCAGGATAGAAGACTCATACCAATTTAAATGACTTGCAACAAAATGGAGAGGAGGGTAAGGAACATGCTGCTGTTATAACTTGCTGTCCTTGTCTCAAGAGTAAAATATAACCCCTCCCCCCCCATTTACAATACTATGAACTCATATATATAATACTAATACCAAAATTTTATTACTGTATCCTGATTTGCTTTTAGAAACAGAGACACATTTTCCAATGTAAAGTCAATGAAATAATATCTCTTACCCCACTGTAAATGACACTGGACACTGGCTGAATGGAAAGCCACCTGAACCTGAAGGCTGGGCTGAGGCTGCAGGTGTGCTGGGACTCGCACCAAATGTGAACACTCCTGCCGGGTTAGTGTTTGTGAAGTTGAAATTTGTAGTGCTGCTGCCAAATTGGAAACCCGAAGCTATACAAATTAAGCAGAAATATCCCATTAATAACACAATGTTTAGGACTGACTTTGACTTCGGCATATTAAACATGAAAAATTAACATCTTAGCCATAGTGGCACACACTTCTACTCCCAGCAAGCAATCAGGTCGCTGAGATGGAGAATCTCTGAGTTCAAGACCAGTCTGGGACTACAGAGGCAGCTTCAGGCCAGTCAGGGTTGCCACAAAACACAAGAAATTTTGAAGCACACATAGCTAAGTACAAACACCAGAAGATGAACCTTACGAACCAATAATCAAACAAAACTAAGGGGAAAAAGGCTTATCAAAGAATTTTTAAAAAATGGGAAACACATAGTAGTGTCATCCAACAGCAGCAGCCTGTAAACCGGTGTACCACAGCAGTAGAATTGTAATAAACACCTTCTAAAATATGAGCTATCCCTTTCCATTCGGTGACTCCACACCTGAGTACATGATCAGGAGAAAAAGCATGCTCTCCTCCAAAGATCAATATTCCCAACTCAGTAACATGCAAAACAGCATTTCTTAACAGCCAAAACTAATTCAAACAGCCAAGAGCAAATGGATAAGCATTCAGTGACTCACCCTACAGCAAAACCACATGTAACAGCCAAAGCAGCAAGATAGCATACAGCAAGAGCCCACTTGTATAGATAAGTAACAGGCAAAAATTTATTTTCTAGAGGTATTAGTAAACATCAGAGTCCAATGGACAGAACTGTGGTCACTATTAAAGACAGTTCTGTGATCAATATCTCCTCTGATCACGTGTGGCCTCCAGCTGTCTATATACACATGCAGGTTTCCACTCTTTCATGCTTTGGGACCTTTTCATGAGATCATATCTCTACTATAAAGACAGTACAATTTTGAGGGAACACAGCATTAAAATACAGTGCAATCAGTTGCACTAAAAAAGTCACCAAGAACTTTTTATAAGGTATAGAAAAAAGAGAGGTGGCTAGCATCATTATCCAAGTGCTGTAAGACAATGCAGCATAAGAAAAGTCTAATTTCTCAATCAAAAAAATCAGCTCCACTGCAGCCTAGTGGGAAATGGGATCGAATTCAACCTATACCTATGTCAGAGTAAGAAACATTTTTAAATATATTCTAATGCCACCAAATGCAGTGACTGAAGCTGCACTGTTTATAGGTAAATGCAAAACACCACTTCATTAATTATGTTAAGTATAGAACAAAAATATAGGACACATGGTTTCAAAGTTCAAAGAAAAATACTATTTTAGGACCCCAGACTCTAAGTATAGCTATCAAGTGTCATTGTGCAAACTTACTGGAATTAGCTGCTGCAGAGCCAAATGCAGACTGACTACTAGGCTGCTGTCCAAACACTGGAGGTTGGCTGCTGCTTGACACTGTCCCAAATGCAGGTGGTGGTGCAGGCTGAGAACCAGCAGAAAATAACGCTGTTGAAGACGATATGGAGCCAAAGCTTGGAGGGTTAGGCTGGCTGGCACCTTGACTTTGTCCAAATGTTGGGGTCTGGCTAGCACCAAATGCTGGACTGGCAGATGGTGCTGAATGTCCAGTGCCAAATACAAAGGAGGATCCTGGAAAACAAGAAATACTTAAATCAATAATACTTAAATCAATATCAAGGCTTATAGTGAGATATCCCTTAAGAAGCTTCTGATAATCCACAAACAAATTTCAAGCCGCTTTTCCGACTTTTGCTTCAATCACGATTAGACTACAACAATGACACTATTTACTAAAAACATACGAAAACTTCAATTAACTCAACTCTCCAACTATGCAACCAATAATCTTTTAATAGGAAGACAGGTGTACTTAAACAGGGTCTTATATTGTTCCTCAGGCTGGCCTGAAACTCAAAAGCTTAGGCTCAACAGTTTTTTCTAAAATGATGCATCTCATAAGGTTTTCTATGGGTCACTGTATGAGAACTCACATGCAATACCACCATCATTAGCTGGCTGCTTAAGAACGTGACATTTCAAAAAGGCAACCCGGAAAAATTATATATTTTTCCTAAATTAGATAACACTATTCTTAAGAGTTAAATATACTCAACCTGAACATAGGTTGAATATGACTTAGAGACACTCAAGCCACTTGAGCAAGGACACACCCAGCCAGAATGTGCTATAACTGGCACACTTATAGCAAAACCAATCTAACTACAAAACCTATTTTTCCCTCTTAACACTAAAGTACCTGAAGAGCTGGCTGTGGTTGTAGCTCCAAAAGTGAACCCAGAGGACGCAGTGCTGTTACTACTGGCTCCTGGTCCGAATACAAATGGAGGGGCAGCTGAGGCAGTGCTGGGTGTGGTGGCTGGCTTGCTATCTTGAGGAAATAGCAAAGACTGAGATGTACTGGACTCAGCAGAGTTACTGAAGGCAGAGCTGCTGACAGGATTACTGGCCTGTCCAAACACAAAAGCTGCCACAGGTGGGTTGGAGGAAGAGGTGGAACTACCAAAGATGCTGCCACTGGACGAAGTGGCTGGTGCACTTGAACCAGAGGAACTGCTGTTCAAGAAGCTAAACACTGGCTTTGCTGGATCTGTAAAACAGTAATTGAGAAACAAACATAAATCATTAAGAACAAATCTTCTAATAAACCTTTTCCTATAATACAAATAGTCCTATGGCTACGTGTTTAGATTTAATGTAAAACACACACTGCCTCACATCCAAATCTAACTTGATAAGTGTATTCAGAAACCAAATTCAGATAGAAGCTGGGTGCAGTTCTGTGTGTCTGACTGCAGTTTATGTTCCCATTACAGTAGCAGCATCATGACTTCAATTTATCCACATCAACAAATCAACCTCCCTACCACACTGACTGGACTTTAGCATTTGCTAACCCCTGCTAACTAGTACAATGTCACTATTGTGGCACCCTAAATCTCTTAATGTGTACATATATTCCCTTCATTGGTACTCTCCTTGTCAGACAGTTAATTAGTGCTTGCAGGATGCCTTTCTTCCCAAATTCCTTGTGCATTCACTTTCTCTTAAACTTCAGAAGCAGCTTAGCTTGACAAGATCCAGAAAAACTAAGAACTAAAATGAAGAGAACAGAAGAAATACTTTCCCCCAGGAACGGGTTCATCTTCTATGTTCTTACACTTAATCAGCATCGCTGGCATTCTGTCTACGAGAGAAGAGTCTTTGATTTTGTATGGTACTCATGAATCTAAAATCTGACTGAAACTTTCTTTTCTACTTTCCCAGTATGCTCAGCTCCAACGCTGCACACTAGATGGGATGGGCAACTGCTTGCTACAGGTGATGGTAAGATTCATGATCTACTCTGGTTACAGTATCTCATTTTTTCCCATTTATAATGGCAGGTAATTTTAATTCTAATTTTCTTTGTAAGTTGTTTTCAAATTTACCAAGTAAATATGGAATATGAGAAAACTGTTTTTGCTTATGTGAATTTCCCATTTTAGGGCTGAGTTTTCATTAAGGGTTTCCATATTACTCAAAAGTGTTAATGAAAAAGTGTCTAATTTACCATCTTTCCATTTCTGAAAACAACTACATTTTGGTTTTATGTCTGATCAAATTTGACTAGTTACACAGTGATTCAAGGTTATTTCATTGATAGGGCACTGTTTGGTGCTAGGGATCAAATGCAGAGCTTTGCACAAGCCTTTGGAGACTGCTCCATCAATGAATTAATGACCAGCTCAGTCATTTCCATTTTTAAACTAGTGCCTTTTTAATCCAATTTTAAATGAATGTGTGCAGGCATCCTGGAGCTGGAGTTATAGGCACTTGTGAACCACCTGAAATATGTGTTGGGACCCAAACTTGTGTCCTCTTCAAAGAGCAATATGCATAACTGAGTCTCTACAGGTCTCAAATGTCTTATTTTATATACAGAATACCTTTCGGTCATTTTTTTCTAATATTTCCCTATACCATTCTCATTTTCTAAGATAATTCAATTTCAAAGGCACTTATAGATACAAGTGTCCATACTAATGCTGCTCTGGGAAACCCCATTACAGAAATCAGACTATCTAGACAAAGCTCTTCCTACTACTCCATTGATCAAACAGCTTTACTTCAGCAAACTTCTCTTAATTTTTTAATGGGGTTGTTGTTCCCCTGCCTCCATTTTCATTTTCAAAACTGCCTATTTTCTTAGAGTGTAATTATATTTACTGCCTATGTTTCTTGATGACTCATATACCATAACTATTTGTAAATAAAAATTTATCATAAATATTCTGACATGCATCAATTCTAATTATAAAACGTCCAAATGATAGAAATATCGCCCATTGTGTACTTTTTATTACAGTCATATTTCTCAATATTACATCTGTAGGTATCCCATTAGAAACATGGCGATTTTACTTCAATTAAAACTGAAAATCCTGAGTTCTTTCAAGACTTCTGAAACTTTTCTTCATTATTTTCTGGCAGCCACTCATAAGTGCATTTATCAAGGCATCAAATACAACTTGGAAAAAAAGTCTTTTAATATTTACCAGTTGTTGTATTGGTTTGATTTCCAAACGCAAAAGTGGCCTTGGCAAGCTGATCAGACTCCTTCACAGATGGTTTTGTCACACTGAAACTGAATGTCGGCTTAGAAGAACTCTCATCTTTGGTCTGCTCTGAATTTCCAAAGGAAAATACTGGTTGACACTTTGGCTCCTCATTGTCAGCTTTTTTCCCAAATACCAGAGAAGTAGAAGTAACAGGTTCTTGCTGTTTTTCCTCTGTCCTTCCCAAAGCAAACACCGAGGCAGATGGCAAAGAAGGAGACTCCACTTTACCAAATGTGAACCCACCCTTTGTAGCAGAAGCATCTTCTTTCTTTGCTTCTGTTGTCTTGTATGTGAAAGGAGTCACTGAGACACTTTTAGTGTCTATGGTTCCAAAGCTGAAGCCACTCTTGTTCTCTGAGGTCACTGTGGTGTCACTAGCAGCACTGGAGGGGTTACTAACACCTGCACCAAAGCTAAAGCCTACAGATGAAGATTTAGGCAGCTCCTCTTTCTTTTCTTGCTGCCCAAGAGTAGATACCCCAAACTGAAATGGAGCTGAAGAAGCTGGGTTGCTTAAGCCAGAAGAAAGTCCAAACTGGAAATTGTCATTTTTGCTGTCAGTTTTAATTTCTTCAGGTTTAGAATCAGACAACATTCCAAATTTAAAATCTCCAGCTGGTTTAGAAAATTTAAAGTTTGTATTCATGGAATTTGTAGAACCAGAATCAGATGAAGTGCCTAATTTGAATCCTCCTTGATCTCCAAATTTAAAATTTCCAGTGCTTGTAAAAGTTTGAGAAAGCCCAGAAGAGGATGATGGAATACCAAATTTGAAGGCTGAGGATGCTGGATTTAAAGATGAAGATGTACCAAAACCTTCAAAAATAGAAAACACACAAAAAGACATCAAATTAATGTGATTATCCTCTTAACAAATATAACCCCTGTAAGGCACAGCATCATAGGACAACTCTAAAAAGGCCTATATGCCACTTCCACCCACTAAACTAGAAGGTCAAAAAAGGCAATAAAATGTGTCAGTGAGGATACCAAAAGCAGTGAGCATTTTCCTATCCTACAGACAGAGATCTGAGTCAGCATCAAAACTGCTGGAACAGTCTATCAATATTCCCCACCACCCCCTCAAAAAATTCTAAATCACATATCCTCTCTGACTGCAATTTTAGGGCTGGGATTTGTCTTAAGATAAATTTGGATATACAAAATACTATAATATCCAGGCAACTATAAACGAAGAATTTGAAAAAAAATGCCAAAAATAACTCAGGATAAAACCAGTGGAGAACAGAAAATGTACAACATTCCTGACAAGAAAAAAAGGAAAACAGAATACTTTGACAGTGTGCTTGCTTCAGACAGGCATAAAGCACCTTTGGACGGTGTGTACCATGTACTAACCACGGCTCCTACCTTTGTGGAGAGACAAAAATTGAAAAAAAGAGCTAACAGAGACAGGAAATAATTTTTCTTTTGTGACCCTTGACCGTAATTTATTTTAAATATTTTGACTGTGTTGACAGAAGCATTTAAAAATACTTAGCATTAAAAAGATATGAAATGTCCCGGCACACACAGTGACACACGCCTTTAATCCCAGCATCTGGGAGGCAAAGGCAGGCGGTTCTTTTTTAGTCTGAGGCCAGCCTGGTCTACCAGGACAGCCAAGGCTTGTTAAACAGAGAAATCCTGTCTCAAAAATCAAAACAAAAACAGGCATGAGATGAAGCAATATTTATAAAGATAAACATCACAACAGCAATTAAGACCAAAGTCTATTTCCTTGGTGCTTTTCTACTGATAAAAAATTGAGTGAAGTATTTGGCTGGCTTAAAACAAGGACTATCAGACGATAGCAAAACGAACAGACACACATTACTACCCCACAAATAAAAGCACACAATAACCAATCTTTTCAATACTTTCATCCTCAGATTAACTGTCAAGCATGTCAATCATGCAGACTAACATAGAAACCTGTCATGTAAGCTGACATAAAGTAGGTGTGATGTGCCAAAACTTATATCCCAGCCGTAGCCCCTCCCCCACCCCATCCCTCTTCTTCTCCTATGCCCCTCCATGTTTGACTTTTGATTTGCTAAGTTAGAAAGCCATTAAAGACTGGAGTAAATTAGAAAATAAAGCTTAGCACATAGAAATTCCTGAGATGTTCTGATCTTCAGATCTAAAATTCCTAAAATATTTCCTCTTTCCTATGTTTCTGAAACTTAAAACTCAAACGGGGTTGTCAAAAAATTCGACAATACCAGCCTTCGTCTATTCGCCATGTGAGGTTCTTCCTTAACATTTATATAGAGCTGGGCTTTTGGGTGACATAAATGCTGGATGGATTACAGGCTTATGCCCACCATGCTTGTTAAGTTCTCTTTTATTCAGACATACTCAGAAGCTGGATGACTTAATCCTAAGGGTGTAAGTTATGTAAGTGTCAAGTTCATACTCAAATCAGGAAACTGAGTAACACAAGTACCTTATCCAGATACATGGGTGGCATCTTGATACTGAGATGCCTAATCTGATTTTGCCATTCACAAATGACTGCTAAAAACCCCCAAGGACTATATCTCATTTTATATAATTACTCAGAGAAAAACCTGCCCACACACATTTCACTTTAACTAGGCATTAGAGGGTTCTTCACCTTACCTTTAAACTCAGACTTTGTGCCTGGCTTTGGACTTTCACATGCTATGCACTTGGTAGAGTCTGCTTTATTTTGCACTAGGCACACTTCACAGTCCCAGCTTCCCTCGGGTTTTTTGAATTTGTCCAATCCTAGACAGCCTCCAGAAGACAGAGAGACAGGGATAGGGCTGCTGCTTGAAGCAGCTATCAAACCTAAAAGCAATGGGGAAACTGATGAAAATTTTAACTTATATTACCATCTTACTGACACCGCTTACTGAACATTTTGAAATTTCATTAACCTTTCCTAGTAAAACACAAACACCACAAGAAACTGAGCCTTATAACAGCCTTCTCAGATTTCATTTAACATTGCAAATAAACATCTTTCTCTAACCTTGCTCAGTAGTGACCTTATTCTTAAGTTCCAAGTTTGAACTATTCCCAGTTTGTGTGTGTGTGTGTGTGCTTGCATGCTGTGTTTGTTTTGTTTAATTTGGAGTGGGGGTGATGTCTCAGTGGTTCAAGTGCTTGAGTAATAACAGGGGGACCACATTTCAGATCCCTGAGAACTCACATAAATGCTGGGTGGACACAAGCCACCTGCAATGCTAGCCTTGGAAGGTGAAGGGAGGCAAGGGCTCCTTAGAGCAAGCTCTGGGTTTACTGAGACCCTTTATCAAAATGTAAGGTAGAGTGAGTATCAGCCTCCACAAATACACCCCACACATACATACACATCAAAGAGAAAAAAGGTGGGGTATCATTCTCACAAATTAGGGGCTGTGGCTGAGGGGGGAGATGGCTCAGTCAGTCAAATACAGACCTTGCAAGAACAAGAAACTGAGTTTGATTTCCAGTAGCCACATTAAAAAAAAAAAAAAGGTGAAAAATTAGGGGTTATAAGACTAAACTGTTGCTGGATTTGGAAGGCACACGGCCTTTAATCTGAGCACTGTAGAGACACAGTAGATTTCTGTGAGATTAAGGCCAGTCTGACCTATATAACAAATTTCAGGCCAGCCAAGGCCACATTGTCTCAAAGAATGATTAAATTGTCCTTAATTCTTGAACTATTACAGAATTCTAAAATACAAGCTGTAAATTTCAGGTAATACAGAAAATATCCATATACATTGTCAATTTCAAAGTATGTACGTCTGGCTTTGAATATTATTCTTCTATAGACATAATCTACTTTATAATTTGGCCCCATACCTATTTTACACATTCCTGCTAGATTCTTTTTAGTAGGCATTTACTAAAGTAACTGAGTTATAGTACAGAAAGATTATTAAAATGAAATGTGTATGTTCCCGGTCTAAAAGGGAAAAATATAAACTGATGCGAGCACAACCAGCAAGTGACAGACAGATCTTAAGTGTGCAAAGGAGAAAGAAACAACAGAAAGGCACAAGAAGACATCAGGGTAATGGCTCGATCTTTAGGCAGAGCCAGCATGTTTGTGGAGAGGAGTGACACAGGAAGTGATTATGAAGCAGGGAGCAAGTACAGCCATTTATTCTTGGGTTCCCAAATCTCTAAACAGCCTCCATGGCTCCACTCCTCCCATAGCTGTGGGAACAAGTCTCCGCATTTTAACGTATGTTCTGTTCTATTCTATTCTGCCAACAAAATTGCTGACTTAATGCCTATTGTTGGTCCATTACTCATTTGACAAGGTTTCACCTTCGCTGATGGTTTTAAGCACCAGCGTAACCATTTCCTCATTTCTACTGCAAACCCACACTTCCCTGCTCTTTATACATTTGTCTAGAGGGCCCAGTCTCTTTACATATTTTCTAAGTCCATTCAATCTGTCTGATCCTTCTGCTATTCTTGGTAATTCTCAATTTCCTTTTTGAGAATTTGAGTACAATGTGTTTTCATCATATCCACCTCTTCTTCCACTCCCACTCCTCCCCAAGACCCTCACCCACCTCTCAAAAATCATGTTCCCTTCCATAGTTGTTATATAGATGTAAGTAAAACATTAAGTATTCCCCATATGTATATATTTGTAGAATAACCACTTGGACATGAGCGACCCATCAGGGGGCTCATACCTGAAGAAAACTAAGTCACCCTCCCTAAGCGGCCATTACTAAGCAGGACTGGAACCTTGTAAAGCCTTTTTGCCCATCTGTGCTAGAAATGTTGACTGATGTGTATGGTCCTATGCAGGCCATATCAATGAGGGTTTCATGAGTGCAACATGCCTGTCAGAAGAAACTATTCCGCAGTATTTTTCCCAGCCTGATCATCTTTTGTCTGAACAGTACCCTCACTGAAAGAAACCCTTGGTCTTCATCTTATTCTAGTCACCTACGTGGGTTATTTGACCACAGTTGTTTTTCCTGTCTGGTTAATACAAGATCAGTATCTGATTTGGTCCAAACCCTTAAGACAGCAGGGTTCAGTTTGGAGCTCTGTTCCTCAATTCACTCAACTCACATCTATTCCCATGGCTTCAATTATCAAAACTATGTCCTATGATTCCTTAAATCTGTATCCCAGTCCTACGGGGCTGTAGTCCCTACAATGTATCCAAAGGCCTCACATTTATACATCTGAATGCCAACTTGAATAATCTGCAATTAATCTGTCATTAACCACACACCTTCTAAATTTCTTATTCAACTCTACCTTGTCATGTATATTACTCACAAAAACCTCCTATGCTGTCCTTCCAAATTCTGTTGCCTTGAAGTACACTGTTCACAATCATTCTAGTAGATGTAACACCCTTGTCTAACATCATCTGAGCTCCCGGGGCACCAAACACTTATCACACACACAGGTAAAACACTCACACATAAAATAAAATATGTAAATAAGCTTGAAAAATAAACAAAATTTGGGACTCAGAAACATGGCTCAGCAATTAAGAGCATTTGCTGCTCTTGCAGAGGACTGGACTTTAGTTCCTGGAGTCAACTCTTAACTCCAGTTCCGGGGAATCCAATACCCTCTTTCTGGCTTATGCAGGCTAGCACAAATGTGCCCATACAGAAAGACAGATGCACACAGACAGAGGCAGGTGACTTCTGCTTCTAGGACAAATTTGATTTTATACATTTTATACATTTTAAACCAAATCATCCCTCTGTTGACAGGGCATTGTGCCCAGACCAAAGCTGGTGTTTTCATATCAATTCATAAGACTTCTTTGCTCCTGAATAATTTCCTCATTCAAAATTTCATTACCCATCTGTCAACTCAGAATTCTGGCTTCCTCCATGCTTTTTCTGAGGCAAGGAGACAATGCCAGATGGGAAGAGTCAAATATTTTGGAATAAGGATCCTGATAGTTCATTTTTGATGCCAGAAGGAATTAGAAATAGGGGTGGGGGCATGATTTAAGAGGCTCAGGAAAAAGATCCAGCTAGTAACAGAGCACCCCATTACAGAAACAATCTACATGCCCACAGCTAACATAACAAAAAGGACTCCTAACTCATAAGATAATGTGTTATTTGCTACCCATATTACCACACACTTCCAAAATGAATTTAAACATCTGCTGTAATTCTTCAAACTTTAACATAACCTCAAACCACATTCCATTTTTCTCAACAAGAGTTTTTCCACCGTAAGTTAATTAAATTACAATCACTAACAATCTGGTAGATAGCACCGGGCTACAGGTGACACCAATAATACTCAGAAACAGGCACTAGCATAAATCAGGATGCCTACCTCTTAAAGAACCCTTTGTAAATGACCACTGACCATCATTTCTACATAGACAAAAGAAGACATGAAGGTCTGAGAGTGTCTCATTCTGAGAGCTTTCAGTATCATTTGTTAACCACACTAATTATCACAAAGAGAAATTATTTCCAATAATACTACAAAGAAAATGCAGGTATAGAATGAACCATTTCACAATGCATTCTAAGTGAACAGGTAGTCTAAGTCCACAGGCAGTTTGTAAAAAATTAAGATGGAAGAAGAAGAAATGCTCATTAGGAACCGTAGTCTTGCCATTTTCAAAGTTAAATACTCCACTAAAGTAATAGGAAAAACTAGTCCACACAGCAGTAAAACATACCTGGTTTCTCAGACGTACAGGAGACACATCTGCTGTCCTCTGCCTTATTACAAACACAGCATACTGGACACTCCCAAGATCCCACAGGCCTTTTGAATTTATCTCCAAATCCTAGTGTACCAGTGTTCACAATGGTAGAAGAGGAAGGAGTCACTGGACTTCCTGAAGTCACCGTCAATGTAAGGACTCGCTTCACGCCAGTGCCTGGTTTGGGTGTTTCACAGGCTACACATTTTACTGCTTCAGGCTTATTTTGCACTAAACAGGTATCACAATCCCAAGTTCCTACTGCTGGTTTAAATATATCTCCAAAGCCTGTCCCTGATGTAGAAGCTGATTTGTCACTTTTACTTGGTGACCCAGTTACAGTCTGTTTAGCAGTTTCTTTCGGGGACAGTTTTGCTCCTTGACAAGCTATACACTTATTGTCTGTGACTTTGTTCTGGAGTAGACATGTGTCACACTGCCATGATGATCCAGCTTTTAAACCTTCTCCAAGCTCAATTCCACTAGAAGAAAAAGTATTTATTGCTGGTCTTGTATAAACAATTGGGCTTGTAGTGGTGGGCTGAACAGGAGAATCAACCTTTGGTGACATGAAACCTACAATGATGAAAAAGAAGAATGTTGTTCTAAAGCAAAGCAGTGGGGCTCTAATCAAAGCATTAACTACAATATTATTATGGAGGGAAGCATTTACACATTTATCAGGTTGACAGAATCAGAAAATAAGGTTTTAAAATTACGTACACAATCACATTTATTATGGGAAGGTATAACATTTAAATCTACTTAGAATTCTGTAACTACAGAAACAGGTCATCACTATATGTCACTTTCTCCCTCTAACACTTTCTAGTCTGAAGTTCTCGTTTGACTCTGTCAGGCACCACTGCTGTCCACATTTTATTCTGTCCCCCTACACAATGAACTTAATTCATTCAGTCTTCCTCCTTATCCATCCCTTCTTCTAGGTGTTCCTACGGCTTTGCCAACTGACTTCAACATCATAATCGTTGAGTGCTGCCTAGTCATAATCCATTCTGTGGTGTTTTCTACCTTCAGTTACACTGGTTTTAGCCAGTGTTAAAGAGGCATTACCTATTTGATAGTGTCCCTCCAATATACAACAGGATTATAAGGGTATTTTGCAATAGGGTCTCACTATCTAGCTGAGGTCAAGCTTGAGTTCATCACCCTCTGCCTCAGTCTCTTAAGAGCTGAAATTATAGTGTGCATGACCAAGCTTGATTATCTTTTATTTATTGGTGGCTGCTGGGAATTGAACTCAGGACCTTTGAAAGAGCTACCAGTGCTCTTAACCTCTGAACCATCTCTCCAGCCTCAAAGATTATCTTTAATTACAGTAAGCTTTAAAACTCCACAGTTTGGTAATAAATCCCAACAAAGATGTGGCAAAGCCTTGGCAAAGCCTGTGAACAGGCCTACACACAAAAAAGTGAGCAAGACTCAAGTCTGTCCTTATGAAGGAGGAATTTGGTGACATAAACAAGTCAAATGTACAAAATCTCTCATCGATAAGTATTTTGAGAAGAAAAATATTTAAATGGAATTATGTGGGAGAAGTAGGTCTTTCATTAAACTGATTCACTAAATACTGACTCAATGCCTAGGAAATGTCTTCACTTGAAACAATCTACATTTCATTTTACATGTACCAACACCTCAGGGATCTGGTTCTCGAGCCTTTAGCTTTAGTACCACAGAAAAGAAACTCAGAAGACTGGTATAAGCTTTGTGGTGTTGTCAAGACACTATCCAGCTGGGCAGAGTGGGCACACCTTTAATTCTAGCACTCAGGAGGCAAATCAGGTCTATCACTGTTTAAGGACAGCCCGGTTAAGATAACAGCAACAGTGAGCTGTCTGGCGAGCAACCGTACAAAGTTAGACCCTGCGTTCAAAAGGTAAAGAACCCAGTCAATTACTTTTAGTCTAAAGGGAATATAATCCATGAGCTTCCATACACTGCCCATGATCACCCATTTCCTAACAGCTAAGGGTTTAATTACAATCAGGCTGGCAAAATCTTACAATCAGGCTGGCAAAATCCCAGAAACAGGAGCAAATGTTTTTTTTCTTTCCATTGTCAGATTTTCCAAGTTCCATTCAATTTAAAGCTCATGTTTTTCTGTTTAAGCTCATGTTTAGTTAAAAGGGGGCAAGACTGCTGGATAGTGGTAGCTCATACCTTTGATCCCAGCACTCGTGAGGCAAGTGGGGAGGGAGGTGAGGAGGAAACAAGATTATGAATGCAAAATGTAGCTCTAAATGTATATGTGAGAAAAAGCTACACATCTGGTCCCACCTGCTAATTGCTAATTCTAGTTCATGCACTTTGGAGTTTGGCATAGCTCCTGTGGTAGAATGCTATAACAGGAGAAAACTGAATCCAAAAAACCCTAATCCTTTGAACCTTGTTAAAGAGGCCAATAAGGTTATTTTTAAACCTTAATCCACTGTACACGGAACACATCTGCTGAGTAAATCCACATTCTTTCTGGACTATTAGGTTACCTTATAAACAACTTTATATCCAAGAACTAATCATTACAATTCAAACTATGAACATTCTTTTGATTTAAATTGAAAAATGTACTCCTATTTAATTTCTATTCATCCTCTTCAAGTTAGTTACCTATGCCACTTTGGCTTGATCATTATACATTTTTAGATACACTGAAGTATTATACTATACCTGAGTACATATAAAACTTTAATTAAAAAGACAATGTACCAGGCAGTGGTGGCACACTCCTTTGATCCCAGCACTCAGAAGGCAGAGGCAGATCTCTGAATTCAAAGCCAGCTTGGTCTCAAGACCAAACTCCAGGACGACCAGGGTTACACAGAAAACCCCTGTCCCGAAAAACCAAAATAAACAAATGTAAACAAAGTAAACAAATGCTGCACTAACTAGCTTTAAAGTCCTGAGCTATCATGTTACATTTTAGCAAATTTAGCCTAGTTGTACATATACCAACTGCAGAAAAATGTGGTAGCTGATCAGTGAAAGATAAAAGAGACAGTAAACATTCTCTTTCTATATCCATCTCTTAGAGATAGATTTCCCTATTAATAGCCCTTGAATGACAAATTCAATGAGTTTCTAAAACAGTTCCATGAAAAAATCTGTATCACACTATATTTACATTCAAGAGTCACCTTCCTATATGCACTTATGTGTATTTTTTTCAAATTTAAGTTGTAACATTAATGACACCATAAGTGTGCCATAGATTTTTACTATCAAAAGGGCAGCTGTTCACTTACCAGGAGTTTTCAGAATGTCTAGAACACTTCCTTCTCTCAGGATCTTTGTCGGTGTAAAAGGGTCCTCACAAGGAGCACTCCGCTTCTTACAGCTTGAACTATTCACTACAGTGTTATCTTTAAGAGCTATAATTTTTAAATTATAAAAGAAATGAAGCAAAGAAAAATTAGTGGACTCAAGTTAAAACAACTTTTTTCTAAAACTGAAAAAGTCAATTGCAACTCAAAAATGGGCAAGTAAAGCACAGTCAATCTACCACTGTAAAAGGTAAAAACACTATTTCTTACATTGTACATTCTTTCACAAATCCCACAGAGAACACGATAACAAAATAACAAAGTGAACAACTGTCAGCCAATGAGTTCTCTGGAAAACAAACTGAAGCACTAGCTGGATATGACAAATGGAAAGTTTGTCTAATGCCTGAAATAATATATCTGATCAAATAGCAATTTAAAAGATAAACCAAAGTAATTTTCAACTGGTTTCACACCTAGAAACCCATACTATGATTAAAAATCTTTTCAGTTACAGTACTGAGAAACAAAATACTCAATAATAAAGATCTCATTACATAATTTATAAGATGGAGACAACACAATGCTCTGTAGTCCACAAAAATTATTCATAAAGTGTATCTGTGGTAAAACAGATTAGAAAATAAGATTTATATCTAGAGATTAGCACTTGCTGATAATGGTTGGATGAGTGACTGTCATACCTTGCTTTGATATTTTATATCAAAACATCATTGAACTTAGTAAACATAAGGAAAAGTAATTAGGTTTTTTTTTTCAAGATTTACTTTTATGAGTACACTTTGCCTGCAAATATGTATATACACTATGTGTACGCCTGGTGCCCATGAAGGCCAAAAAAAGAGAGTCTCCTGGCACTAGAATTACAGATGTTTGTAAACAACCATACAATTGCTAGGAATGAACCCAGGTCCACTGTAAAGAGTAGCCAGTGCTCTCAACTGCTGACCCACTGTCTAATCACCTTTTCCTTTTAAATTAAATATAGTATATATAAACATAAATATTTATACATTATATATTTATATTGTATCTATATATAATATATAAATATATAAATTATATTTGTATGCATAATTTATATATGACTTATATGTTATATATTACTTATATATCTACAAAAGGCCAAAGCTTCCTTAAACACACTGATATGTCAGTAAGTTGGCCGTGAACTTCCAGTCCTCCCGCCTCAGTCTCCACAGGGCTTCCATGGGCCACTACTCAACAAAAGCAAAAACTTAAGGAAAACCAAAAATGTATTCAATGTGACAGAAATAGGAATGAATGGGAACATTATCTCCTGCCACTAGGAATTAACCATGACTTCCACATGTTCTTTTGTTGTTCTGTTTGAAATGGGGACTTGCTTATGCAGTCCAGGCTGGTCTCAAACTCGCAGCCATCTTTCCTCCTAAGTAACAGGCATGCACTATCATTTCCAGACTCATCTCCACATTTTCAATCAGTTTCTTCAAATGATAAGAAGTTATGAGAAATGGCGATATTGCAGGAACACACACCTCTATACAGTCCACTCATAAATGTATCCACCAATTCCTAAAACTCCAGGTTGTTTCCAGACACAATAAAATGCAAAGCCTCCTTAAGCAATTGCTAGTCAGCTACTACTATTAGAACAGTCATTTTAATTTGGAGCAGAATTTTAATTTCTTTCATTGAAGCTAATCTTGTGATTGGTCAATTCAAGGTTTTTCCTCAAATCCATAATAACATTCAAGAAAATAACTAATGGTAAGAATTTCAACTGAAACTGCTTGCTACGTTCTATGATAAAGATCTGTTTCATCCAACTTAAAAGTGGAAGGTAAGAGAGACATCAAACTTTTTCTGGAACCTTTTCCACACTTTAGGTCAATAAAGTATTCACAGACCTCTTTAGTTTCTATGTCCTGACTACCTTTTCTGCATGTAAAAATCAATGTGGCTGGATGTGATGATGCACACCGTTAATCCCAGCACTTAGGAGGCTGAGGCAAGAGTATCTCTTAGAATCAGAAGCCAGCCTGGTTGACACAGTTTCAGGACAGCCAGGGAGGGATGCATGTAGACCCTGTTACAAAATAAAAACAACCCCCTTACCCCAAAACAAATTTTCAGAATAAAAACTAGCGCCAGATATGCAATTGGGTAGGGTCTTAGCATGAGCAAGGACCACTACTGGAGAAGGTGGTGTTTTATCAATGAAGCCAATTTTTCAGCATGGGAGGCAAGGGCTTTTAAGACTTTGCTACTTTTCCTCCAGCCTCATGACAAGGCATGTGCAAGTGCAAGTCTGCTCCTATTTCCTTTCCTTGCTCAAATTTTGACATGAAGAACTTGATGTTTTTGTATATCCCAAACACCAAAATCACTACCATCCCAAAAGCCTGTTTAAATTATCTGACTAATTTTATTCACTTAATGATAGATCCTTCAGTTCAAAATTATGTATCACTAATCTGCTAAAGCCAGCATAATCCATGAATAAAATGCTTCTGAAACGCACAGTATAAAGATCAGATCCACCATAACTATAAAGTAGACAAACCTTCAATTGTAATAAGACGTCAGTGACAAAAAACTTAGTATCTTATTCTAAGTGAATAAATAAGCTATAGGGCCAACTCACTCTATAAGCCAAACTTTTAAAGTCAAATATATCTCACTATCATTCATTTTAAAAAATTAAAAAAAAAACTGCTAGAAGAGTAGCTTTCATTAACTTTTCAGAGCTGATTTCCTTCAAATAAAGGCATTTTTTAAAAGGAGAATTTGAAGTGCTACTCTATGATAAAAGGGTTCGGGTTTTGCTTTGTAAAGATTATGAAAAAGAAATTTTTTCACTTACCTGAACTACTTAAAACTAGTTCTGAAGAACTAGTAGAGCCAGAAAGTTCTGTTTTTGCAACAGGCACACTAAATGTAAATCCAATCTATAATAAAAAAAAGGGTATTTTTCAGGTGTCAGAATATTGTGAAACAAGTAACAGAACTTGATCTTACATTAACTAAAAAGGTATATTAAATTTCATCTATTATAAGAGCTTTCCATGTTTTGTAACTTCCAAATTTAAAATTAATAAACCAAGCAACTAGCACTTTGATACATATAGCTCTAGTCCCAGCATGAGGGAAGCTAAGGAAAAGAGAAATACTCAAACCCAGTTTTAATTCAGCCTAGACAACATACCCAGATTCTACCTTGAATAAGTGAATGAAAAACTACAAATAAATGAAAAATAGTATGGCATGTCAACCTGACAGGACTTTTAATTCTTTATGCATTTTCTTCTTGCAAAGCATTACATAAAATATTTACAAGACCCTAATCCCCAGCTCCTGAACTTCTGAACACCATCTTATAAATAAGAGGTTTAAGGGACAAGAAATAGACTTCAGAGATGTAAGAAAATTAAGTTTATCTGTAACACCTAGCTATGACCAAAAAACAAAACAAAAACAAACAAACAAAAAACAAGTATATACCCAAAACCTGAAAACAAGCCAGGTGTGGCCTAATCCCAGCACTCCAAAGGCAAAGGCAGGTGGATCTCTTTGAGTTCAAGGCTACCCTAGCCTACATAATGAGCTCCAGGCTAGCCAGGACTACACAGTGAGAACTTGTCTCAAAAAAACAAAAACACTAAAAACAATCTATAAAGATGATATGTGTAATGAAAGTTTAGACAACATAAACATTAAATGTATATTACTTTTACCCAAATATTTCTCAATCACAAGAAAACAAATACATACTGTGTAACAATGCCCCAAACATAACTACTCAAGATTAAAGAGATTTTAAGTGCAATATGATGTAGCTGCCAAGGTCTTTCATTTAATCTACAACAGACATAATAGGACAGTATGCAGTTATTTATACATATATGTGTGTGTATGTATGTCATGTTAAATTCCTAGAGTATAAATGGATGCAAGTGAATGTTCATCTCTGGAAAATAACTGGAAAAGTACTAATGAAACCAAAGTTATCTTCATTTTAACTGCCAAATGACACACACACACCTCAGTACATACTAAAGAACACAAAACATTTCTTATACAGTTCTTTTTTTTTCAATACCTTGAAGAAAGTGTTTTACTACCACTGAGATCTTAGGCTTGATTTAAAAAAAAAAAACAGCATGGCTCTGAAATCTATCGTGAGCTATGTCTGTTTGGTACTTACAGATGCTGGAGGTAGCACATCTGCCTGCGTAGACTTTACAATGGGAGATGAGAATGTGAACACAGGACTGCCCGTGCTGCCCGTAGAACTCATCTGTACCTGGGTTTTTCAGAATAGAGAGAAATGACACAAAAAAAAGTTATTTAGAAGAATGAATGAAAAAAAAATACTTAGAAGATTATTTCAAAATAAATAAAAGCACTTTTCCAATTAAATTTTTTAAAAAACACAAAAAAAACCACTGACTTCTTAAAACAAAACACTGACTAGTGACTGCTTTTTCCTTAACTGGAAATACTGTACAGAGAACTATCTCCACTATGGTCTAGTGCAGACTATATTAGATTTGAAAAATCCTACTGTATATATTTATAAATTTTAAGAAATAAGAAAACACTTTATATTTCTGAGGGGGGGTACATCCTCAACATGAAAAATGCTGTTTTCCCAATATTTTTTCCATTTTTCTTATTACTTTGAGTTACTGATTTTTTTTAGTGAGAAAAAAAAACACTTTAAAAAATATTAAGAGAGTAACAGTAAGAATAAAAATCATCTTACTTATACAGTGGTTCTATACCTTGTTTGCTAACGGCTGAGAAGGGCTGACCGATGTTGGAGAGGAAGCTGAGATCACAGTGGAACTAAAACTGAAGGTAGGCAATGAGGAACTGCTGATTGGTAGTGAGATTTGCGGTAACACTGGTGCTTCCACTTCCTAAAACACAGCATGTTTTGTAATGATGTCATCTTTCATGTCATGTTTTTATCTACTCTTTTCAAGGAGAACTGATGAAGCTATATGAGCAGGTTTAAACAGGAAGCAAGTAGGCCCCATGCAATATTAACAAGAGCTCTTGAATTAAAAACCCAAAGAAGGCTTAAATTCCCAGTTGTGCCACCAACTGCCATGTAACTTAGTTTCAGCAACAATTGTCAATCTTATAAAATAGAGGACAGCCAGTGAGTTGGCTGAGTAGGTAAAACTGCTTCCTGTAAAAGTTTGATAACCTGAGTTCTATCCCCAAAATCCAAAGTGGGAGAGGAAAACCACCTCCTAACAGCTGTCCTCTGGATCCCACACATGCACCACGGTATATGTATTTGGGCACACATAAACAAATAATAATAATGATAACAATAATAATTTTTAAATGGGGGAAAATGTCTTCCTCTGTATCACATTTCTGGTTATGCTAATGGTCTTGGGCGTACAACCTCATACACACACCTTGCATACAAGCACATAAAATCTTTTTAATTTTTTATGTCCTATCAGTATAACATAAAAACTACAAATTGTATATATTTTATGATTAAAGGGCCTTCAAAGCTCAAGTTTTCTTTCAAGAAGGCAGGGATATGCTGTCCTTTCACAACACTCCAGTGACAAGCAACTGAGCCAAAGCCCTTAGCATAATCCAAGTTCCCCTGTCAGGACACAATATATGGCAAAGGCACAAACTACCGAAGTTGTCATTCTGGTGCTTGAGAGCCACAACTACAAAACTAACCAGGAAAAAAGAATGAAAAAACTGTCACTCTTGCAACAATCTACAAGCGCCAACAGACATTAAATCCAACTTCAAACCAAACAAACAGAGCTAGGGAAGTAACTCAATGGGAAAAAGAACTTTTTGACCAGTGTGAGGACCTGAATTCATAAAGGAGAGGCAGATGAACATCTATAATCCCAATGCTCCCATGACAAAATGGGAAGCAGGGATAGAAGTTCCCAGAACTTTGCAGCCAGCTAGCCTGGCATGCACAGCTGAATACAATAAACTTGTCTCAAACAAAGTGAAAGGCGAAGATCAATGACCGGAGATTGTCCCATGACCCTATAAATGTACCCTGACACGTGTGCTTACATTCACACATACCAGAAAATTTTCACCATCAATGAAAGTTTTAAATTTTAAAATACATTCCTAGAGCACTATAGGTCAATAAGCATACTAAGAAATTTTGATTAGAAACAAGTAAGTCCAACCATTATGTCCCTGAGGCTAAAGAGATGACTCAGTGGTTAAGAGCACTAGCTGCTATTCCAGGGGACCTGGGATCAATTCCCAACAACCATTCGGCTCCAGTTCTAAGGAATCTGATGCCCTCTTCTGGCCTCCACGGGCACTGCATGCTCATGGTGCAAAGACCTAACAATGCAGTGAAAATACCCACAGACATAAAAGTCCTATGCTCCAAAGCTTAAATGAGCTAATAAGCTAAACATCTTAGAGGGTGTTGCGGGCCTTAAATGACTTAGCTTGGTTGAAATCACTTCTAAAGAGACTGAAATGAAAGCTGTTTCAACTCAGAAAATAGTTTAAAAATGAGCAAACTCCAGACAGAGTCAAGTTGAGCAATCTTTAATCTCTATGTTCTATATCCAATCAATACATAAAAATCAATTCCTTTTTAATTATATGTGCATGTTCCCACACATGTGCACAAACACACATATGCCACACAGTACGTGGTGTTAAACGACGACCCACAGAAGTCAGATCTCTTCTACCATGTAGGCCCCAGGCACTTGGCAGCAGGCACCTCCACCCACTGAGCAACCTCAGCAGTCCAAGCATTCTAATTCATCTCACAGGAAAATAACACAGAATAACCTAAATGGTCTTAAAACACCTCTTTCCTAGTAAACAAACAACAAAAAACAAATGCAAAATAAAACCCCAACGTGTTTTATAGCTATTACACTAGCAATGGGCCAAAACAAAACCAAGTGTTAGTAAAGAAAAACATAAAGATCCACCTATGATCATGTGAAGGACTGTGAAGAGAAATAAACATCAAAATGAAGACACGTCAACCCATGCAGTCCAACAATCCCTTTCGTAGGTAAATATCCTCCCGACCAAGCTGCACATGACAAAGGAAAAACCGTATAAATATTCACCTTAGCACATACTGGGAATCAGCCCAAATGTACTCTGATAAGAGAATGGCTTAATTGTAGTAAATCTGAACAAAGGATAAATAAATAGCAGAGAAATTTAAAACCCATTGTTCCATTTAACATAAAGTCAGTCAGTCTCACACACATACACAGAGGGTGGGCTAACCAGGAAGATGGGAGAAGTCTGAAAAGTGCATAGTGTTAATCATATATACATTTGAAAAACAAGAAAGAACTTAAAGCAGTAACCAGAGAATCAAATAATTTCAATGGGAATTAACACATAAAAAAATGGTGGGTTTTGGTTTTTTTTTTTTTTAAGACATTTATTTCACACAATTCATAAAGTCAAAGTTTCTAGGTTAGGTTTTGACCCACACAGCCTAAAGTATGGTTTTAATAGTAGATAATATACTCCAACTGAAAATTATCACCCAAGCCCCATTCCTGTAGGCCTCACTTCACCACCATTTCAAAGCTGTATAAAATATGAGCCTACCTCCTCCTCTGGAGGTTTAGAAGCAACAAAGCGTGTTCGCTCTCTTCTTATCTTGCCACCTCCATGACCTACTCCAGGAGACAGACCATTGGCTGCAGGAGTACTGAAATTGGGGTATGAAAAGCCACTAGCAAATAAAAAGAAATTAGAACAATTGATATTATCTTGCCCCAGAAATTATTAAATGAATATTCAAACACCAGATCAGCTATCAAGACAATCAATGTATGGCCAAATACACATTAATTTTTTCTACATTTATTATATGTATGTGTGCACGCACATGTGAGTACATATACTCATAACGTGGAAAGCTTGTGAAGATTAATGGGACAGCTCTTGTGAATCAACTCTCTCCTTCTACTATGTGGGTTGCAGGTATTAAACACAGGTGTGGTAGTAAGTACTTTGACCTGCTGAGCCATCTCACTGTACCCCCTAAATAAACTTTTAAATTTCTTCATCTTCAAGGCTATCATAAATATGAACATTACAAATTAAATATACAGAAATCCAGTTGCAACATATGAAATGATATTACCTTTCTTGCTCTCTAGTTTGTCTTGAGATATTTTTTTCATTTACAGTCTGGAAAAAATAATAAAATTATATTAATAGTTAATAGATATTAATTCTATTTTTAAAATAATCATTTGTGGGATTGGAGTAGTAATGAAATGCATGACCCAAACTCAGTATGTAGCTAGGCTTGAATTCCAGATCCTGTTGCCTCCACCCACCAAGTGCTGGGATTATAGGAATGAGCATGTTTGGCTTAAATTTTTTCTTTGTTCTGTGCTGGAATTGACTCAGACGTAATACATACATGGAAGGCAAGTAATTCTACCACTGAAAGCTACATCCATAGCTCCAAATTCTCTTAATAACATACTTTTACCTATAAATTTTAATATTTGGAATTAGAAATTTGATTTATTTTTAATGTTAAGACCTGAACTACATGATTTAAACATTGTTTTTGAATGATAGCAAAGAGTTACAACTGTACTGGGCAATATTAAAATGAGCATATATACAAATGTCACTAATTAGGCATTTACCAAAACATTAGCACAAAGTTCACTGATCTTTGAGAGACAACCTCCCTTTTTGCCACACTAAATGATAGGCAATTTTACAAGGACAGAATCCGAGAAGTGAAGGACTCCCACTGAAATGAAGTAAGGCTTCATGTAGAAATGGCCAGTTACAGGAACAGAGCCAGAAATGTATAAGAATCAAAATTATCTAGCAATATAAAAAATAAAGGGTTCAAAATGATGGGGCAGCTGGGCAGTAGTGGCGCATCTCTTTAATTGCACAGAGGCAGGCAGGTCTCTGAATTTAAGGCCAGACTGGTCTAAAAAGTGAGTCCAGAACAGCCAGGGCTACACAGAGAAACTTTGTCTTGAAAAACTAGAAAAGAAAAAGATGGGGTATGGGCAGAGGAGTCCATTTCTAAGCACCAAACTAAGCAACTGATAATGTATTTTAGATTTTACTGAAATCAGGGATTCAGTTGACGTAAACAGTTAAATATGAAAAGAATATTATTCTCTGTAGTAAAGGATCAATCAATACATGTTAAAAGAACAACGGATTTTAAAACCCATCGCAGTGATATCAACAAACAGCTTCAGGAAAAATTCTCAAGAATGCCAATGGGATCAAATACAGACAGGACAGGTTACAGCTGAGCACTAAGAAGTGCTCACCCCTCCTCGGTGACCAAAACACCAGAATCTCAGTCCATGTGGGACAATCTCACACTACATAATAACTGGCGGTTTTTGCTTTTCAAAAATATTCTAGATTAATGAAGAGAAAGATATATGACAAAAACTACAAGTCACAATCTTGTGACATCTCTTCTTTGTGACAACTTTTTGTGATATCTAAATAAAATCTATAGATTTGTGTTGCACCAACATTCATTTAGAAGAAGTGCTAATTTGTAGAATAAGCAGAGGGGAAACAAATATAGTAGTAAAATACTGGTACTTTTTCTTACAAGCCGAGATGTATTTCTGTGGCTGATCACTAGCCTCAGAAGCCTAAGGCCCTAGGCTTGACTAAACACTATTGAAACCTTTTGATCTAGAAAACCTGAAGGTTCAAAAAAAAATCTTAACATGGCAAAACATTAGTGACTAATGAACCAAGATAAGGTAGTACATGAGTAATCACTGCATTAGTCTACCAAATGTAAAGTTCATCAAGATACTGAGCTGTTTTATGAGATTGGAAATAAGTGTAAAGTACAAACAGTAAAATGATACAGAAACTCACTTTAATTAAAGTGACACAAGATAATAAACCCAGAATGTAAGGCATTTTTATGACAAATGGCCTTGACTCTTCAAATACAAACATGCTTAGCAATTCTACTCCTAGGCAAAGACCTAAGAAAAATGAAAACTCACACCCATAAAAGTATACCTACATAAATGTCTACAGCAACATTATATATTACATAGTCAAAAAAAAACCCTTAGTAATGGGTAAACAAAGATCAATAAATCTATTTTACAAAATAATGTAAAAGCAGTAAAAAAAAAAATTCCTATCTGCTACAATTACATATAACCTGAGAACACAGTAAGTTAATTAAAAGCACAATGGTGATGAACATAGTAATGGCTTAATACCCTATATGTTAAAACCACTAAAGGATAAACATCAAATAGTTAATTTTATGGTATGTAAAACATGTAAAAAAAATAAAATTTTATGTGGTCTATGGAAAAATATCAAAAGCGGTATTTGAACTTAATGTTTGGATCCTTGTTTAGGGAAGCAGATAAAAAAGATTTTTAAGTATTTTCAAGATAAGTTAATATAGAAGAAATTACTTAGTAAAAAGATAAGACATCTGAAACCTTTCAGAATTCAGCCACACAAATAAGACTCATAGGTAAGTAAATCTACCAAAATTTAGGCAATAAATATATATAATTCACCCAACACAAATTTAGGTTGTTTTAAAGGCATATCAAGTCTAACTCTTCACTAGTTCAGGTATCGTACATCATACAATTACTAGACTATGCCAGCCCAGACCCTCTATTTTATTTTTCTTTATTCACTCCAGCCAATATTCAAAGTCTGGCTCAAGAAGAAAACAGACTGGTAAAAATAAATACACTCCGACAGATATGGTGGTACACACCTAATAATCCAGCACTTGAAGGGCAGAAGCAATAAAACTGACATGAATGTGAAGCCGGCCCAGTGATCTACCGAGTTCCAGACCAGTCATAGCTACATAGCAAGACACTGTTTTAAGGAAACAGAATAAACAAACAAACTCACACTGTTCTTTTTATCTATCCTTTGATTAGTCTTCCTTAAGTCACCAGATGGGGTCAGAGATGGTTTAAAATAGACAGTTCTATTTGTTGCTATGGAAACTGGCTTTGGGGTCATTAGTCTCTGAACAGGGGGATACTGAGAGTCCACCTTATAAGAAAACAGAAATCAAAAACAAACACTTTTATTTATCAGTGGCATATCTAAAAATTATTCCAAAATAGCTAATGTGACCTAGAGACCATTTCCTAGAGAAATAAGCAAATACAAATAACAAAAAAAACCTGACCAAAACATTTAATCTGCTATTAATATGCAAATATACATATACCTAATTCTAAACTATTTTGTAGACAAATAAACTGACATGTTACCTCAGATTCCATGGCTTTTCACACAACATGTATATCCACACAACATGAAAGTACACAATATTCAAGACAACTAAGCAATTGTTAACGTTAAATAAGATTAATTTTGAATATGGTTAAAACTTATTTTTCTCCATCTTCCCAAACCACTATTTAGTTTTTCCATCAAGAATTAATATATTTTTTAACAATGGTCAGAGAGATGACCAATGGTTAAGAGGACTTCCTTCTCTGCAGAGGACTGAACTCAGCCCAGCACCTATGTGGCAGGTTACAATCATCTATTCCTCCAGTTCCAAGGGATTTGAGGCCTTCTTCTGGCCTCCAAGGGCACCAGGCATGTACATGCTACACCCAAATAAATGCAGAAAAATACGCACAAATAAAATCATTTATAAAAATTTAAATAGAATTTTTAAACTAGCTACAAAAATGTTCAAATTCCTAAACACATACAAAAATTATTCTCCAAAATGGTTTATCATTATTTTGAAAACAAAGGCATTACAGTGAAGCCTAACTAATTAAAAGTATCATGTTAATTAAGACTTCCCTAGTGAGACAAGAACTGGTTTCAGGGTTAAAGTACTAAGTGTTTTGCTAAGTCCTTTGTTTTACTGAAATATAGTAAAAATCCTGTTGGTATGAGATTATAATAAAGTCAAGAACATCCACTGTGTCCATAAACTGTCATGTGATGAACAGTCCATTCACTCAGCCACAGAGGTCAACAATGCTGGTTTCCAAGGCAAAGCTTTCTGTAGAGCTCCTATACAGAAAGGAGCTCTCTCTCCTTAACTCAATTCAATGAAGATGTCGGTCACATCTGACATACAAATAATACTGTACTCTGGCTTTTTAACTTCAAGCAATTCATAAAACTTTTAAACTATATTCAACCATTTGTAGTATTCTTTTGACAATTTGTATTATGTCACAATCTTAAATTTTTACATTTCTAAATGAGATTCTGAGGAACATTAGCATTTTAAATTAACACTTTACAGTGGCTCACAGTAGATTCTTCTCACCTAACTAAAAATATCTTAGTAACCCTAGAAATTCAAACTTGTTTAAAAAAAAACACAAACTTTAAGAATAACTATAATGACATAACAATATCTCATTTAATCAAGTGATTCAGATAACTGTGATACTTTCAAAAGTAACTTTTAGAAAGTTTAATGTTATAATAAACTCCTTCCTAAGTAAGGATCCAGAAATCTACTTTCCCTGGAGAACACAAATAACCATAAGCACACACAGGGGACATCTCAGTCAATACCATCACGAAGCACTAATCTCCCTCACAATAATCTGAAAGGGTAACTAGATCTTCACTAAAGAAGCTAAATTAATAGGTATCCAGACCTTTTTACCACATTATTAGCTCCAACACGAAGCACTAATCTCCCTCACAATAATCTGAAAAGCTAACTAGATCTTCACTAAAGAAGCTAAATTAATAGGTATCCAGACCTTTTTACCACATTATTAGCTCCAACATCCTCAACTAGTATTTCAGCTGATGAAATATTTATCAAAAATAAGCACAGGCCAGATGGTGGTGGCGCATGATTTTAATCCCAGCACTCGGAGGCAGTGGCAGGCACACCTCTGAGTTCAAGGCCAGGCTGGTCTACAGACCTAGTTCCAGGACAGCCAGGGCTACATAAAAAAACCTTGTCTTGAAAAGAAGAAAAACCAAGATCGAAACTCTAGTTATATACAAAATTTGACATGATAGATAAAAACAACTATTTTAATGATGGTGTGAGTTTACTGCACTTCTACTGACTAAACATTTGAGACTGTTTCACTCCTAGTTTTATCAACCTACAGTTAAGAGATAAAGACTACCATGAACAGGATAGTAAAAAACAATCAGAAAATACTGAATGTGCTTCCTATGCTGTTCATCCCAAAGCTGCCAGAAAAACTACAATGCCCAAGGTAAAAATAGCTCCTTTTTCAAACATATTCCCTACTACCAATCTATGCACTTGCTAACTGTATTTAACAAAGCTGTTAACAAAGATGCTACATAGCTTACCTTTTCTCTTTTGGCCTGAAAAGCTGTGCTATCTAACCCACTCCTATCAAGAGGCTGAAAAAAAAAAAAAGAGAGAGAAGGAAAAAAATAGTGTTAGAGTAGGTAGGAAACTAAAAAAACCTATTATATCATGTAAGATTTAAAAGTTAACGTACAGAATTCAGAGGAGAAGAAACAGCAGATGGAATTCTTTTCGCATCCTGTTAACATTACAATAACAAGAAATGTTAATAAAAACCAAGACTTTTTCCACTAAACTCAGATTCTGCTGCATTACTACATTTTACTATGATTTCAAACTTTACCGCAAGAGGACTTGACATCTTCTCTAATGACTGCAATATCCGCCTCGCTGTTGAACTGGTCACTCCGTAAGACTGTGCACTGAGCTGCTTAGCTTTCATCTGTCTTCTAACGGGTGCCTAGAAAATAAAAGTCCATGTTACTTGTTGCAACATATAGTCCAAGGTACATATTTCATGCAATGAAGAAAAAAAGAAAAACCAACAAAATAGACATCCAAAAATAAAACGATTATATAACAGTGGTTCATTTGAGAAGACACAGGCTATTGTAATTATTGAAATCTAATTCTCTGACTGTGAAATTATTTTAATAATCCAAAGAGAAATAACAAAAATACACTTGTCTTACAATTTTACTGTGTCTTATGATTTTACTTCACTTACTGTGAAGAGACGCCATGACCACAGCAACTCTTACAGAGGAAAACATTTAATTGAATCTGGCTTTTTAGTCCATTGCAGTCATGGTAGGAAGTATGACAGCGTGCAGACAGCATGGTGCTGGAGAGGGAGAAGAGTTCTACATACAGCCTGGCAGGCAGCACCAAGTAAAGAAAGTGTCACACCTGTTCCAACATGGCCACACATCCTTACGGAGCCACCATAGAAGGTGAGCCTGTCTGAGTGGCCACTCTCATTCAGACCACCACAGCACTGCTCTAAAGAAAAGTGTATCCATGTCCTCCATGATGGCAACAGGACAATCCAAAAAATTTTCTAACAAATCTTGACCCACATACTCCTGATATTTAAATAAAAAGGACAAATCAAGACATTTTAATATTAAAAATTTTAATATTAGTATTAAATGCTTAATTAGAATTCAAAGAACTATCAAGTAGAGTCTAATGTTATAGAAATTTACCACTTTCATAACTATGACTTAGTTTACCATAGCTAATACAACAGAGATTTTCAAATACTTAAGACTATTTCTTGAAGAGCTTTAGATCTGATGTGAAAGCTTTCTCCCTGAGAACCAGATTCCAAAGAAAGGACGCTACCAATCCAACTATGATGTCTATGAACCATAACTACCAGTATGGAATAGCCCTAAGGGTGTACTAATGGCATGCCTACCTTATAACCAACTGGACTTACGGCCATTCAACAGTCGGAAATGCATGCCTCATACTGGAAACCTAGCCAAATACCCAAGACTAGTGAATTCATGGATCTTGGAAGAGTAATTATAACCACTAAACCAGCATAATCCCTAACTGTACTCTAAACACCTAGTCATACCCACACGTAAGCATAGTTCTCAACACTCATTAAGGAAACTTCTCTATGCAACAAATGGACACCATTACAGACAACTACAACTGATTAAAACGTAAAGCTGTGGAGCCCAGTCCTTATATCTACAAAAGAACTTCTGCACCTCAGGCTCAGAGATTATTGCAAAGAGGGGGTGGAAAAATTGTAGGTGCCACGCGAACAGGGAGTTTGCTCTGAGACTGTGTCTCCTCAAAATGTCAAGAGATGCTACACCCATTAAGTCTCACCAACGTGGCTGACTGAGTATGGCCTGAACAATGGTTATCACCAAAACATTCTAACATGGAAGGAAGAAGGCTCACAAACTTTCAATTCTATGCAAACTACAAGCAACTAAGGATTGCTGAGATCAAAAGGGATTGTCTTTCCTAAGGAAGAGAACACCAACTGGTTGTGCAATACCAAATGGTCAGCCCTGAGAACATATACATATAAGAAACATATGATATGCACACATGTAACAAGTAAAATAAAGAGGCAATGAATATGGAAACTATTAAAGGGAATGGGGAGTAAATGGGAGGAGCTTCAGGGAAGAAATGGCACATCATATTAAAATCTCAAAATATTATATTCAGAGAGAGAGAGAGAATGAGCTTTTTAAGTCTTAAAACCGGGGTTAGAGAAGAAAGCATTGACCCTGACACACAAAAACCTTAACAATTTAAATAAAACACCCTGTGTTCAAGGAGGCATTATACCATCCCAACCACATGGACAATACAAACCCAATATAGCTAGCATGATGACTAATATCATCTTCAAAATATAGCCTAATTTTCCTCACCTTCATTTTTTGAGGCAGGATCTCTCTATGTAGTTCTCTGTAGACCAGTCTGGCCTAGAGAGAGCTCTGCCTGACTCCTCCCAAGTTCTGGGATTAAAGACAAGCACTACCAATACTTGCCAGCCTAATTATAAATAGCTTATATTTAAAAGTAGAACCACATAATTACTTTAAGCAATGTTTTTCCATTATGTCAAATACTTCATTTCATTTTCAGAAGAGCTGTGATACTGTAATAAGTCTTAAGAACCGGGTGTCCGTTAACAACTGTGATTGAGGTTATAGACTTTGCTAAAAATAAATATATATATATATTCAAATATCCAATAATACAGTCCGTGCTCTCAATAAAGTCTGGCTTCATAGCTTGGATTCAGCAAATCAGTAAGAAGTGAACCAAATTACAAAACTTTAGTGTATTTCCTAGCTCTTATTCTATAAAAGGTTGCATCCCCATGTTACTTTGCAGGGCTTGTAGGTGTAGTTCACAAGCCTGCCAAACAAGACACTCTGAATTTGATACTTCAGCATGTAAAACCAAGCAACACAAAAGCTCACCAAATTTCAAGTTTTTGGAAGTCTATATTGAGAAAGATTCTACGGATACACTGTGTCTGGCACTAAAAAGGACACAATATCCTCAATGAAGGGGAAATGATAGCAGAAAACAGGGACAGTTTATGAACTGCTGCAGACTTGCACACCATAACTTCTAACATGTTTAATTTCTAACTATAAGTTTATCAAGCATACTACAATCCAGCTTCAATTTTAAAACAAAACGCCTGTATAGTGCCCAATATCCAGTTAGCTTTTCCACTTTTTTTTTTTTTTTTTTGGAGGGGGGCGGGGTTCGAGTTAGGGTTTCTCTGTATAGCCTTGACTGTCCCGGACTTTCGTTGTAGACCAGGCTGGCCCCAAACTCACATCATTCCACCTGCCTCTGCCTCCCACAGCGCTGGGATTAGAGATGTGTGCCACTGCTCCCAGCTTAGCCTTTCCACTTTTAACAAAACAGATTTCAGGCAGGTGATTTATACTGAAGTATTTCGTGTCCTGCGTTAGCTATACAGTCCGAACTATCTTATCTGTTCAATAAGCCTAATTCACATTTGAAATAGGCCTTCCTACTTTCTGGTTAAGAAACATAGCTCACACACCTCCTTAATCAGAAAAAAATACCACAAAGCACAAAATACTTCTTTAGAAGTTGCTCAATTTCTAACTGCTAATATACATGAGTAACTTTACATATTAGACTTCTAGCTTATGTCCTTGCTAAGCTTAGTTATGGTAGCTCTGGGAAGGAATGTAAACACATTGTCCTTGACTAGAAATACTACTGTATTTCTTTTCCAGTATGTATATTTGGAACATTTTTATACCACCTTCTCTACTGACTAGAAACTGTAAACTGAGGTTAAGCAGAGACAGGTGAGGTACCCATATTCTTTTCCTTATCTCAGGAGAGACATCATTCAGCCTTTCACCAGAAAGCCAAATGCTGCCTGAAGATGTATACAGATTATACAGATGTGTAATCTCAGGTGAGGTTATCTAGAAGATAAAAATTCTTATCAAACATGAAGAATTTTTGTCAAATGTTTCATATGGCTTTTCTATCTCTTCTGAGAAAGGTAGATTACATTCATTTTCAAAGACTGAGCAAATGTTGTATTCCTAACACAAAATCACTTCACTATAATATAGGATTTGGATTAACTTAACAATATATCTGATGAAAAGATGCTTACTATTAACAAGAAATGTTGGCCAGAGGCTTTCTTGCAACACCTCTGCTATTCTCATAAATATTTTATAGAAAGTTCTCTTTTTTCCTACTATATGAAACTTTAAAATTAATATTCATTTCTTTCTTACATGTTTGGTAGAATTAACCATGTTCCTTGGCTAGGAGGTATTTCAACTGAATTAAATATACTGAACAAATAATTCTAGCTATTCTTGACGAGTATCAAGCCACAGGAAATATCTGGGCATAAATCTAACAAAACATGTTCAAGGTCCACACACCTACAAAGCAGTAAAAACAAATAAATCTTAAAAGCATCCAAGTAAATAGGAAGATACACATATTCTTGGATCAGAAGACAATTTTGTTGTATGACTTTTCCTCAATTTGATCTTTAGACTAAATATCACAATCAAAATCCACATAGCTACTGCTAAATCAACATGTTCTCAATTTTTATGGAATTCAAAGAACTACAGAAAGCCAATGGCTCTGCTGTACCTGAGCAGAATAAATGCCTAACATGTTCAATGCCCTCAGTTCAAAAACCAAAAGAACCTGGGAAAGCCAAAGCAAGCTTTTAACAAAACAAATTAAGAGAATGGCATTACCATTTCAAAATTTAATCTACACCAAAAGCTATCAAGACGGAAGTACCAGCTAAGAACAGGCTATGGGATATGCAGAAAAAAAAAAAAAGACATGAAATAGCCTCCAATCAATTAACACAATGGAGAAAGGACAGTCTTCAACAAATGGAACTTAAAATAAATTCACATGTAAAAACAGATCAGTTTTGACACAAATCATACCAGACATTTAACTTAAATGACAGATCTAAATTAAAACCCAAAAAGCCATAATATTTCTAGGAAACTACTGTAACACTGGGTTATAAATAAAAGTTACCAAAAACACCAAACCACAGAAGAAAAATAAAATATACTAAATAGTTATCACCTGCGAAACACACAGCATAAAAACATAACTAGAACACAAAAAACCCCTCAAAATTCATCAAGAACCTAATTGTATAATGACCAAGATTTGTAAAATTAAAAAGAAAAAAAACTTCTAAAACATAAACACATAAAGACATTCAACATCATTAGTCATTGGGGACAAGCCAAGTTGAAATTATCACTTTGTTTGTATTAAAATGGCTAAAACAAAAAGCCTAATAATTTGAAGGGTGAAGCAATGACACAGATCAAGTATAATTGTAGTATTTCAGGTATCCAGCTGCTACTAAAACCAGAAAACACCTGTCTTGTTTATTATACACTTAACCATGTGATGAGCGATATTAACTCCTGAATATACATGTATGTCTAAGAGATGAAGATAAATGTTAAAATTGAAAACCAGTATCCCTTCAATAATAAACTATAGGTTAATTCCAGCAACAAAAAAGAACTAAGTCAGACTGATGTGAATGAATCACATCAGCCCAATTCAAAAGGCTACACACTGTTCTGACTAAATTTATTTAACATTATGAAAAAACCCTAAATACAGAGAAACAGATATGTGGCTTCAGGGAAAGACTGCAAATGTTGATGGTGGAAATGTTCTGTTGTGATAAAAACATTTTTTCAACATTTGAATAGCAATAGTGATAAGTTTTATTACACTTCATATAGGCTAAAATTAAAGCAAATTTACTGTGTAATTTTTACCTCATTTTAAAAAATGAAATTGTCACACTTCTTAAAACACTTAAGTCTAAATATTCAACATGTTCATTTCAACTAAAATGTTCTCATACCCTAAATTTTTAAAAGCTTCACAGTTCTAAAATTTTTAAGATTTATAGAATGTAAGTCTTTCGGGTATCACTGGCTAGTGTCTAGAACGGGAAGTTCACCACCCGTCCTCCTCCTCAAACTGACCTGGTAAGGTGTACTTCGCACTTTGCTCTGTCTCACAGCGGCAGCTGCCCCACCATACGTTGTTTTGCCAGGATAGAAAGGAGAGTCTCCAAGCTGACTTGTTTTAAGAATTGAAGAATTTCCAAGTGACTGCACAGAAACACAGTACAAATTAAAAGCAAAAATATTTAAAAATTTGTGACTCTATCCACTATAGTTAGTACTCACGGTGGAAAGTGTTCCAAAGGCAGACAAGTTGAACGCTGGTTTTTTGGAGCTGGTGGCAGTATGCTGTGAGATTGAATGAGAACGTTCTGCTTCAGGGGACCACAAAGGTGGCAGGGAAGTATTCTTTGAAACAGCTATATCTAAAACAAAAATTTATTTATAAGTTGTAGTAATAACACCAATTTTAAGATCCTGAAGCCTAGATTTTTATAAAGAAAAATGATTTAAAACTAAAATTAAAACCCGGGTGATGGTGGCACACATCTTTAATCCCAAATGAAAGACTTGGGAGGCAGAGGCAGGTGGTTCTCTGTTGAGTTTGAGACTAGCCTGGTCTACAGAGTTCCAGGACAGCAATTAAGAACATTTACTACTCCTGCAGAGGACCGACCCAGCTTTGGTTCCCAGTACCCACCCACAATCACCTAGAATTCCAGTACCGGGAATCTAATGGCCTCCTCTGGCCTCTTTGGGTACCTGCACACATATGGTATATAAAGGCTCTTGCAGGCAAACACATACAGGTAGAAAAAAAATCTTAAACAAACAAACAAACAAGCAAACAAAAAACCCTACACTAGATGAAGGTGCACTCCTTTAACCCTAGCATTTGACAGGCAGATGCAGGTGGATGTGTATCACTTATCAGTTTAAGGACAGCTTGGTCTACATAGCAAGTTCTAGGCCAGCATAGTAATACACTGAGACCTTTTCTCAAAAAAGATTTACTCCTGCTGCCAAAACTACTTACTGTCTAGCAACAAGATTACCTTTATCAGAAGCTCTTGAAGAAAACCCACTGGTAGTTGAGATGTTATCATCGTCATGCTGAGAGGTAGAATCTTTAATTTCCTTTACAAGAGAAAATCCAGAACTGCCGATTGGGAAAGCAGAGGATGTGGATGGCTGACAGTGCAACGCAGGGGATTCCAACATGGAGAAATTCAGATGACTCCGATGAAGAGAAGGCCTTGTTAATACATCTGGATAATTTGAAGCAGTACTTGTCGTTGAAGGTTCTTAAAAGAATAGTTAAAATTAAAAATAAAACCAAGAAAAGGCAACTCACCAGAACAATAAAAATCTTTATCGCATTTGTACATTTAACACCAGCCTGGACTACAAAAAGCCATTAACACACTTTCTTAGTAAGACAGACTTTTCATCACTCTGAACAATATGATATATGTGAGCTGAAATACAACTGTTTTTCCCCCAGTTGGCTAAACCTATTCACAGCTTCTGTAGTTTCTTGGGTGCGGCTAACTCTTACAACACAATGGCTAATCTTTACTACAGCTAGAATACAGCAATCAGTTAGGACACAGAGTATTCAGCTTTACTGTTTAAGGCTAGTGTTTATTATTTCCTAAAATAATTTCTGAAATAAGTTATCATTTTCCTCACAAATAAGATATTATGTTCATACCCAGTGATTTCAACAGGGTTCACCCTCTTCTCTGTGACAATAGACATTTCTACACTTGCCCTACCTTTTTAAATACTATGCTTTTAAGAAGTGACCTCCATGAAATTATTCACCTCCCAACTTCACTTTATTATTCCTTTCCAGAATTTCTCAAACCAGCTTCCAAGTGTACCTTCAAGAACTATGGAATCATGTTTCAAGTTCCAAAAGAAGGATTCCTCTTAAAATGGAGTTAACTAAGACCAAACTAGTATAGTGGCTCAGAGGGTAAGAGCACTGACTGCTCTTCCAGAGGTCCTGAGTTCAATTCCAAGCAACCACATGGTGGCTCACACCATCCATAATGAGACCTGGTGCCCTCTGCTGGTGTGCAGGCAGATCACTGTGTACATAATAAGTAAATCTTTAAGAAGCAATAACGGACAGACAAAACAAAACATGTACGAAACTAGATGAAACACATGAATGACTATTTTCAAACCATGGAAACACACAAGAAAAATCAAGTTGGGGGTGGGGGCTCTGTTGGTAAAGCACTTATTTAGCATACAAAAATACTCAATCTCCATCACTGCATAAGTTGAGTGTAGAGGCAAACATCTTTAATTCCTGAACTCAGACAGTTAAGAATTCCTGGTCAACTTTGCTCTGTAAGATCAACTTGGGATACCTGAGACCCAGTACTGATGTTCTAGTTAGAACAATATGTCAGGTGCTAAAAGAGAGGCTTTGGGAAGGGTCTAATTCAATGGAAAGGTTTAGCTTTGAAAGATGGAAAAGTTCCAAGACTATCTCCAAATAAGGTCTATATATACTTAAATATAATGAACTACACATTTTAAACTAATTCAGTTTTAAACTTTGCCACAATTCAAACAAATCTTTCTCTAAAAAATAAGGTATGCCAAGCATTGCAATGAGTGGAAAACCTTAGGGCGGGGTTGTTTCTTGAAGTTTTCTCTTTTTTGTATTTTTTTGTTTTTAAATCTAATAGAGGGCTTGTGCTCATTGTGAAGAACTTGCCTCTAGCATGCAAGAAAAGCTCTAGGTTCAATCCCCAGCATCACATAGACACCAAACAATCTGGAAGAATATCTAAATTGACTTAAACATAATTTGTTACAAAACATTAAGAAAAATATTAGCTAAAATTACAAATCTACCTGTATTGGCATTTAAACACAAAAACTTGTCTAGCATTGTCAATACCCAAGACAACATAAAATAACTAAAAACTGCCAGGTCCAGTGGTGGCACACAGCAGTCAGAAGGAAGAGGCAAATCAGATTTCTGAGTTTGAGGACAGTCTGGTCAATAATTCCAGGACAGCCAGGGATGCACAGAAGAACCCTGTCTCAAAAACCAAACATAGGATAGCAGCGGCGGCGGCGGCAGCAGCAGCAACAACAAAATCTAAATATTAAACAGGACAGGATGCAGCCAGGTGATGCATGCACAAAGCTCTGGATTCAGTTACCAGGAAAGCCAAGGCACAAACAAAAGAAATGATTACAAATATTTCAACGTCTCTACAACCTATATTCATATATACATTTTGGGGAGGGGGTTGGTTTTCTGAGACATGGTTTCTCTGTATAGCCTTGGCTATCTTGTACTCTCTTTGTAAAGCAGGCTGGCCTCAAACACACAGTGATCAGCCTGCCTCTGCCTCCCCAAGTGCTGGGATTAAAGGTGTGTGTCACCATGTCAAGTTAGTCCACATTTATTTTATTATATCTATGTGTGTTATGTTTACATGTCCACATATGGAAGTCAGAAGGAAACACTCAGTAGTCCTCTCCTCCCACCATTGTCTCCTGGGGATTAAACTCTAGTTGTCAGGCTTGGTAGGCAAGTGCCTTAAACCATTGAGTCATCTCACCTGCCCTGAAATGTGTCTTAGGAAAGAACTACTGCAATTCTAGCAGATAGTGCTTTTTACTCATTCCATTCTCTGATGCATCAATTTATCCTACAGGTAAAAGCAACAGGACCATTTCTAGCATGAGCAGACATCTATTAAATCTAGTTTTTGCTGCTTACAATGGCTATTTCCCCTCCATACCAGAGTAGACAAAAAGCACAGAATGGGACAACCCTGTGATTTACAGACTCACATCAGCCAATGATGTGTTTTAAGACAACTAAAGGTCATGATAGTATACATCAGGCAGTTGTACAGAAGTACAATTCACTGCTGACTCATTTACTTAGATATGCCATTATGGGGCTCTTAGTGGCCTGAATTCTCACTTACATGTACATTACTGAGGTTTTCCTTGTTAGTCTATTCTACTAACCTAGTGGATAAAATCTTACCAATATTAAAAGCTAATACTGGGGATGGCGAGGCGGCTCAGAGGTAAAGAGTACTGGCTGTTCTTCCAAAGGTCCTGAACTCAATTCCCAGCAACCACATGGTGGCTCATAACCACTTATACTGGGATCTGATGCCCTCTTCTGGCCTGCTGGCACACATGCAGGCAGAATACTGTATAAACAATGAATAAATAAAAAAATTAAATTAAAAAAAGCTAATACTGGGTAAATGGCTCAAGTGGTAACTATGCTCACTATACAAACATGAAAATCTGAGTTCACATCCTTAGTACCCACATAAAAAGCTGAGTAAAGTATAAACCCACTGGGGAGCAAGAGACAAGAGGATCCATTCCTAGGGTTTGCTAAGCAAAAGTGAAGAGCAACTAAGAGAGACACACAATACTGACTTCTGACCTGTACATGCACAGGCATAGACATGGATAGGTACACACTCATATAACACATACACAAGTCAACACAGAAGGTACACAGGCAGAATACTATAAGGAAGAAACATGAAATGGGCAAAATTATGTTGTTGCTGAGCTACTTGACTCTTCAATACTCTCCAGCCCTGTTTTTACTATTAATATAAAAGTTATTTCTAAAACTTCATGTTTAGTACACAACAATGACTGTTACATCTTAGTTATTTTTAGCTTCTTGCACTTTGACATTAATTGAACAGTAAGTTTATCAAAGACTGTTTTTTTGTTTTGCTTTGTTTTTCAAGACAGGATTTATTTGTGTAGCCTTGGCTGTCCTGGACTGGCTTTGTAGACCACCAGGCTTGCCTCGAATTCACAGCGATACACCTGCCTCTGCCTCTCTGAGCACTGGGGTAACAGGCTTGCGCCACTGTGCTCGTCTAAGATTATTTTGAGAACATACTTTACATTTAAATGTCTCACAGAATAAATGCAAACTGATTTTTTTTTACTCTATCTAGTAAGGTCTATTATATTAACCTTTGTAGATAATTATCAGTGGTACTTGACTCCGCACGCACTGTGACTACAGATCAAATAAATAAATAAATACCTTGAGAAATAGCAAGGAAGACTGTAAGAACTATCTGGGACTGACAAGGTTTAAGATGTGAACAAGATCAAATCTAAAAAGTGAAGGAGAGGAAACAATGCTGCTGAGTTTTGAAATAGAAATAAAAAAGCTGCTTCTACATGGCTAGAGATACAGCTCAATGTTAGAATGCTTGTTAGCATGTACAAAGGCCTAGGTTCTGTCTTAAGAGTAGTAGCCTGAAATTTCATCTCAGTGAAAACATGAACATTCTTGAGGTTTTCCTTATTAAACTATTCCACTAACACAGTGTACAGAACTCTTAGCAACACCAAGAGGCAACATTAAGTACATTGTAGCATCTTCTAGTTTTTATCCCATATTTGCATTTAAAATATGACTTCCATGTAGCAATCTCCTAAGAAATTTAGTAATTTAGTGAATAAAATCTAACTGCCAATTAATTCCATTTGTGTTCATGAAAAGATGCACATAATTTAAGTAACTCAGGTTACTAAATCCTTACTTGTATGCTCATCAAACTGGGAAGGGGCTCCTGGTACTACGGACACAGCAGCACTCAACAAAATTCTTATCCAAAAACAAACACCGGGCAAGTGTGGCTCATGCCTTTAATCCCAGCACTGGGGGGGGAGGGAGGGGGAGGAGGAATAAGAGACAGGCAGATATCTGTGAGGCCAGCCTGGTCTACAAAGAGAGTACCAGGGCTGTTACACAGAGAAAAAAACTTTGTCTCCAAAAACAAAAACAAGAAAAAACTGAGAAAGCCTCCATGTGGATGGCCAAAAAAGAAAGTGCAAAGGAAGAGCTCTCCTTAGAGATCTACCAGATAAAGCCTCAATGGTGTTGCTGGTAACATTTGAAAAAAAAAATTATGAAAAGTACAAATATCAAAATTCAAGTTATCCTAATTAAAAATATAAAAATAAAAATTTCAAAAACTATACCCAACTGAATACTAATTTCCCTGTTTTATGTCAACTTGACCCAAAAGCTGGAGTCATTTGAGAAGAGGGAACCTCATCTAAGAAAATGCAACCACCAGAGCAGCCTATGGACAATCCTATGGTGCATTTTCTCTTCTTCCCCACCCCCCCACCCCCAGGGGTAGGGGGTGTCAAGACAGGGTTCTGTTTGAACTCAAAGAGATTCACCTGCTTCTGCTTCCAGAGTGTTCAGATTAAAAGCATGTACCACCATGCTCATCCAGCTGGTGCATTTGCTTGATTGATGTTATGGAGACAGCTGCTCACTATGGGCAGGGTCACCCTTGAAAATGGTGGTCCTAGTACAGTAAGAAAGCAGGCTAAGCAAGCAAGGGGAGCATGCCCAGGAAATAGTATTCCTCTATGAACTCAGCCTTCAGGTTCCTGCTTTCACTTCCCTGGATGATGTAAAACTATAAGATGAAATGAAGCCTTTTCCTCCAACTTGATTTTGGGTATGGTTTTTATTACAGCGATGGAAACCCTAACTGTAACACTAAAAGCACTAGATGTATAATTTTCTTTTAAGTAGCCATTCTTTCAAGCCCATTTCACTCTTTATCTTTACAGGCCAACTAGATATGAACATGTTACTAACTACATCAACATTAACAAGTCGTGTATGTCAGTTATTTTAAAAAATTCATTTGTCACAATATGGTAAAAATAAAACCACATTAAAATATAGGTCAGTGACCAAACATGGTGCATGCCTGTAATTCCAGCACTCAGGCGGATTACTGTGAGTTTGAGGCCAGACTGGTCTACAAAGCAAGTCCAAGACAGCCAAGGCTACACAGAAAATTTCTGTCTCAGAAAACCAAAATTAGTTCAGTGGTAGGGTGTAGTCAGAGTTCTGTTTTTTGTAAAAACACAGAAATGTTATGGGAATATGTTTTTACTTAAATCCCAGGTGTGGGATATGGGCTGCTTCAAATTGTCTACAGCAGCTGGCTATGCTGTCTCATGCTCTGGCAGGGGCGTGATTTTACCAGCTGAGGCTAATTTACGTTTGGAATTCTGGGAACCCTTCAGAGGGTATGTAATGAATGCCAGATGGAAGGTGTGCTTATTGTTTGCTGGTTGGACACATCCTGACTATGAAGATCAAATCTGCCCCAAGGAACTCCACAACCCTAATCAGCAGAAAGTAGTCTAATGATATCAACATCATCTTTCCCCTTTAACCTTTCTCTCCTACCTGGTGTTGGAGATTCGAAGGGATAGGGGAGGTATAGGGGAAAAGAACCCAATAAAGTAGCCAAAAACTCTGGCTACAGTAGGATCCTTGCTTAGCAAACACAGGACCTAGATTTGATCAACAATTGACCATCTTCATCTTCTACTCCTCAACCCTCCCTCAAAATAATGGAACATGCACAGAAAGATAAACATCAAAAAAAAAAATGTCAGCTGGGCACATGCCTTTAATCCCTGCACTTGGGAAGTGGAGGCCAGCCTGGTCTTGTCTACAGAGTGAGTTACAAGACAGCTACACACAGAAACCTTGTCTCAAAGATTTATACACATACACCATTTTGCCAAAAGCCACACATCTAATATTGAGGTTATAAAATTTCAACCTGCAAGTCTGATCATCAATGATTGTAATTTTCACTAACTTATCAGCCTTCCTTAATCAACAAAAAAAGACTGATACAGGTTGGCAAGATGAAGACGGCTATTCAAGCCTTGTGACTTGAGTTCAATGCCTGGGAACTCTTGTAAAAGGAGAGAGAGAAAACAGGCTCCACCTGACAGTTATCCTTTGATTTCCACACAGAACATTGTGGCATGCTAGCCTGTGTGCACACACACATAAAGTAACTTTTCAAAGGACTACTAAATAAAACATTCATTGACCCTGATTACGTATGTTCCATACAGAATTTATACATGACTTAATTAGATGCTACCATAGCCAGGTAACAAAAATATTTAAAATTAGGCATGAATGTCTAGTTTGCAATCAAATACCCACACTTGATTTACCTTCTGTGTTATTGCCTGCTGGCTCAGGGGTGATTCTCCCATCATCAATGTTTGTATTCTCTTCATCAGCATAAATCACCCGCTCATCTTCTCTGTTTTCTGGCCAGGGTGGGACTTCATCTGCATCTGCTGAACAGCTACAGGCATTTTCACTCTTGTTGAAGTATCTTTGTAGCCACCCTGGTACAATATTCTTAACAGATTCTGTAACCCTGCTAAGAATGCCCTGTTGGACAAAGCATACATTAAAACCATTGTACAAAATTTATCTTTGCAAGTACGTACAGAAAATCAGGCCAAGCAAAAGACTAGTGTTTCTAACAAAATTTACTAATATTGTCATAATGTTATGACATAACACTGTTTTTAATGAACCATCAACTAACCAAGATCTAGATTTAGTAATAGACAGTAAATGTTTTCATCCTTCTATCCTTCTGTATCTTAGAACATTTTTATAAAAGACACAATATAAAACATTTCAACAATTAAGTTGAGCCATGCACAGATGGTACACACCTGTGATCCCAGCACTTGGAAAGCAAACGCAAGTAAATCACTGTGAGTTCAAGGCCAGCTAGTCTACAAAGTGAGTCTAGGAGAGCCAAGGCTACACAGAGAAACTGTCTCGAAAAACAAAACAAAACCAGAAAATAAATAAAAATAAAATAAACTATTTGTGTCACATTCTTTAAGAAAGACAAAACAGCTAGGAATATATGTCAGCTGGTGCAGTGCTTGCCTCTCATGCTGGAGGCCCTGGGTTTAGACTCCTTAGCACTACGAAAGTTATAAAATAACAACAAATAGAGTAAGGAAAATCCCTTGTAAAATAGGAAATAAGATAACTACTCCAACATAATTCAAACTCAAGAAATAACCTAAGATCTCTTTTATGGTTGTAAAATTTTTGTTATGAAATATTTTCTTTAAAAATCTGAGATATTAGCTTTACATGGCAACTTCTAATGGAAAAAAGTAACGTGGTGTAATGCTGCTGACATTCACTGCAGCTGCAATAGAATCTAGACACTTTTCTAAGCAATTTCCACATACTGGTCAGTTTAATACTCAAAATCACTGTGTCATGACAATAAAGCAGTTAATGAATGAAGAGTCGGGGACACAGCTCCGTGGTACCATGTTTGCCAATAAGGGAAAAACTTTGGACTCAATCCCCATATGAAAATCCAGGCATGGATGGAAAGAGACAATGCAGCACCATTTAGTAGCATGCACAAGATACAAGCTTGACTGTGTATGTACTCAGAACAAACCAACACAACAGCACTAGCCATGGCAACCTGGGACCTATAGCAGAACTTGAATAGCAAGTTAATGGCATAACTTAAATACCACCCTCCCTTTCTTTGCTTTACTCTTAAGAATACCTCTTCCTACTACTGTCCATTGGAATAACCCAGTTCCATAAGAAACCAAGGCATGGATAAAGAGAAACAATGCAATGCCATTAAGTAGCATACACCAGTTACAAGGGTGACTATTTGTATTCAGAACAGAGTAATGGCACGAGCCATGGCATCCCGGGACCTATAGAAAAACTTGAATAGCAACCACACTTTTCCTTGATTTACTCTAAGAACATCCCTCCTACAACTGCCCATTAAAATGACTCTGAAAGTCGAATGAAATAACATGGAAGTACTTCTCAAGGTATCAAAGAAACATGTGCTGATAATTTTACTAATAAGGAAAAAAGCTAGCATAAGAAGCAAGATGGGATAAGGTACTCAATTTCACTCATAAAACAGCATTAATTAGGTTTAATCAAAGGAATGAAAAGGGGACTTAATGGATACAAAAAGAAATTTAAGTCAAAGCATAATATGTAATTCTACTTTGGGAGCAAATCCAAAAATGTGGCTTTGAAAATTCTGTTAAGAGAAAAGATGAAAGATCTTTCTGAAAGATTTTTGAATACTAATAGTAATTACTTTGTTATTTGGAAAGAAATAAATAACAATAAGTATAACATAAAATGTGCTCTCCAAACCAAAATACAGATCTACACGGAAAACTATGAAACAATTTAAAGCCAATGGTTCTAATATTCATTCTAAACACAAAATCATTGTTTCCCTTTTAAAATATAGTATTAATTACTTTAGAGGTTAATGATCTGAACCTAAACCTAATGTTTATAAAGCACACATACAATAAGTTATTCACCCTCCTCCTATTGCAAAAGACTTACTACACTTGCTGGGCATGGTGGTATATGCCTTTAATCCCAGCAGAGGATAGTTCAAGGCAACCAGGGATATTACACAGAGGAACTCTGTCTTGAAAAACAAAAAGGAAAGGAAAAAGGAAAGGAAAGAAGAAAGGAGATAAACTATATTTTAAAAAGAACAAACACAGGACCTAAAGGCAGAGGCTAGTGGATTTCTGTGAGCTCCAGGGCAGGCAGAGCTGTAAAGAGAAGAATAGGAAGAGGAGGAGGAGAAAAAGGCACTAGTGACACTTGTAGGTTGGCTAAAGCACTATAACAAGAACGTGGAATGAAGTTCCTTTAGCTACTCGGAATATCGATGCAATTATAGAACATCTTAGAAACAGCATTATACCTAACCAAGTCACATACAGCAGCATTAAGGATCCTGAAGATCAGAAAACTGAAAGTCACCCAGGCAGTAGTGGCTTTGACCCCAGCACTGGGGAGGCAGGGGCAGGCAGATCTGTGAGTTTGAGGCCAGCTTGACCTTCAGTGTGAGATCCAGGACAGCCAAGGCTACACCAAGAATAGAGATCAGGAATTAGACTCTAGCCTAGACTCTATGAGTCTCTCCAAGAGTGGGAGAGGGGTGAAAGGAAAAGGGAAAAAAAAGTTCTTACGGATGACGATTCCAAGCCAAAAAGAGTTCTTCAGGTCTTCATAGAAACGGATCAAACTTAATGGAAGAATGCTTTACAAGCTAAACATGGTTATGCACACCTGTAATCATAGCATCAAGATGGAAGAGGAAGGGCCACAGTTGGGGGACAGGAAAGGCTACAGTGTGCAAATGCATTAGAAGTTTAAAAAAGAAAAATAAAAACTTTAAAATTTCAAAACAAAGGGAACACAAAAGAAAGGGCTCATGCAAATTCTTAAATCCTACTTTACACCAAATCAACACTAAACAAGAATGAATGTTCTCCTTTAGAACGTCTCTGAAACTTCCAGCATAGGACACTTTCTTCTCTATATGGGGCGGTGGCCTCCAAGGGCACCACACTGTGCACAGACACACACGTGTCTGAATGAACGAGGGTCAGGAAAGAGGCCAGCCGAAGCGACATAGAGACGCTCGAGGAGGGAGCCTGACCTGGCTCCGTGGTGAACAGCGCGGGTCCAAAGGAGCTGGGTTTAATTCCCAGCGTCCACACAGCCGCTAAGCTCAGAACTGTCTGACTCCAGTTCCAGGGCACCTGACACTACCACATACATAGAAGCAGACCGAATAACAATGTACATACAATAAAAATAAATCATTAAAAAAGAGGAAGAGGAGAAGGAGGGGACTAGGAGAGAGGAAGCTTCTCATACTCTCACTGAGAAAGTTTCCCTAGGAAAACGGATACCATGTGAGAAATGCTTTAAAGTTAAATTCTGGGAAGAAAAAAAAAACGCCCTCAGGTTGCACACATATCATAATAAAACAGTATTTACTGGATTTAACAATTTCTACTTCCCTCAAAGTCTAGAAAACCCATCTTTTTGCATAGTAAACAGAACCATCCTCTACTACAGTGACAACAAAGCCAACTAAAAAAAAAAGCAAAAGCCCCTCCCATGCAAAGTCCACTTGATGCATTAAAAATTGCACTGTGATTCTTATTTGTGGCACTGCTACTGCAAGGTCTACACTAAGCAACTAAAAACAATGAATTTAATTTAAAAGTGAGTGAAGAAAATTCTCAAATTTAAACTACATAAGCCCACTAGATTTTCTTGCCTCACAAACCAGCTTCATTTGGCAAAAAATATTAAAATAATTAAGTGTCCAATACCATATACAAATCACAGCACTGGTTAGCATAGCAAATTCAATTTAACCCTAGTTCTCAAGAGAAGCTGGGGGAGGGAGAACTAGTTAATTTAAATTCCCTTAACCTTCTTTGATAATAACAAACTTCCTTTTCACAAAAAGACAACTTCCCAGTCTGGCCAACCCCTCAGTGCCGTGCACTTTCCTTTCTTCACCAACAAAGCTCTTCTCCACGTCAGTATTCTCTTTCTCCACTCCATTCCACTTAAGCTCACTCAACTCCCTTCACTTACCCTTATAGCCTCCAATTCTACAATCTTTCACAAGTCACTTCAGTAGCTCTCTGGCTACAAAGTCCAGCCACCAGTTTTATGTCTACCAGGGTGTTGAAGTGATGTTTCTGTACACCTTGTAAAGATTATCCTTGTATTATCCAATGCTTATTACTTTGTTATGCTGTTATCATAAAGCATCTCTGGTCTTAGTATTTTGTGAACATTGCTCTCCATGACCTTCTGATTGGTCAAATGAAGAGCTGGGCTGGAAAATTAAGGAGGGACTTCTTGGAAAGGGGGTGGTCTCAGATGGGGACTAAAGAAGAGTGGGGGTTGCCCATCAGGACATAGATGAAGCAGGTGCCAGAACTAGACTAAGATGACAGGTAATACACAGCAGGACATAGGCCAGGCCAGTACTTTCCCGTTAGAAAAGCTGAGTATCAGCCCAACTATACCGCCTAAAACTACTGTAAATAAATATTAGATCTCCATGTCATTATTCAGAACAAGGGCTGGCATAAAAGCCATGCAGCTACACCAAGCCTTACTCTTCCAAAACACCCCACCATTTTGATTTCTACGTGTCCTTTTGGATCACTACATTACATTAACACCCCCCTCAGACCCCGGAGTTTTCTTCCAAGGTCCTTCACTGTACTTATTTCATATCTGTGCAGTCACTAAACTCTTTTTCCCCAAGTTTTTTCAAAGTCTTTTTTTGTTTTTTTCATTTTGTTTTTGTTTTTCAAAACAGGGTTTCCCTGTATGTAGCCTTGGCTGTGTAGAACAGGCTGGCCTCATAGATACCCACCTGCCGCTGCCTCCCAAGTGCTAGGATTAAAGGCTCGAAAACACTACACCTGGCTTTTTCCAAAGTCTTTTTAATGCTGCTTCATCATAACATCAATAGTGAGTTACTTCCATATGGGATAAAGTAAGTATTCAAAAGACATTTATAGTAAATCTAATTTTGATGCTCTGAATTTAATCTGCAAGTTTCAGACACTCGCATTTTATGAACAGTTAAGCTATCTACCCAGTCCAAGTTCTCTAGTCACTTTAAAATAGCTTTCTGGCTAAAGAATTAAATACATGCCAAGCAGTGGTGTCCCACACCTTTAATCTCAGGGCTTAGAAGGCAGAGGCAGGCAGATTTCTGAGTTTGAGGCCAGCCTGGCCTACAGAGTGAGTTCTAGGACAGCTAGTGCTACACAGAGGGGGAGAAAAAAAATTAAATGCCCACAAGTAGCTTATTTTCACCCCTTCAAAGCTTAAAATCCTGGCTGGGCATGGTAGCATACATATGCTTATAATTTCAGCACTTGAGAGGCTGAGGTAGAAAGAGCTGACCAGCTTGAGCTACATAGTGAGGTCAAGCCAGTCCAGGCTATAGAAAAGACCCTGACTCAAAAACAAAATAAGGGGAGCTAGAGAGATGACTCAGTGGTTAAGTGGTTAAGAGTACTTGCTGTTTCTTCAGGGGTCTCAAGTTCAGTTTCCAGCACTCTTGTCAGGGTACTCACAATTACCTGTAACTCTAGCTCCAGGGGTTCTGACACCCTCTTCTGGCCTCCATAGGCACCAACACACACACACACAAACAAGCCTTTTGAGAAAATAAAAAACCTTAAAATGAAACAAGGAAAAACATCATGAAAAGCCCAAAGCAGTGAAAGCCCCTTAAGTGCCCTCTCATATCACACATTTTAATACTGAGACTAAGAATTTCTCAAACCACACTATGAAAAAGATAAGCACAATCAAATAGAAATATTTATAGATGAGAAAGGTACTCTACTACCCTGTAAATGTAAATACACCTTTTTGCTTTTTGAGCATAGGGGAAAGAGTCAGTTCAAGGCCAGCCTGAGCTACTTTGCAAGTTTCAGTCTAGCTAGGGATATATTATAAGAAGCTCTGTATCAGAAAAAAGTTGAAAACACAGAATTATGCAATGTTCCCAAAATCCTGTACCTAATATGGTGACTGTCTTTAGGGGCATCTGATCAAAGGCCTTAAACGTCAAGCTAGACACTTGTATCATTAGGACTTTCCAGGAAAGGGAGATGTAATTGGAGTTTTTTTTGTTGTTGTTGTCATTAAAAACCTGGTAAGGACTGTGCTAAAACAAAACAGGAAAGCAGGCAAACAAACAAACCCACTTTCTATCCGATCAACACTCAGAACTCTTCCTATATACTTAAGTGACTGTTACTTCCTGAGGAAAAAGAATAATTATGTACTTTTAAAAGTTGTGATAATGCTTGACTTTGGTCATATTTTACGATGAAGTTTTGGTGCTATAAGGTTTTCTGGCTTAGAACTAAAGTCATCTGCCTTTCATTCTCACAGGATGGCTAATAGCCTTAGGTTCCTGGTTTAAGTCAGTGACCACATTCAACTATTTAACAAAGTGGGTAAGGAGAAGAATCCCTCAATCAATAATTTAGATCTCCTAAGGGAGGAGCCTGTAATCCCAGCACTGGGGGAGGCAAAGGCAGGCAGATCTCTGTGAGTTCAAGACCAGCCTGGTCTACAAATTGAGTCCAGGACAGCCAGGACTGCACAGAGAAAAGTCTTAAAGTTTAGTATGAGTCTGGAAAAGACTTGAGTGACCAGAAGGAGAAAAAACTCTAATTCTAAAAGACAGCAAAAATGCATAGACCACTTATTGAATTCAAGGCTCTATTTAATCACAACTTCAAGTGTGTTCTAACTATAACATTCAGGACATTTTTATGTCATTTAACTCATCATCAATCTTTCATTTACAGATGACAAACTGAGTAGAATTTTTCATTGTTCAACACAGAGCAGAACAGGGATTCAAGCTCATTCTGATTCTATCCAAATGTTTTTAAACCAATTACTTCTATATCTACCAAAAGTATTAAACATCTGGAATATAGAAAATAAAATTATCTGATGATACCTGGAATTAAGAAAATACTGAGAAATAGTACTTTTTCAAAGCTGGGACTACTCTTTAGCCATCAAATATTAGGCAGGACATACTTTATTGTGTCAAAAAAATCATAAAGAAACAAAAAGTATGCTCTATAAACTTGGGTGACTGTGGGCCAAACTAGCCTTTGGCCTACTTTTATGAGCTAAAAAAGGTTTTTACATTTGCCAAAGGGCCACAAAAAAAAAAAACAAAAAACAAAAAACAAAAACAAAACACTGCTAGCCAGAGCCTCTAAATAGTTTTGGTTCTTTAAAAAAAGGGTTTCCCAGCTCTTGATCTAAACTACCCTTCCCTACCTTTTTACAGCTGAATGTGGTCACTGACTTAAACAAAGAAAGTCCGGCTATCAGCCAGCCATCCTGTTTCTGTAAGGATGGAAGGCAGATTCCTTTAGCTCCAAATCAGAAAACCTTATAGCATTAAAAAAAAAAAAAAAAAGAGGGGCAAAAGTAAACAGGTCTGTGTCACCAGCAGGGGCAACAGACTCTTTCAGAGTTAAGTTTTCCTTGTGAGCTCAAGTGTTCTGTGATGGCCATTAGAAAAAACAAGCAGCTCAACCTGCCCTTATTGCCACAAACAATGGAAATGGGAGAGTTCAACAGGTGACAAGAACTAAGTACAATAGCTTTAGTGGACAGAACCCCCAACTAGAAAAATCTTTTTTTTAAAAAAAATGTATCTGGGTTAGTACTCAGGACACTTAGACAGGAAGGTCTCAGGTTTAAGGACAGCCTGAGCCACACAAATATCCTATCTCAAAAAAGCTAAAAAGTAGCTGATTAATGGGGTAGAAGAAAAGGCAAGCTCATTTGCCCCTACATTTCTTTTGAGAGTGCTTCACTCTATAGTCTAGGCTAGCCTGAAGTCATTATGAAGCCCAGGCTGGCTTCAAATTTCAAATCCCCTGGCCTTAACCTCTAAGCAGCTGGGACTACAACTGTGTGCCACTACAGCTAAATCTACATTTCAGTTACTCCCTTTATCTGGTTGAGCAAGACAGTGCTTTCTTCTAGCTCCACAACGTAAAGCAAAGTGGCTTTTTTTTTTTTGGAAGGTAAGTTGAAAGTAGAAAAATGCTATAGTTTAGACATTCCCCAGAAGAGCTAAACCAGAAAGAAGACAAAACAAAAATTAGAAGTCAACTGAGTGTGATACAGGAATCACAGATACTGGGCGAGTGCACTAGCTATTTGGCCTGACATTTGCTGTCCTGCATCCAACAACAGTACCAGGCTGCTTCCTGCTTATTATTGTTATTCTTCTAACCTTCTACTACACAATCAAAGGCTTCATTTGCCCAAAAGCTCTGGACATTTATGAAACAGTAGTATTAAACATGCCATGTCATGAAGCTCCTTGCTATATCCAGGATGACTCAGCAGCTACTGCAAAACATCAGGCTGACAAGCTAGGCTAGTAGATGACAATGAAGCCCACTAAGTTCCAGGTAAGACTAGTTACTTTAGGAAAATCAAAAAATGAGATGTATTTTTTATGTATACTGAATACTTCCCTTTGGTCAATTTTGCAAATATTAAATCTGCCAAAATCAGGAAACAGGAAAACTGGTATCTTTAATTCCAGTTCAAAGTTAAGATACATTTCCTTTCTAAATTAAATGGCTGAGGCAAGAAGCTACTTAACTACTGAGCTCTAGCTGGGCTCGGCGGGCACGCCTGTAATCCCAGCAGAGGCAACACTGTGAGTTCAAGGCCAGCTTGGTCTACAGGACAGCCAAGGCTACACACACACACACACACACACACACACACTGTCTCGAAAAAAAACAAAAGAAAAAGTTAACTACTGAACTATAAAACCACAGCCTGAAATCTGGATCAGCAATAAAACTTGGATTTTAGTTGTTAAGCATCTTCTCCACTGAATTAAATTTTCCTCTAAATATGTTTTAAAATAAACTGTGGTCATAATTTTGTCACAGGATATATTAGATCCTTTCTGATCCAAGCCATCCATTTCTCTGCTTAAATTTTTTTTCATTTTCCTTTAGCAAGCATTTGAAGGTGATTTGTTACTCTTAGAGAAAAGTATGCTTGTCTGATTGTCCACTGTACAATATTTGGTAAAGGTGGCCAGGCTTGTGACCCGATTTTAATATTAAAATCTGCTTTCGAATACCCCTACTCCTCAGCATTTTGTATGTATCTAGGGAAAATGGTAACAGTGCCAAGCTTTCCAACCAAGGGCAAATAACTTCTTAGTAGATAAAGCACAGCTTTTACTATCTTTACTTTTTAAACTGTCAATAGTGATACAATTTAACATTAGCAAACAAAACGCTAAGTATTCCATTTTAGCACTATCCAGAATAAAACAAAAAGTCTACATTTAATAGCATGCAACAAGTTATTAGCCCTTCAATACTTAAAATGCACACTTCCAACATACTAACTTAAACGCCCTCTAGAATCACAGAGAGTGGTGATTTTTTTTTCTCCCTAAGTCAAAGAAATTCTCACTTTTAAGAATCACTGTAACCAGCTCCACATCATAGCACAGCGCGACCCATACAAAAGCCGCAGGCAGCAGCTGTGTCTGTCTTTCCTCTCATTTTCCTGGCTGAAAAAAAAAAATGCACACTTCCCACTCCAGTCCACCGAGAAACTTTAAAAGTGGCTTTGTTAAAGTAGGTTAATATTTTAATTCTCACAAGCAGTTTTTAAAAACTGAAATTTTTCTCAGAACGAAACATATCATTTACAACAGAAGTCAACTTTTTTATAATCACAAACAACCACGAAGGCACACGGTGGCTTAACTATAAGATTACCAACAGTCTTGGTGTGCCCAAAATACCGTAAACTTCTAGAAAACGCCCAGTATTAAAAATATTCGGTGTATGAGATCAGAGCTAGAGAACTGGTCAACTGTAGAGAATGGCCGATTCTGGCCTTCAAAATACAGAGCGGGGAGAAAGAGGTTAGAACTGCGCAGCAGGCACCACACGTAAGAGCGGCGAGGGACTTTCAAAATGCCTCAGTGCCGCAGTAACTCTTAACTCGGTTAAGAGGGGAGGGAAAGAGACGCTACAGCAATGGGTTCAGATCTGGAAAAGCCAAGCGGGGTGATGAGACGACCCGACTACCAGTAATGACTTAATGCGGCTAAGACTGAATTATTCCATGATCCGGGGAACAGCGCCCCCCTCCCCAAGTGCCTCCGGGCCGCGGTGGCAGAGCACCCTCCCCACGCACCCTGAACCCGGGAACACCAGAAAGAAAAATAAATAAAGCCTGCTGGCGGATGGGCCTGTTGCCACATCTTTCCCTTGTTCCCTCGCGAGGTCGTGAGTAATACTAGCAAAACGCCAAAACCCGCCAAAAAAGAAACCCGAGGATGCGAAGCCTGGAATTTCTTTTCCCGCCCTGCGCCCGCCGGGGAAAGCCCCAGGGCGGGAGGGCAGGGAGAGGCCGCCTGCACCCCACGTGTGCGCCGTCAGGCCCGGCCCGGCTCTGCCCACTTCCCGTCGCCACCCCGGCCCTGCCTCAGGCCCTCCGGTCCCCTCCACGTGGGGCGCCGGGACGTCGCATCGACCCCCACCGCGGCCACCCGGAGCCGCCCAGCCGCGACGGCGTGAGGTCCCGTACCTGGTGCTGGGGTCGCCCCTGCTGATAGGGCCTCACCGGCCCCCGGTGGCAACGACGCGTCCGGATCTTGCCGCCGCCGCCCCCTCCCATGCCTCCGGCTCCTGAGGCCATGGCGGAGCCTGGGCGGCCTCCCGCTCCCGCTCCCGGGCGGGAGAGGCAGAGGCGGCGGCCTGAGGGCCTCCCCCGCCCGGCCCTAGGCGACACACAGACACAGCGAGAACCGCGAGGGAGCGAGCGGGAACTGAGTGTGCGCGCACGCCGGCGGCGAGGAAGGCGGTGGCGGCGGCTGGGGGCCCCGAGCTGCCTGAGGACCGCCGGCCGCGTGCGGACCCCCGCGTCTGTGTTTGTCACCGTCTCTATGGAGATCTCCCGCCGAGGCCGGCGCGAGCAGCTCCGGGCGCCGCTGAGGCCTAGCTCGACCGCCCGCTGCTGGAGGCTCTTCTTCAGCCGCCCTGGCCGTCGCTGCCGCAGTCCAGGCCGCCGGCGCCGCCCGCCAACCCCTCCCCTGTGCGCGCTGCGCCCGCCCCGCCGCCGCCGCCGCCGCCTTCGCCGTCGTCGTCCCTGCAGTCGTCGCCGCCGCCGTCGCTCTTGCGCCTATTACCGCTGTTGAGGCCGCCGCCGCTGTCGCGAGCCAGAACGCCGTCACTCCGCGGCGCCCGACGCGGCTGCATCATCACGCTGCGACGATAGCGGGGGCGATGGGGCCAAGGAAGGAAGGGTTGGTCGAGCCCGCGCTCTGGGCCGCGGAGGCCTCTGGGAAATAGAGTTTTTCCGCGAAAGAACGCGGATTCTCGAAAAGGCTGGCTGTCGCGGAAGGACACCCACGGAGTTCCGCAGAGGCACAAAGCCCGGGTCATTTGGCGGCAGTTGGCTGCATGTTTAGATTGAGAATGGCACTCGATATGAAAAGTCATCTCCTCCCATTCACCAGTTACAAACGAAATGGAAGTAAACACTAAAATCGTGGAACGATAATGTATCAAAATAGGAAGAAAAAAAAAAAAAAAAACGGAAAACCTCCGTTTAAATTAACTGTGACCGTGATCCCTAGGCCTAAAAGCAAGCAAATCGTCTTCTGCTTAATGTGCGGCAATCCCAGCACTTGGGAGGCAGAGGCAGGGGAATGGCTAGTTAGAGGTTAGCCTCTGCTTCATAGTGAGATTCTGTCTCAACAAAAGCAAAAACTACAACTTCATTACTGTTAATTAAACATTTAAGGGCCTTGTCAACACGAATGTTGCTGGCATTCCGACTTGCTTCACTATTTGCACACTTGACCTTGGATTACTCCTCTATTAACTAGGAGCTTTAAAATCCACCTTGTAAAGTTGTGGGGAGCTAGTACAGTCATCTGTATAGAGCGCTCATTTCCTGCTTTACAAGAAACACAGTAAATGATTGCAGTTATGACCTGTACCATCAACACACATTAAAGATGACTAATACATTCCTAGTAAATATATATTTGCTTCAGTTAATATTATAGTTGGTAAGGTAAATAAACAATGTACCTTCAAAGGCTAAATCCACCATGCTAAGATGCAGGCATTAGACAAAAGGCCTGTGTGATCATGTAATCCAGCCTATTCGTTCATCAGATTATATACAGACCAAGAGAATTGAAGAGGCACCATGAAGGTTATCAAGTTGGTCATTCAAAACCAGAACTATAACACAGTTTTCCCATAAGAGCTGAAATGAATAACTAGGTGATCGGGAAGAAAAATCAATTGTGAAGAAATCACAGACTTAATGTTCCATTAGAGATCATTGTCCTAAAGTTTACAAGTATAAAACCAAATAGATTGTTTAAATCTGTCACTTACTAGCTGTGTGGCCTTGGGGAGGTTACTGATCCTCCTTCTAAGCTTCACTTTCCTCATCTGCAAATAGAATGAATATTTGCCTCAACGGGGACATAGTTCTGTACTTAGTATCAACCAGAAATCAGCTAGCAAAGTGATCTCCATGATCTTTTTTTTTTTTTTAACACCGGTCCACCCCCAAACTGTACAATTGGAATCACTATTGAAATCAAATTAATAATACAAAACTTACAGTACCTTCAAACTTATAATACCCCGCGGTAGCCAGTTGGTACAGGCTGTGTCTAACTTTAACCCCTGAACCAAGTGACCAAAAATGACCAAAAGAATTCACTTCTTCTGCCCTGCCCTTCCTTTCCCATCCACCTACCCTCTCCAGGTATGTTTTCTCCCCGGGGCTACATAAGTAAGACAGACCTGGTTGCCGCTCCTTTTCTTTTCATTGCATCAGAATAAAAAGTTACCAGTTTAGGATGTAATCTGTTTTCTGGGAGAGACAATCTTCACAGCCAGGCTATGAAAAGAAGTAACATCAAACAGATACTTGCACTCAGGAAATGAGATAGGATTGTGAGCTGCACAGCAAGACCCTATCTCTCCCACTCTCAAAGAAATCAGGGAAGAATAAAGAAATAAAGAAAAGGTTATGTCAAAGAATTTGACCAAACTCAGACAAAACTTCAAAGTAGAAGATGGGTAGAATTTGAGGAGACATGAAAAAGTCCATATCCCCTTTAGGCTTGATCTCAGTTATTTAATTCATTCCCCAAATACTTATTTAGACAGGGGAAAAATTAAGGAAACAATCCCACAATACTCTCACATGTGTGATTGGTTCATTGCAGACTGTAGCAGGAAAACAGTAACAACAAAAAAGCCCACATTGTTCCTGTAGTAGTTTCCTTCTCCCATCCCCAACTCCACCTCCATCTCCAGATAGGGTTTCCCTGTGTAGCCTTGGCTGGACTCACTTTATACCTGGACTGGTTTTTAAAGCCTAAACAAACAGCACATCAGGGGCCATGTCAATTCATGAAAAGAGAGTTACTGCCAAGGTGTCTTTCTGCCAACAGAGACCCAGCTAACATTCCTTCTATTTCCCCATTTAACATGGTAACCATTTGTCAGCTACAACTTAGCAAATAAGCTGCTGACCTTTTTATGGTAGATGAAGAATAGCCATTAATTACAAGTGAAATACAGTCTCCCCTAAGCCCAACATGGACTGAAAAATTAGTCTTCATTTATTTTTCAAAAGGTTAAAGAAAATCAGCCAATACAATGTTCAGAAATGGCAAATAGAGAAAAGTATGGTTTTATATATTTATTTTACCCTATTAACAAAAAATAATGTCTGGACTATAATGTCTATTCACATAAATTATTTCCATTAGATTATTGTTAGATGATTCACCATTATATTCTGCACACATTTCCATGTGATAATTGCTACCACAAATTTCATTAAACAGAAAGCTAAAAGAAAGTCAGTCTGGTGGTATATGACTATATTTCTACCACATGGAAGGTACACAGAGAAGGATTAAGAATTTTAGGACCAGCCTAAAGGAAGGCAAACCATCAAGAAGGAAACAGGGGGAAAAAATCAAAAATAAAGAGCAAAAAAGAAAAACATGTAGCTGACTTATCCTTTAGTACATTCAAAGGCTCAAAGTGGTATAGTGGAACCCAGATTCGAGGAAGTTATTGGGTAGTGTGTGTGTGTGTGTGTGTCTATCTGTCTATCTGTCTGTCTACAGTGTTGGATATTAGGGTAAAAAAGGCAATGGTGATGGGAAAATAGTTAATGATGTACATCATTATACTCTCACTAATTTACTAAGTTCTCTGCCTTTAGGGAATAAAGTAATACTTAAGACTGAATGAATTAACTAGACTCTAGTCAAGTTTAAATTAATTATACTTATATCTCATAATTGCAATATGTCATGAAACTATGTCCTCCTAACTCCATATTTCAGTGTCTTTTAGACTTCAGTATATCATGAATTGAATAAACATTCAATGTGATGCAAATTTTTGTGGCAATACATTGAAATAAAAATGTCTCTCACATTCTTGTTTTTGGTTTTGGTTTTTAGGATTTCCAAACTAATTTTAATTACCCACCAAACACACACCAAGAGTAAATGCTTCAAAGACATTATGGTAAATAAGTTAGATGATTTCTGAATTTTACAAAACATAATGGACTATGAGCAGGACTTAGAACTGTGGGTTCTAAAGAAGGTTACGTTCTGAGCTTTAAAAGCTCAGTGGGACCTGAAATTCCCTTTTTACTTAGGGCTGCTGACACTGAAACAGCACAGCATGGCAAAACAGGTCAGTCTGCTCACTACATGCAGGGTGAGCGCATGACGCACGTGCTTTCACAGAAGCATCTTTGCCCACCGTCTAAGAGGCTGCAACCTGTTTACTTAGCCTGCCCTTAAAAAAAAACAATTTAACAACCAACCTTACTTGCCTTGGATTTGCCACTTAATCAATCTTTACAACCTAAACTAACACATAGCTGTAATCTGAAATCTGAAATCATGTACTCTTCCACGCCCCTGGCCCAGAACAATGCCTGCGTACCATTTGCTGAAGGCAGCAAATACAGAAGTTGAAAACAATCTTCTAAAACTAATATCCATTCATGGTACTGGTTGATAAATAGCGGTGTTTGTTATCTGGGTCAGGTGGGGTCAGTTGGAGCCAGGGACTTAATCCCTTGTAAGACCCTGTTAAAGATTTCTGTAAAGTATGCCATCCCTTCCCTATGTGATGCTTTCTGAGCAGTTCAATAGGTACAGAGCAGAAGCCCTTTGCTAGAAGGAGGGGAAGTACAAGAAACAGAAGAGAATTAAAATCTGAACTTGGTTAAATGACTCCAAGTGGAAGCATTTTTATTTCCTTCCTTAATGTGACACTGACGAATTATTGGTGACTAATCTATAGATATTTCAAAAAAAATTTAGTGGAAATCCAGTTTTACTACATGAAATGATGACCAAATTTACAATACCAATTTCATCCTAATGTTTAAGAAAGGAATTGAACCACCAGCTGGGACTAAGTCATTTTAAAACTATTTATTGGGTCTGGGGAGATGGCTCAGCAGCTAAAAGCAGCTCCTGCTTTTTACAGAGGACACAGGTTCAATTTCCAGGCCCCACATAGCAGTTTACAACCATCTCTAACTTCAGTTTCAGGGGATCCAATGTATGTATGGGCACCAAGTAACCATGTGGTACCCACACATACAATGTAGGCAAAACACTCATAAAACAAAATGAATGAATCTAATTTTTTTTAAAAAGAAAACTATTGAGAACCTATAGGTTTTTGGTCTTAGCATTTGTTATGCTGGTTCATAAAGCTGTTAAACAGCCTTAGTCCAAGCAGTGCGCTGAAACTTAACCACTTTACAGGTTTGTCTAAAACTTTAATGTGATAAGCTCTACCAATCACTAGCTTTTAACACTAACCACCTATAAATGCTAAACCCATGTCATGGACTCTGTCCTAACAGACAAGCAGTCTACTGGATCAGTTAAATTTTACTATCAATAAAATATTAATCATCAGCTGTATTAGAAAACTGGACTCATCACTGACATTGGGAGTATAAATCTATATCATTTTCAAATTTCAGTCTGTCAACACTAAGATAGTACCAAGGGTCCTTTATTTTGGGGGGAGGGTACCTAGGTTAAATCTAGCTTGATAGGCAAGCACTCTACCACTAGGCTACAGGCCAGCCCTAGGAGATCCTTCTTGTATGGGTAGACGGTACAAGCGTGGCCTAGCGTAGAGGGATTCTAATGAGGCAACCTGGCTACTCTGGCTGGAACGCAGACACACCTTTAGCATACACCTCTAATCCCTCTGACTAGAATACAGACATGGCCTTAGTACACACCTTTATTCTCAGACAATGAAGGTAAAAGTTAGTTGGTAGAAGGAAGCAGCCATGGTTTGAAAGTGATGTCTAATTGAGAAGCAGACAAGAGTGACGAATCAGAGAAAGATTCGCCAGAATAAGGTATGCCTAACTCTCACAGGAAGAGAGAGGAAGGAGACTTAAAAGGGAGCAGTGGAGAGAAAGAGAGAGAGAGAGAGAGAGAGAGAGAGAGAGAGAGAAGGCAGTTTTACCAGGAGAGTTCCACAGACAGGTTGAAGAGAGAACAAGCTAGGCTAAGGTTGCAGTCCACCATGACCAGAAAGCCCTGAGCTCGGCACTAAAAGGAGGACTCCCTTTGTCAGCAGGGGCTTTTTCTTTTCTGCCTGACCTCATCTGGAGAGTGTCTGTAAGCACAGATACCTTTAACCACATCTGGAATATGACCTTTGACGTAGTCCCCTGCGAAATGATCTCCCCATGCTGTCCATAGGGTAACTAGGTACTGTGTTCCCCTTCCTCTCATAGGACCATGCTGCCAAATACAAATAAAGCATCCCTGGCACTTCTAGCCCCAGCCAATAGCATACATCAACCCTGGGAACACCCCACCCACTCCCTGAGAATGATATAGCCCGTGGTCAACACAAATAAAGTTGAGCAGTCTCACTGAAGCTGGTCTAGAAGGTCATTCTGTCACACTCACTGCTCCCCACTCCCACCCACCTTCCTCCCTTTGTCTTCAGAACTGGCGGCCAATAATCCCTGGGGCCAGGGAGGACCATAAACAGAAGGAGACAGAAGGTTAGAACTGATTCCTAGAGTTAGTTTGAGGCCAAACAGAGCAATTTAGGCAGAGACAGAGAGAGAAGCCAGTTTGAATCAGTCAGCTTAGAGAGGACTTGGAGCCAGCACCAGCCACACAGAGCTCAGAAAAAGCTAGAAAGGGTGATTTTATTCAGCAGTCAGTTTAAGGGGCTGAAAACATTCTAGGCCTGGATTAGATTGTACAGAGGCTACAAGGTTCCAGGCCTAGGCCTAGATTAGCAGAGGCAGTAAGCCTTGGAGATGACAATTACTTCAGGTGAACAAAAGTTACTTTTACACCATAGTGTACATGTGGAGGCCAGAGATCAACTTTCTGAAGTCACTCCTTTACTTTCACTTACCTTTCCATAGGTTCTGAGCTGAAACTTGGGTCATCAGGCATGCCCAGCAAGTACCCTTAGCTCCCAGCACCCCCCAAGTGTTATATCTTTTGTGGTTGTTTCATCTTACAAGTTTACAAACAAATTCTGTTTCTCATGTATTTGTTGGTGGGGTAGGCAGGGGGTGGGGAGGGTTCCTGTGGAGGCCAAAAGAGGGCATCAGGTCATCAGCAGTTGTAAGTTGCCCAAAGTAGGTAGTGGGAACTGTATTGGGTCCTTTGCAAGAGCAGCAAGTGCTCTTAAGCCATCCAGTCCTTTATTTTACTTTTTGAGACAGTCTCTTCCTAAACAGCTTACCCAGGCTTGGTTAGGCTTCATCCTGCCTCAGCCTCCTGAGTAACATCATAGTTGTTTGCTGCCATGCCCTGCCCAAGGCTTTTCTTTTCAAGACCATTCTGCTTATTGCTATGGTAGTAACTCTAAAGCATACATCACCGTGGCCAAGGCAGAAAAAAAGCACAAACCATTCAGCTTAAACAGTGGGGTTGACCCTCTTTGGTCCCTGCCAACTGATCAAAGGATTGGAAATTAGGTGCTTGCTGGGCTAATGCCATCTGCCCATCCAGGGTCTACTCAGCCAGAATCAGCATTTTGACAGATCAGATATCTCGTTAGTACAATTTGAAAAGCACTGTTTAAGTCACTGGTTATAGATGTGACTTAGTGCTCACATCTATAATCCCAGCAATCAGGACAATGAAAGGAGTGGCAGATTCAAGATTGGGGCCAGCCTGAGAGCCTGTTTTTAAATTCACACACATACACACACACACACACACACACACACACACACACACACGGCTGGCCTTGAAGCCGGTAGGTGACTGAGAATGACCTTAAACTTCCAAACCTTCTGTCTTCATTTACTGAGTGCTAAGACTGCAGGCATATGCTGCCACACCTAGGTGCTAGGGATTGAATCCAGGGTCTCACATTTCCTCAGCAAGTACACCACCAACCCTTTACACCTAGGTATTTAAAGAACATTTAGCTAATACCCAAATATTCTTTATTTATAAAAAGTTTCTCTTCACATTACTTCACAGTAAACAAGATGGGGGTAAAATAAATCATAAAGACACTGTGAGCAAAGAAAAATTCTGAAAAGAAACAATGAAGTACTGCTCAGAATTGCCTCTTTCTGACATTGACACAAAATCATTCTTTTTAAATTTTTTCCTAATAATTTATTTAATTTTATTTTATGTGTGTTGGTGTGAGGGTGTCAGATCATCTGGAACTGGAGTTACAGACAGCTGTAAGCTTCCAGGTAAGTTGCTGAGAGTTGAACCCAGGTCCTTTGGAAGAGCAGACAGTGCTCTTAACCACTGAGCCATCTCTCCAACCCCACAAAAACACTCATTCTTAAAATATTTATTTATAGCTGGGCTTGGTGGTGCACACCTTTAATCCCAGCACTCAGGAGGCAAAGGCAGGCAGCTCTCTGTGAGTTCGAGGCCAGCCTGGTTTACAAAGAGTGCCAGGATAGCCAGGGCTGTTACACAGAGAAACTCTGTCTCAAAAATAACCCAAATGTATATGATATATGTATACATATATTACATATGTTTATTATTTTAAATTATATGTCTACATCTCTGTGTGGGTATGTGCATCAGAGGCCAGAGGTATTGAATGCCCCTGGTGCTGGAGTTACAGGTCTTGGGAGCCACCTGATGTGGGTGCTGGAAATTGAACTTGGATCCTCTGGAAAAGCCATATTCTTAAGTGTTGCCACTAAGGCAACTACCCACACACCTCCCTGCACCACCCTCCTCCCACCTGAACAAGGGCAAGGTTGCTCTTTGTAATTCTGGCTGTCCTGGAACTAGCTCTATAAACCAACCAGGCTGGCCTTGAACTCAGATCCACTTGCCTCTGCTTCCTGAGTGCTGGGATTAAAGATGTGCACCACGCTACAGCTCTCACTTTAAGGAAAGCCAGCAAGCACACACTCTAGGCAGGAGCATGTTTGGGGTTAAATTAGCACCTAATATCCAGAATGCTAGCTGAGAAGTCTGGCAACTTGGAATATGATCTACAGGCTTTTCTTCTGCAAACTGCAATAACAGAGATGGCAGTAGCTTTCTACTGGATGAATCAAAAGACCAAATAGTAGCTCCTCTTCTTATAGATATTATGAAGTCAAGACAATATTCAAATGCAGAATTTTCTTTTAAAAATTACTTCTGAAAAATTCTAGAATCCATTATAACTATCAGGGGCTCTTTGGTCTAAACATTCCCTGAATCTAGTCATCCATGAATACTTCCCAGGCTGGCAAGATAACTCTGGGTAGAGGCACTTGCTGCCAAACCTGAGGACTTTTACTCGAGTTTGATTTCCAGGACCCACATTCGAATCCCTCACATGCACCATGCCTTGCATGTGCCCATGTTCATATACACACAGCCACACACGCATAATACATATAAAAGTTAAATTTTTTTTCTACAAAACACCTATAGTACTTGGGTACTTCAAGAGGGGAAGCCTAAGAAGTTGTGGAACACACATTGAAAAGAAAAAGGAAGAAAAGAAAGAAAAGAAGGAAGGAGAGAAAGAGAGAAAGAAACAAAGAAGAAAGAATCTTATTAAAGGGCTCATCTACATTTCCCCTTATTTAGGCCAAGTATAAACATGTTTGCTCATAAGAACACTTAGGAAAACTCCAATACCATGAGATAAAGTTTCCAAAAGCAGTAGGCTTGGGACATCTGATTGCTCGCTAACTTCCAATAACTAAGGAAGAGCAGCCACACAGCAGGCCAGTGGAACATGTATGTTGTTTTTCCTACTTTACTTCCTATGTGGTAAGTTTCCTTTTGAACACACAGTGAGCAGAAATTAAATATTTATTAGCTGTATTTTCATTGGCTTCTTTTTCCAAAAGAAAATGCACAGTGGGCTGAGACGAAGTTTGGAGTTAGGGCATTCTCTCTTACCATGGATGGCACATTGACTAAACCAAATGTCCACACATAACAGCCAATGAAAAGGATTTTCAGTCACCACCTATAACTCGTGTGTACCCTGGAGCGTCACCATAGTTCACCTTTTTGGGGTCCATTTTAAAATCAGCCTGAGATTTTGAGCTACCAAAATCTACGGTTCTTCAAAAGCCAAGAGCAGACAACAGAAATACTTCCAATCCAAAGCAAAGCGGGGTGAAACTCTCTCTGGACTCAGGGCTCAGCAGGTGGTATCAATAGTCCCAGGCAGACTAAAGGCAACTACAGCTGCTGAAAAAAACCTGTGCAACCACCCTGCCCCGGTTAAGGGGAGAGATTTGTACACACCGAAGCAAAGAGCCACACACACATGCACAGGAAACAAGAAGTAAAAACACCCAAGCAGATGAGAGGCACAGACACTTCCTACCAAACGAAATCAAGCCCAGCCCATACCTTAAACGCTTTAAAACATAAACAACTAGGTCTTGTTCTCAAGTGCCTGGCTGTAAAATGTCACCCCGGGGGTGAATCAGCAGTGACTTGTACAGGGTTCCCCGGGAGAAGTACATTTAAGCACCTGCTGCAGGTTAACCCCTTTCAGCTGACACGCTGAGAGCAAGTGCTGAATTTAGCTCCCTGCTTGCTAATACCTGAGTAGGATTCCCGTTCTTGGCCCTGCTCTGGAGTCTGAGTTTAGTGACACTGTTTCTACAGAGAAGTGGTCATCTATGTCCAAGGCACAGGAGGCAACTTTGTAGAAAGGGGCCAGGAGGTCACCAAGGTGGGGCACACTCTTCTCTTCCTGCCTAGGCCGAGTGGGCATGCGTGTCCCTCAGTGCCTCAGCAAGTTGGTCTGCCTAGGCAGCTGTTTCTTCCTCAGAAACCAGCCTTGCTCCTTCTCTCAGGGTTTGGTGTGGGCTTCTGCTCTTCATTTTCTCTCTCACTAACTTTAGTACGATGTCTTTTGAAGAAGTACTTAAAAATGAAACAGAGGAAAAAGTACCCTTTCCGGAAACTTTCTGTGCTGGCTACAAGCTAAGATAACAACCACACAGGGTAGCAGCTCTGCCTCAGGTCCACACCAGAGAGGCTGGCTCATTCGGTTAAGCGTCTCTGGCGATTTTTTTCTTTCTTTTGTTTTTTTGGCTGAAATCTACTTCTGTGTGTAAGCAATACAGAAACGCTCATGGTGTGATGGAAGAGAACAGAGAGGAAGGCTGAAGGGAGAAAACTGAATTCCAACAGTCTCCACTAGCCATTCTGAAAACCCAACCCCAAACTTTGCCAGATCCACGCCACCCTCACTCACCTTTGCTGTGTTATTCCTCCATAAGTCGGGCCTGGCAGTCCAGGTTGGCTGCTTGGTGACCCAGATTCAAAAGCTGCAGAGCAAACGAAAGAGGGTGAGCGGCTACAGCAGTGGTGTTCCGGAAGGCTGAGTGCCGCTTACCAGCTTTATAAATAATGAAGGGTTGATAAATAATCCATTGCAAAGAAAGGCCCCTCCTTATTGCCACTTCATGTTTCCTAGCATCTTAGATCCATGGTTCCAGACATAAGCCGGATAAATTGAGGATTTAATTTTGTTTGCAGTTACATTTTTGACTATTTGTGTGTGTGTGTGAATCTCGAGATCCACCTGCCTCTGCCTCCTGACTGCTGGGATCAAAGGCATGCACCACCACCACCACCCAGCTTTTCGCTTTTCTTGGGACAGGCTCTCGCAGGGCTGGCCTGGATCTCTCTGTGTAGCCCAGGCTAGTTTTTAAACTTGGCAACAACCCTGCTGCGTTGGCTCCCTGAGTGCTGACACTGCTAACGTGAGCTGCCGCGCTCAGTTTCAACATGTGACATGAAGGGTTTTTTCCCCTGTGCACTTTGAAACACAATTCAAAGTAAGATGTGTTTAAAACTACCTTTTAATGTGAAAACATTTAAATATTTCAATCCCCCTTACATGTATGCCCAAACACACGCACATACACACACACACACACACACACACACTCACACACGGTGCTAGGGTTCAAATGCAGGGCCTTGTGCACACAGGGCAAGTGCTATAGTACTGAGCTACACCTCATTGCCCCCCTTTCCTATTAAACACAGCCACCCCAGACTGTGCACTAATTGCTATGTCAGCAGCAAACAGGAAATCCACTTTCACTTCTTTTTTTATTTTTTTTTGTAATCAGATCAACACTGCTTTCCATGCGTGACTATACCACAGTGACAACTGTACACCAAAGACAGAAATGTATGTACAGTACTTTGAAAACATAGTTTGTGGCCTGGGTATATAGTCTAATGGTATCGTGCTTGCTAGCATACACAGGATGGCAGGTTTAATTCCTCAGTGACACATACGCATAACATACACAAACTTTCCAATAGCATTCCACACATGTGCCACGTGACCTATATGACAATGACCGCTTAGGTCCTTCTGTTTGTGGCAAAGGGTCCTACTGTTAACATTTTTATTTTGATTAAATCCTTAAACACATAAATTCCTTGTAGAAATAGGTGGCTTTATGTGCACATTCTCTATTTTTAGAATTAATTTTAAAAGAAGATTTCATATTTATTTTTCCAGGACAGCCAGGGATACATAGAGAGACCCTGTCTCTCAAACAACAACAGCCAAGATTGTCTTTTATTTCATACTGTATGTGTGAGCGTTTTACCTGCATTTCTGTCTGTGTCCCACGTGTGTACCTCATACCCACAGAGGCTAGAAAAGTGCGTCAGATCCCCACAACGGGAGTCACAGAAGACTGTGATTCACTGTGCAGGTGCAACTTTGTCATTATTGCTATATGGTTTTTTGATATTTTAGATTTATTTGTTTGAACTTTTGCATATGAATGCTTTGCCTTCACAAATGTGTGTGTGCCACATGCATGATCACAGAACTCAGAAGATGGCATTGGATCCCCTAGAGCTGGCGTTACAGATGTTTGTAAGCTACCATGTAGGGACTGAACACTGAAACAGGGTCCTCTGCAACCCCTGAGCCATCTCTCCAGACCCTCTCCCTTGGGTTTTGCGTCTCTCACTGACCCGTGGCTCACAGATTGGACTGGACTTGGTACCCACTCAGCCCTAGGGATCTTGTTTATATGTCTTTTTTCTTTTCTCTCTCTCTCTCCCTCTTTTTTTCTATTGGTCTTAGGTATCAAACTCTGGTCCTCATGCTTATGAGACACAAACTTTACCAAATGAACCACCTCAATAGCTCTGAAAGGTTGTTTGTCTTTTAACAAACCTCTAGCACTTTTTTTTTCACGCACTCAATTTTTCTTGTCCTTTGGCCTTTTTGGGGTACATCTTCCAGAAGTCTGCCTTCTTTCTCATATCCTCTGTCTTTTCTGCCTTTTACTCTTTCTTTTCCTTCATTGATTTCTTCCCCTGAGTGGTCACATCCAGGAAAAGATTCCCTGAATGGGTCCAGAATCTTAAGCAGTCTGTCTCTGCCTTTTAAAGAGAGGATAACTCAGGATAACGAATGTGGACAGACTTAGCTATTATTAGCTGGATTTTTTTTTAGTCACAGTTATATCACCCCTTAGTTTCCTGTCCATGTTCCAAGAGCTTCACATTGTGCGTGTGTGTGTGTGTGTGTGTGTGCATGTGCGCGCACCTTGGAACATTTATGAAGGTCAGAAGTCAACTTGTGGCATTAAAACTCTCCGCCATGTGATTGGAGAGTCAAACTTAGATTGACAGGCTTGACAGAAATCACTTCACCCACTGAGCAGTCTCACTGGCCTCCAATTGTATGTGTGCTTCTATGTAACATATGTGTGTGTGCATGTTTGTATGTGTGCTTGCATGTATAGTTATTGTCCTCTACTGCTCCCTACCTTATTATTTGAGACAGGCTTTTCACAGACTATGGACTCCTTGATTCAGAAGACCAGCTGGCCAGTGAGCCCAGGCTAGCCTCCTGCCTCTCTCCCCAGAGCTAGGATTAGGGATGGAAGTCACCACTACTGTTTTTACACAGTACCCTGGGACCTAAACTCTTGAGTCATCTCAGCTCTTCTTTCACTTTGTATTTTGAGACAGGTTTTCTGTGACTTTCCCAGGCTGGCCTTGAACTTGTTGGTCAGCCTCATACCCCACTGAGAGCATAGCTGGGTGCCACCATGTCTAGCTCCCTGAGCCAACTACAAATATTACCCATGTTACAGCACACAGAGACCATCACAAGAACCTATGTCAAATGTGACCATATTTACTAGAGCCAAAAGAATTGCTTTCATTTTTACAGAAAGTCCCCTGCGCTCGTGCATGCGCATGCACACACACACATACACACTTATATCCCATTTATTCCAAGTTTGGAAACATTTAAAGAGAAATGAGTCTAGCAAATAATCTATGTACCCAGACTAGCTAAATTACAAAGTACAACTGTTCCTAGATTACTCATGTTAATTTGCTTGAGTCTGTGACAGCCCTCCTCCCAGAGCCCACTGGTTTCCTGGAACTCTAGTTAGGTAGGGTAGGCTAGGCTGGCCATGTCTCCTCCCAACCCCTGTTTGATTCAAAGGGAGGGTGGGCATTCTGTGCTGCCTTGGAACCCACAGGAGTCCATGTTCACTGACCCGGATTCACGAACTGAAAACCATTCTCGAGCCATGGCTGGGAAGACTCACCCCTAGGGATGGTTGTTGACATTGCCAGAGATCAGTTGTGTCTATTGATTTGACTCAGAAGCTCAGCTAGTGTTTATTGTGACATCAGAATACTTCACATTAGTAAACAAAGCCGAGGGCCGAGAGAGAGGAAGAGAGACAAGGAGAGGGAGAGAGGTTGAGTGGGAGGTGGAGATGAATGCTAATGTCTTCCTATATTTGAAGACCTGTTTGGCCCGAGGATAAAGAGCCAGTGCCTCTTGCAGATGGATTGATCAGGACGTGTCATGACTGACTTCAGTCTTCTACAGAGCTCTAAGTGTCATAAACAAAGAAAAGCATTCTCCTAAGCATAATGTTGGGTATATGTGTGTGTATGTATTTTGGGAATCAAACCCAGGCCCTTATCCAGGACAGAAAGCCCACTAAGCTATGCGCCTAGCTCTGTTTTAGATGTTTCTACTTCACAGGACAGTCCTTGTTCTGGGGCTGGAGAGCCAGCCCACACCGCAGGCTGTCCTTTCCAGAGGACCCAGGCTTGGTTCCCAGCATCCACATGGTGACTCACAATTGTCTGTAACTCCAGTTCCAGGGGCTCTGATGCCCACTGCTGGCCTCTGCAGGCACCAGGTGTGAAAGTGTCATACATGCAGGCAAAAACACCCCATCACATTAAAAAAAAAAATGTCCTTGTTCTTTGAGAGTGACTTATCCAGTTGGGAATCATTGTTTCCCGTTTCCCATTCACTAAAACATTTATTGAATTTATATTCAGTCGTTATTGTGTCTCATCATAGGAAATTAAGACCCTGAGATCTCAGGCGATGTCCTCAAAGTCAAAATTTGGTGACTTGATCAATGGATACCATCTGACTAAAATTATAGAGTTTGAACAAATTTTAAATATATTTTATTCATATGTATGTGATTGCATGTATGTTTGTGTGTGTGTGTGCCTGTACATACATGCTTTTCATGCAGAAGAGGACATTGGATTGCCTGGAGCCGCCATTACAGCTGTTTTGAAGCTGCCATTTGGGCACTGAAAACCAAGCACAGGGCCCGTGGAAGGAAGAGCAGCCAGTGCTCTTAACCGCTAGGCCATCTCTCCAGCCCAAGGCTGTGTTTGTATTTTTTGCTTTGAGTAGTTTGTAGAACTCTTATTATTTGGGACTACAGAGATGGCTCAGCAGCTGAGTGCTCTATCGGAAGGTCCGAGTTCAAATCCTGGCACCCACCCTGGGCAGCTCATAGCCATCTCCAAGGGGGCCAACACTTCTGTTGCTGTTTTGAGACAAGAAGTTGGAGATCTCCTGAAACAAGGATTGGACTGGCTCCAAGGAACTCGATGACCCTAACCAGCAGGAAGCAGCTAAGAGAATGTGTCCCTCTTCCAGTAACCCTTTCTCTCTCCTACCTGGTGGTGGTGTGTTGGAAGGGACTGGGGTGGAATAGGGAGAAAGATATAAACAATGTAAATAAAAGATTTTTAAAAAGTAGAACAGTCTGCACCACTATGCCTGGCATTTTCTTACTGGTATCTCTTTGGTGTTTCGTGGGAGTGTGGCTTTCCTTCCCACCCCGGACTTTAAGAAGTAAAGTCTTAGGAGTTGGACTCAGAGATTTTGGTTGGCTTTGCTTTGCCCCAGCTTCCCAACTATATAACTTCATTGACGGGGGCTTTACAACGTCTACAGGCTCTTCACAGTCTTCAGTGGGTGGAGCCCAGTCATCTTCCCCATCAGCAGAGACAGACTTAAGAATCTCACCTCTAACCAGGAATGTCTTGGAAGTGTACCTTCTAGCATGAGGTCACAAAAGGCATCCTAGACTCTGCTCTCTGGAACCACCCACTCCCTTTAGGGAAGCCGCCTCTGTGGTGGGAGGACATCAAAGCACTGTACAGAGGTCTGCATGACGAGGAAGCACAGCTCGCCAGTTCTGTGAGCGGATCATCCTAAAGTCGAACCCTCCTCTTCCTCCCGTACAATCCCTCAGAAAACCAAGTCTCATTGTAACTCCTGAGAGATAGGAGTCAGAACTTCTCAGACTTATGCACCTCGGAATTCTAGATCTATAGAAACTGTGTGAGGCGAGACTGGGTTGAGAAGTGAACTTGCATATAGCATTCACAGTGCACTGGGTTCGGTCCCCAGAACCACAAACACAAGAGGTGGTGGTGCGTGCTTGCAATCCCAGCAATTTGGGAAATGGAGGTAGGAGCCTCAGAGAAGTTCAAGATCACCCTTGGCTACACAGTGAGTTTGGAGCTACCCTAGGCACTGCACGGCCCTGTTTCAAAACACAAAATGTGTGAAGATGATATTGTTACATTGAGCCAATAATCTAAGGATAATCTACCATATCACAGCCACTAATATACTGCACTGGTTACAAATGTATAACAGTACACAAAGGACCAACAGAAAATGTGGGTCAAGGCAGCCCTGGCGGCAAGTGGTCAGGAAGTTAGCTTTCACATCCTCCTTGATGGGTAGCTTCTCTCAGCCGGGCAGTTGTTGTGGCTTAATATTCCAACTCTGGTGTAGCCATGTCTCACTTGTGGTTAACCACAGGCTGCATAGATTATGACGGTTCAGTGAGGGTTAGTTTGCCCAATCACACGACCTGCAGCCTTATTTGTTTGCTTTTTTTTTTTAAATCCAGGAAATAGGCCCAGAAGTGATGGTGCCTGCCTTTAATCCTAGTGCTCAGGACACCGAGGCAAGTGGATCTCTGAGTTCTAGGCCAGCCTGATCTGTGGAACAAGTTCAAGGACAGCCAGGGCCACACAGAGAAAAACTGTCTCTAAAAACAAACAAACATCCAGGAAATTGGATCTGTTGATTCTCAAACTTCCTTCTGGACTAGGAAGACAGTGATACAATCTCTCTCATTCGCTCTTCCTCTGTTTTGAGACAGGGTTTCTCTATGTAGCCCTCCCTTGGCTGTCCTGATAACTTAGTAGATCCGCCTGCCTCTACCTCCTGAATGTTGGGATGAAAGGTGTGTGCTACCACCACCCAGCTTTTCCCTTTTCAGAGACAAGGTCTCACTCAGTAGCCCTAGCTCGCCTGGAACTCATAAGCACCCTAAGCTCACCTATAACTCACAGCTCTTTTTTTCTCTCAAATGTGAGGATCACAAGCAGACAGCATGACAGCTGGCTTATACTTTCAGAAACATCTCAGACAAGCAAGATGGCTCAGAGCGGAAAGGCATTTGTCACCAAGATGAGGACCTGAGTTTAAGCCCAGCATCCATATGGTAGAAGGAGAAAAGTTAACGCCCACAAGTCGCTCTCAGACTCCCAGGCATGTGCTGTAGCACACATGTACATACATACATACACACACTCACACACGTAAATAAAAAAACAGTATCTCCATGATTTAACTTGGGCAGTTGTTTAGGAGACAAATCCCTAAATACCTGCTTACAGTTGTCGTAAGCACTCTATCCAGGTGTTAAAATCTCAATAGCTCACGGGGTGTGGTGTTGCACAACTTTAATCCCAGTGAGTCAGATGTAGGATCTGTGAGTTCCAAGACAGCCAGGACTACAGAGAGACCCTGTCTCAAAAACAAAACAAACAAATCTAAATAGCTCAAGGCATTAAGGTACTGTGAGGGTAATTAGTTAATATGATAAACCCAAATCAAATTTTTTTTCCCCTTTTTGATTTTTCGAGACAGGGTTAGTCTGTGTAGCCTTGGCTGTCCTGGGCTTGCTTTGTAGACCAGGCTGGCCTCGAACTCACAGAGATCTGCCTGCCCCTGTCTCCCTGAGTGCTGGGATGAAAGGCGTGTGCCACTGCACCTGGATCTAAATCAACTTTTTAATCACCAAATTAATCTTATATCAGCTCTCAGAAACTTTCCAAATGTATCATTATACAAATACAAATAAGAATTCCTAACAAAGCTTTGTCTACAGAGACCAGATTTCAGGACTGTGGAGACTGGAATGTCACAGTGCAAAGGTTAGTTACCTTATCTTGACCTAGTGCTAGCCCTCTGAATCAGCCATTCCTTGCCCACCTCTCGTCTGAGCTAACATCCTGTGACTAACAGAAAAACACAAACTTTTAGAAATCTATTAACAGACCACTAGCTTCTACCAACCCAAAAGCCGAGAATGTCATCAGAGAGCATCTTGGGCCTATAGAAAAGCTTCTCCCATCTTGCAGTATCTGCCTCTCTGATGTAGCCACTAATGTATTTTAAACTTACCTTAATTTCTCTGTGGTGTAAAATTTCACAAAATGGCTTTCACACTGGAACATGGAAGTTGGGGTAACCTAAATCTGTGTTCCCAGGCTTTGGCCACTCTAATGGCTCCAGAGTAAACTATGCCTTGTTCCCTTTAAGATGAAAGCTGTCAGTTTGTTTTGTCTTTCACATCAATACATCATTCACTGTCCTATCAATTAGTGTCCCAACATCTTTATGAACAGGGTCCATGAAGGATTCCAGCGCTCCTTCCTCAGCATGAGGAAACTCCAAGATGGCAGCTATTGCCTGTGGAGCTCAGCTTATAGTGGCTGAGGCACAGCCTGTCATCTGGAAGTTAGAGTCTTCTGAGGACAGCTTGCACGCACCCAGTGAGCCTCCAGGTGGGAAAGAATTGTTTGACTAAGAACACACAGTGGTCGGTGAGTGTCTCAGGACACAGGGGCACGCGTGCTTGCGTGCAGAAGTTAGCATCCCTATGTACACATCTTATCCCAAAAACAATAGGTTCTCAAACCTGTACTCTTTGCCAGGCAGTGGTGGTATACGCCTTTAATTGCAGGCAGAGGCAGGTGGATCTCTGTGAGTTCGAGGCCGGCCTGGTCTTACAGAGTGAGTTCCAGGACAGCCAAGGCTACACAGAGAAACCCTGTCTGGGGGTCAGGCGGGGGTGGTGATGAGAAAAACCAAACCTGTATTCCCCTTTTCTAAGAGACAGGCAAGTTAAATTTAAACTTTGGAGTTTTGTTTTCTCTCATATCAGGCTCTACGAAAGTGCAGATCTTGCCTCCTGCTCTTCGATGCCACCTTCTGCATTTGTCTCCTCGTGGCCAAGAGGGGAACAGTGAGCTTCATGACCTTCAATGAAGCAGCAGTTGCTGTCAGAACAGGCGAGGAGAAAACCTGACATGAGCTGTATTTCAGATGTAGTGTTTTGCTCTCTGACACTACATGGCCTTACTCTGTAGCCCTGGCTGGCTCCGCATTGCTGTGACCCTCTGCTTCTCAAGGGCTGGCCTTAGGTGCATGTGTCTCTCTGCCTGTTTTAGCTTTCAATGAAGTTTAATCACATAAATACGTTATTAGTTTTCTCCTCAGTGTTTCTTTTCCTTCCCCTGCCCCCACCCCAAGACATGGTTTCTCTGTGTAGCCTTAGCTGTCCTGGACTAGCTTTGTAGACCAGGCTGGCCTCAGACTCACAGAGATCCGTGTGGGCATACTTAAACACACACACACACACACACATTTATTTATGTTTCTTATATCTTTTTCTCCCTACTCCACCCAAATCCCTTCCCATACCCCAACAACAGGTAGGGGAAAGGATTAGTGGGACAGGAGGTGCACTTCTCTTAGCTGCTTCCTGCTGGTTAGTAGGGGGTCAGGTTCCTTGGGGCCAGTCCAACCCTCATTTCAGATCTCCAACTTCTTGTCTCACATCAGCAGCCAGGAACAGCGAGGGGGAAGCAGCAGCAGCCTTGTTCTTTCTCTGAGCTCCACTCTCTGGGCTCTGGCATTTATTCTCTCTCCAGAGTCCTGAGATTTAAACTCCCTGCATCTGGCAAAGGGCCCCTCTCAGAGCCCAGACGAAGCAAATAGTCTCCTGCTGTGGACCATCTGAATCAGCCCTACATCCTACACCTGGGACCAAAACAAACATATGTTTATATCCACAACTGATCCGGCTGCCTCTGCCCCCCTGAGTGCTGGGACCACAGGCATGCATCACTGTGTCCAGCCCTACTGTTGTTTCTAAAGATTGAATAGTGTCTTTAAAAATAAGTATTGCTATGGCTGGGCGTGGTGACATATGCCTTTAATCCCAGCACTCGAGAGGCTGAGGCAGGTGGGTCTCTGTGAGTTTGAAGGCCAGCCTGGTCTACAAAGTGAGTCTAGGACAGCCAAGGCTACACAAAGAAACCCTGTCTTGAAAAAACAAAAAAATAAACATATACATTACATATATTATTGCTTGGGGCAGTATAATTTAGAAGATAATGTGTGCCCTTAAAGAATCTTACATGTATTTTTATAAAGAATTATTTTTCCCATAAGGCAATGCTGCTGCGCCTGCCCTTTTGCAGGAACACTAGGAATCCGAACTCGTCTTCATGCTTCAGCTGCGAGCGGTTCCCGAGTGAGCCGCCTGTGCAAGCCCTTGAACTGAGTTATGACCGCTCACTAACAGCTCACATGGCTGCTTTCTTTCTGCCTCGGCTCTCCACTTACCCAACCCTTGGTCACTCTGGTGCCCGCAGTTCCTGTGCCATCAATTGTCCAGGACGGTGCCTGGCTGACTGTATGCCCTCTACAAATCAACAAATATTAGCAGGGTTACTCACACCATAGCCTTGTGTAAATACAGTAAACGGGAACCTAATGGCAGTGTCAGGGATGTAGCCTACTGGACAACCTTGTCATCATTCCTCAGACATTGGTAACAATCTCTCACTGGTCTGAGATTCACTGATTAGACTAAACTGCCTGGCCAGGGAGCTCCAAGGACCCACCTATCTCTGCCTCCCCAAAGCTGAGAAGTCAAGCATCCACTACTATGGCCAGCTTTCTTTCTTTTCTTTTTTTTTTTTTTTTAAACCAAATGTGGATTCTGGGACTCAAACTCAGATCCCCATCTTGCATACACTAAGCTATGACCCCCCCCCCCCCACAAGGTAACGTCATTAAGAACAGACAATCCATGCTTTACAATCTGAATTAGACAGTTTGTATTCTAAAACACACACAAATCTGTACCAATTAAATACAACACAGTTGAAAGGGAATATAAATTACAGTTTTTGTTTTAAACAGATGATAGTAAAATACTACAGTCAGCTCACTATACACACAAAACAGCAGCTTTTCAATAAAATCTCCCATATCTCCCTCATTGATGCTAAGAACTTAAAAAAAAAAGTACAGCAGGCTGCACACATGCTCTCTCTCTCACAACACACGTGTAGCTGTACACAGAGGTCCATTGTACAGGCATCTACATAATAAGTACATAAAACATTTTTATAAAAATTTCCACACGCAATCCTACAATGTCTCTGATCGAAGGAGACTTTGAAAACAAACAAAAGCCAACAGAACAGTCCATGTTCAATCCCCTCCAAACAAGGTGACGAGCAAACCTGCGAACTTGATAGCCCTGTCCAGCTCTTCAGCATCACCCAGAATCAAGCAAAATGGCAAACAAAACCACACCACAATGAAATCTACCAACCTGAAAAAAAGTGATAAAGAAGCCCCAGATCAAGACTCCTCCCCCACCCTGGGTACATCCCTGTGTTGGCTTACAGTAATACTGCCCTGCGAATTCCACCTGCTTGGATGCGACTGAATGGGGATACGGAAATGCTGGGGTGGAGCAGGAGCCCCAGCCATTGTCTATGGTCAAGATCAAGTCAGAAGGTTTCAGGCTGGGTGGAAGACCAAAGGTTATAGCTGTGAGATTTCTCAGTGTGCTTAGGAAGCGGGACGGGGCAGCACATGGCTTGGTAGCCGAGGGCAGTATGGCACCAGACTGGGACCCAGATTACATACTCGCACAAAACAAGAGTGGACAGCAAAGACTCAGAGTTCAGTCTCATAGAAGTTCTTTGGTTATAAAGAACAGCGCCTGCAGCCTTTTCTATAGAGAGGGACTTAGAACCTAATTCTTACATAGTAAAATCTGTTTCTCAACTGCTTGTGTCAAAGCAGTCATCCAGGTCGCTTTGTAACAAAGTCCAGTACCTTGTGATTTTTGACAAATCACTCATCTGCATTTTAGTGTGCAGATCTATGTCTCTGAACAGACATACCACAGATAAACACAATTCATATACATAATATATTATTTATATTTAAAAAAACACAACAAATCAGAGCATTGACTCCAGAGTAAGAACCGATTAAAAATGTACAAGAATAAAGTTTGAGTCTGTGGAGGTCTTTACACAGTGGGAGGGCATATACGAAGTGCAGACAAAAATACTGCCACGTTGGTAAGCCGAGAGTTCGATTCTCTCCCTTTCTGGAAAGAGCGGGGCTGTGATTCGCCACGGAAGAAAGTGCTGTTTCCCCCACTGGGGAGGGGAGTGCAGGGCTCCCCCATGCTGGTCTGAGGTTGAGCTGGGTCACAGCTGTCTGAAGATGGAGCACGCCCCGGTGTGGCCTGCAGATGCGTGGCTGTCTCTTACCGAGTGGCCGTGGCTTCCTGGAACACAGAGGCTAGTGAGTCTAAGCTCCTGGTCCCCACTTCCCTGCCCCCACACAGGGCCCACCTTCCATGGGGCTTCCTGAAGGGTTAGACCAGGCTGAATTTATTATGGAGTCTCAGAAAATGGGTGAAGCTCCTGTGGGAAGAAACCCATGTTCTGATTAAAAAAAAAAAAAAGAGGAAAAAACCTAGGACCTCATGCCTGCTAGGCAAACACTATACCACTGAGCTACATCCTTAGCCATTCAAAGAGATGTTACTGTGTATGTGTAGTATATGTGTGTATACACATGTGTACTTCATGTGCCTGTGCATGAGAAAGTCAGAAGAGGACATTGAGTGTCCTGCTCTACCAAACTCACCAATTCAGACAGGCTGGCTGGCCTGCAAAGTCCAGGATCCTCCTGTCCCGAACCCTGAACACTGGGATCACAGACCTATGTTGCCATGCCTGGCCTTTATACAGGTTCTAGGGATTCAAACGCCAACAGTCAGTGTTCCCAGATGCTGGCATTCTTACATGGGGAAGCCTTTTTCTGACTTTCCCCATCCAGGTAGGAGGCTTCTAGATTGTAATCTAGCACTCTGGAGGGAGAAGCGGATCTCTGAACTCCAGGGCTCCAGGCCAGTGTCAGCCGCACCGATTCTCAGTGCACTGAGGCTTGGTTCAAAAGGCACCGACAGTGATAGTGTCTCAGCAGAACCGGGAGCAGCAGCATGGGTGTGGCTGCCTTATCTTCTGTCACCACATACCGGTGCTCCTGTCCTATCTGGGAAACTGTTTTGCTGAGCCCTGATGCTTCTGTAGTTTACATAGGTGTGGGACTAAAAAGTAAACATCATTGGGAAGAAATGGCAATTTAGCCACATAACTTGCTTTTCCTTAAGGAAGCCCATTTTCTTCCAGTATGAAAATCAAACAACATGGTAAACCATCAAAACTCAAGGTCCAATGGTTATCTGCATATCTCCACCTAAGGGCACCATGCCCCCAGGGTCTCACTATGTGGCCCTGGCTGTCTTGGAATTCCCTAATGTAGACCAGGCTGGCCTCGAACTCAGGAGATCCACCTGCCTGCCCCTGCCTCCTGAGTGCTGGGATTAAAGGCAGCAGGGCACCAATTTTTAAAAGCTCAATTCCACTCTGAAAATTCTGTGTTTCTCACAGTTACTGATAATGTTTTGTGGTGCCGGGGACACAACCCAAAGCCTTGAACATGTTAGGTAAATACTCTACCCCCAGCTATACAAATCCAGCCAGCTGTTCTTCCTGCGTGTGTACACACACCTGTGAATGGCACTAGAAAGATGGGAATCATGTGAGCCTTCCTCTATCCCTACCTTCTACCTTATTTTGCTTGGTTGTTTTGAGACAGGGTCTTATTATGTAGCCCTGGCTATCCTGGAACTCCATATGCAGATCAAGTTAGCCTTGAATTTACAGGGCTCTACATGTCTCTACCTCCAGAGCACTGATTTTAATGGCATGCCCCAACACACACAGCTGGCCACCTTAATTTTTTGAGACAGGGACCTCAGATGTTTTTTTCTCTCTCTCTCTTTTCTTTTTTGAGACTAGATTTCTTTTGTAACAGAGCCCTGGCAGCCCTGGAGCTCACTCTGTAAACCAGGCTGGCCTTGAACTCACAGAGATCTGCCTGCCTCTGCCTCCCTAGTGCTGGGATTAAAGGCGTGTGCGCCAACATGCTGGGCAAGCGTGTTTCTAAGCCGGTCAGCCATCGAACCCCCCCATCATCTGTCTCTCTGCTCTACTTCCACCTCTCTGGAGCTACAGAAACAACCACTAAGCTTGGCTTTTATGTGGTGCTCTAGACCTGAACTCAGGTTCCTGTGATAAAAAAACTAACGGTGACTATGATAACCAAAGGAATCACAGATCTGATGGAATAAGGCAGATGCTACCGAGTTAACCAATAAGCAAACACCGGAGGGAGCAAACGTGAAGATGATCCGCTCCTCATCCACTGACCCATCTGTTAACCATCCCAACAACAAACCCAACAACTATAGCTCTGCTTTGATTCCCAAAGCAGAGCCATTCTCCCGCAGCAGGTGAGCAGGGCGATTGTAGGCTTGATTTGAAGCAGACCCCTCTCACCAATCACAAACACTGGATGAAGCTCTCCTGCAAATCTCACCGTGATGAGGAGCTTCCAGTAAGCTGTGCTCAATGTGAACCCAATGGGGCTGCCTCTGGGAATGATTACCTGGTCATTCTCTCTCTTGGAATGCAGCTGGTCAGCATCCGGGGCTCCTTCAGGGTCACTATTATGGTCTTTTTTATTTGTTAGATCCCTCCTACTGGAGGACTCTCCAACAGAACAATCTGTCAAACCATCAAAGTCTTTGCCATCAGACACGCCCATGAACTCTGTGAAAGAATGGTCCTCCAAAATGTTTGTAGTGTGTTCTACAGTCACCTCTCCCGGGCAGAATTCTCTGGCTAGCTGGCCATTTTTGCTGGGGCCTGCACCTAGTTCTGAGCATGAGGCAGTCCTGCAGGGCATTCTGGAATTTTCCTCAGGGAGGCTCTGGGGTGATGGGCTCCCCTTGGGTAAGGCACTGTTTCCCTCAGGCGGGGCGGCGATTGTCTTATCCTTCCCCAAGCCTCTTTCCACCTCCCTGGGCTCTTGATTTGAAGCTGGTCTGAAGTCAGGTGCAAGGGATGGGCCCGAGTGCTCACTGCACTCAGCCTCCTTTGTCGAGATGGCTAGCTGGTCTGAGCTGTCGCTGGAAGGGACTGCCATGTCAGACAGGGTGGCATTGGAGGCACTGTGGGAGAAGTAGCCACTGGTGAGGCTGCTGGTGGTAGGGCTGCGAGACACTGCTTTCTCCAAGGCTCTTGAGTCCGTCAGGTCCGCTTTAGACGTAGACCACTCCCTGCTCTCCAGGCTGGCGTTGTAAACACTGAAGTCAGCAAACTCCACGGGCACGTAAGGCTGTGTGCCCATCAGCTTCCTGCTGATGGCTTCCAACTCATTTTCCTCCTCTTCAGAGTCCTACAGAAATGAAACCAAAGCCAGCCATTAGCTCCTTATAGCAACTGTCTGAATGAGACACGAACTTCACTCTACTAGTAAAGGTATTCCCATGTCATGTTCCTTCCTCCCTCCTCCCCCCTTTCCTTCCTCCTGTTTGTTTCATGTAGTTCAGCCTGGCTTTGCATTCCTTTGGCAGACAGTCCTTGATCGCCTGATCCTCCCCCCTCTACCTTGGAGAGCAGAGGATTATGGGTATGTGTCACCAGACCTAGCCTCTCTTTCTTAAATCTGATCAAATCTTGTCATCTATGGCAGTAAGTATCTTATTCTCAGGGACTTGTGCACATAAACCCACGGTTGCCTACTCAATGCTCGTTGTAAGGTCATCCACCTCTGGTTTAAGAAAAGGAACTGGACTGAAGGGTATATGTCAGTTGTGACATTTCCCCTCTTCTTAGTCAGGGAGCAGACTGTTAGGTCTGACAATCTTCACCCGAGGGAGGCACAGTGCAGGAGGATCCAGGTCGTCTATGAAAGTTTCTGAACTCATCTGAGGACCTTGAAGAGCCCAGGACTCTGCCCTCAGTATTTCACTAAATACTGCAACACTGAAACATGCTAATAATTTACCAACTACCAATTTCCTGGGTCTATAGAAGGCAGGTAGGGGTCTGGCTAGAAAACAAGGAATGCAAGAAGAGAACATAAAGAGAATTCTCCAGCATTAAGTGGCTTTGAACTTGGCAAAGACTGGTAAATATACAAAAACGGCCATCAACCCAGTCTCTGCCAGCAAACGACACATTTATTTTCTTTTAAAAATTCTTTTTATAAATATTCAAAATGTGTTATTTATTTTACACATAGGAGTGGTATGTCTGCGGGGAGGTATGCCTGTATACCTTGTGAGTGCTGGCGGACTGAGGATGCCAGAAGAGCACATGGGAACTGATCTTGGGTCTTCCTCAAGGATAACCAGTGTTCGCAACTGCTGAACCATCTCTCTAGCCCTGTATTTTATCAATATTTCTAAGGGCATTTAAAAGGCCTTGTTACTTATCTACCTACCTACCTATCATCTATCCATCCATCCACCCACCCATCTATCTATCTATTATCTATCTATCTATCTATCTATCTATCTATCTATCTATCTATCTATCTATCTATCAGCTATCTGTCTGTCTGTCTATCAAGTGTGTTTTTGTTTGCACTCACATACCACAGCACATGTCTGGAGGTCAGAGGACAACTTGTGGAAGTTGGTTTTCTCTTTCTACAGTGAGTCCCAGGGATCAAACTCAGGCTTGACAGCAAGCACCTCAGCTGCTGAGTCATCTTGCCAGCCTGTTTTTTTTTTTTGTTTGTTTGTTTTGTTTTGCTTTAAATATGGGGTGAAAAAATAATTGACACTTGTCTAATACTTTTTTTTGACAGAGGGTTTTTCTGTGTAACAGTCCTGGCTGCCCTGGGACTCGTTTTGTAGACCAGGCTGGCCTCAAACTCACAGAGATCCACCTGCCTCTACTTCCTGAGTGCTGGGATTAAAGGCATGTGCCATTCCCCAGCTACAGGCTTCCACTACACCCAACCTTGTCTAATAATTTTCAGCTAATCTCCTACGTACCCAAGAAAACATACACACATTCACAATTAGGTTTTTGAGACCAGGTTTTACTCTGTAGCCAGACTGGCCTAGAACTATGAAGCCCACCCTGGATTCCTTTTGCCTTAGTCTTCTGAATGCTGAGATTATAGGTGTATACCACCATGCCCACCAAACGATACTTTTACTATTTGACTTTCATTTAAGGACTATCCAGGAAGTTCCTCCTGCATTCCTGTCATTATCCCGAGGGTTGGGAATGCCGGGTGCTGAGTGATAAGAGACGTGGGTCCTTCCTTAGTTTACCTCAGTAAGGTATACTGTTGAATCCGTGTTCTAAGAACAGTCCTGAACTCATAGAAACCTCAAACATAGCTTTATTTCCTCCCTCAAATGTCTGTGTAACAACTAGGTGACTGTAGAGATACAGAAGCCAAACATCTGCCTTCCTTATTAAGGATACATTAAGGTTGGTATATTGTTTAGGCAGTGAAAATGGAGGTCACCAAAATGTGAAATTTATGAATTTCATTTGATGAATTTTATAGTGATATTTTCTTTCTTCCTTTCTTTCTTTTTATTTATTTATTTTTTTGTTTTTCGAGACAGGGTTTCTCTGTGTAGCCATGGCTGTGCTGGAACTTGCTTTGGTCTACAGAGTTTCTATGTGTAACAGCCCTGGTTGTCCTGGAGCTCTCTTTGTAGATGAGGCTGGCCTTGAACTCACAGTGATCCACCTGCCTCTGCCTCCTGACAGCTGGGATTAAAGGCATGTAGCACCACTGCCTGGCATAATATTTTCTTTTGTATCTTATAAATCTTAAGAGACATGAGTACCTCAAAAACAGTTTAAAAGGATGCAGCTCAGTTGATGGAGTGCTGGCCCAGCCTGAGCTTGAACTCCAGCAGTGCACAGACCAGGCTTGGTGGCACACGCCTACACTAACAGCACTCAGAGGTTCGGAGGTTAGCCGATCAGAAATAAAGGTCATCCCTAATGATATGGTGAGTCTGAGACCAGCCTGGGCTACGTGAGACTCTGGCTCAAAAACAAAACAAAACAAAACAAAAAACAAAAAAAACCAAACCAAAACAAAAAAACAACCCAATACTTTTTATTGCCACTTCAACTTAAAAATTAATTTTTAAAGTTTAAGACATTTAACTGGGAGCCAGAGGTGACAAATGTTTAGGGCAAGCAAGGCCCTGGGTTTAATCCTCAGAACTCTTCCAAACGAGGGAAAAGTGAGTATAATTAGTTGAAGAAATCACCGAGCTTAAGTCCTTGGCTGCTAAAAGACCAGTATCAAATATCAATGATAAAGTTTTTTAAGTTAACAAAACAAAACACCTTGCCCTTATACCTTTTTGTTTTTGGTTCTGTTTTCTTTTGAGACAGGTTTCAACGTGCAGCCCTGTCTGGCCTGAAAGTTGCTACATAGACCAGGCTGGTCTTGAACTCACAGATATCAGCCTGCCTCTACTTCCCCAAGGATGAGATTTAAAGGTTGTGTGCCAGCAGGCTCAGCCATTGCCCTGTAACCTTAACTGTTACTTGCTTTTCAAATTATGTAACTGTTTTTTCTCAAAAACAAACAAACCAACCAAAAAGTAACTCCTTTCTTTCTCTTCTCTCTCTTCCTCTCCTTTCCTTCAAGTACAGCCAGGGAGGTGTTTACTGCTAAGCCCAAGGACCTGAGTTCAATCCCTGGACCGAGAGGTGGAGACAGTACCAATTCCTACAAGCTGTCCTCTGACCTCCACATGTGTGTTGTGGCATGTGCACATCACATATATGCAGGCATGTACAACTAAATAAATATGTAATAAAATTTTATTTTAAAAAGCAGTTGGTTGTAGTTTGAACCAGTTTGTAGTTTGAAAAAAAAAAAGCTGTGCTGTAGTTTGAATGAGAATGGCTCCCAGAAGGTCATACGATTGAATACTTGGGCCTCAGTTGGTGGAACTATTTGGGAAGGATTGGGGGTGTGGTTCTGTGGAGGAGGTGTGTCACCAGGAGCCACTGAGGTTTTAAAAGGGCTCACGGCATTTTGAGCTAGTTCTTTCTACCTCATGCGTGGGGTCTGAGATGTAAGCTCTCAGCAACTCCTGCCATATGTCTTCATGTTGCCATTATGGATCCTAACTCTCTAAAACTGTAAGCCCAACTAAATTGCTTTCTTTTGTAAGTTGCCTTGGTCATGGCTCTTTATCATAGCAATAGAAAAGTAACTGATACACATTGGGAGGGGTGTAGTTCTCTTGGTAAAGCATTCATCAGCATATGCAAGGCATTGAGTTTGATGACTAGCATTATGAAAAAAAAACCCCAAAACAAACCAACAACCCTCCCCCCACCCAATGTAATTGGGACGGGATATTCTTCCCCAGGGCTGTGGTGTTGATAAAAGAACAGAGACTTGACAGACCGTCTCGATCATCAGCCCTTCTCTGTATTTTTAGATTCTGTATTCATCATATTTAGATCAAAAATTAAATTTTAAGTTTTACAACTCTTTTTTTTTTTAAATTTAAGCTCTCAAAAATAATGTGATTCTCCAAGCCCAAGAGTACCCAACACAATTAGTCACAAAAAAATTACTTGTTGTGCAAGGGAAAGCAATTTTGCAAATGAGGATTAGAGGTATGAGACTTTCATCTTTCTAAAATACTGTTTGCTGGATGACATAAACAACCATCAGATTAATGAGCAGAAATGGGTAGAAATGTATCAAACTCACTAAGATAAAAATTATTCCTAAAGAATGGCCTGGGGAAGCCTGAAGGATCCATGAATCCTAGGAGATGAAGTTCACACAGGAATCAGGCTAAAAGAATAAGGGTAACTTATGCCAGAAAACAGCCAACATCCTCAGTAGGCATTAAATGTTTTCCCACATTTAAAAGGAGACTGAACGTTTTCTGGAGAAATGTCTTGGGGGGGTAGGGGGCGGAGTTTTCTGGCTCACAGTGAACACTGGGAGACTTTAGCTAGAATATGCCAAAGTATCATTTACCACCAAATCTTAAAGGACACTGAACCGACTTAAGAGCAACACAGGTCACAGCTTGACCCTGTGGAGGCTCCTCTGTACTTATCATCTGCGTGATTTGATGTTTCTTTTCCCATTTAACTTACGAAGGTGATATTTACCTACAGACAAAACACTCTGATTGAAAAAAGAGGGACCAAAGCCCATTCTCACAGCAGGGACATTTGGCAGAGTTTCACACGGTGAACATGGTTTCTACCCTCATGCTAGTGAGGCTGCAGAGGGCTACCAGAAAGGGCCCTGTTCAGGGCTGCCCGCCAGGGTCTCCCAGCACTTCTATGCTGAAGGTCATGGATCTTTGTCTTATATATTTCAGTAAGTGTGACTGGGGGCAAACTGCTCAATCATTCCAGACCTTTGTTTCCTTAGTGAGATGAGACAAGAAAGCCATATGTTGCCTGTGCAAGACCAGAGTGGATGAGTGCAAAACCATATTGTGGACACAGAGGGATAGGGCTGTCTTTCTTACTGCTAGTCTCTCTATCCCACAACTTCAGAAAAGACAGGCTCAAGCAGGGCAGAGTGGCACACAAGCCTTTGATCCCAGCACTCCAGAAGCAGAGGCAGGCAGATCTCTGTGGGTTCAAAGTCAGCCTGGTCTACAATGTGAGTCTGGGACAGCCAGGGCTCTTGTTGCACAGAGAAACCTTATCTCAAAAACAAACAAACAAACAAACAAACAAACAAACAAAAAAAAACAACCAACCAACCAACCAAACAAACCCCAAAACCAAAAAACAAAAAGGAGGTTCAAACCTGGTCATAGTTGGTGTGCATTTGTCACCCCAGCTATCTGGGAGGCGAAGGCAAGAAGATTACTAGTCTTGAGTGTGCCTGGGCTACACAGTGAGACCAAACTACACAGTGAGCCTGGAAAAATTGGCAAACTTTGTTGCAAAATAATTAAAAAAAAGATAATAATAAAGAGCAAGGATATGGCTCAGGGGAAGAGAGCTTACCTGAGTCTAATAAATACCCTGTACCATGATAAGGAATACAAGTAAAAGACTGAAAAATGTAATGCTTTTTTTTGTCTTATTTATACAGAATGAGGCATACACCTTATATCTTTCTGAGTGATCAGACATCCAAGCTACAAGGGTAAGACATAGCCAGCTACGTTGGCATAAGCCTGGGATCCCATGCTCCAAAGGCTGAAGCAGGAGGATTGCAAGTTCAAGGCCATCACGGGCTCCACAGTGAGACCCTGTCTCAGAAAACAGCGAAACGAAAAAAAACGAAACAACAACAAAAAAGGAAGGAAATAGCTCGTGTCCATTTATAAGAGGGGAAGTAAAATGAAAAGTTCTTGAAGAAAAGAAAAATCCCAGCTCAAACAAGCAAGCCACTTAGATTTTACCAAAACATCCCAGAAAACTGCCAAAGGCGGCAGCGCGAGACCCCGGAGAAAGCGCATGCGCAGGAGCTGTTTCTCTAAGGACAGTAGAGGCCACTCAAGACGGATGCCAGCAACAAGAGGGTCCAATTCAACCCCGCTCAGCATCCGTACATGATGCATTTGGTCTCACAGAGCTTAAAATGTCTTGGGTCAGGGGAATCGGGCGCCATCCTCCACTCTGCCTGCTGGGACGGGCTTTGCTTTAAGCCCTTTAAAGGAAAGCCAAGAAAAGTGATCACACAGGCCAAGCTGTGTGAACTGCACGTCTGTGTGCTGGGCAACACCAGAAGGGACATCTGGTAGTCTCTGGAGGTTATCAGAGCGAAATAAATGGTTTTAATTTTGTGTCTATACAACCTAGGGATGAGAGTCAATTTCACCCAACGGTCTCTGGCATGTACCATCTTTCCCATGAGGGGCTATAGCACACGAACAGAACTTAGAGACAGCAGTGGATAAGGAAGGGTGTGCCTTTTCCCCCTTCCCTCTGTTAGGGATGAGGAGCCACGGCTCTATGACCCAGTAGCAGCTCGGCACACAGGTGAGGGGCTATTGCAGCACCAGCCGAAGACGCGGTTAGTGTTTGCATAGCATTTGGCATAGCGAATGGATCTCACACCAAGGTACCCACGTTACCTCGGCCCCAGATTGCCCACAGCTGCTCAGCACGGCAGAGAACATCAAACAGCCTCCCCCTGCCCCAGGCGTCTGCCCCACCCACCCAAGCCTAGGAAGCCACAGGAGAATATAAGCAGAGAAATAAAATTACATGATTCTGCCCAGGCTTCCAAACATACAGGTTAAAAGAAAAGTTTTAAATTAAGGCATAACTCATGATCAAAAGTATCAGGGATAATGCTGTTTGAAAAATAGTACTTCCTATATTTCATTTTATTTTACTCATTTGCTTGGAGATAGGCGCTCACTCGACAGCCCAGGCTGGCCTTGAACTTGCGACCTCTGGTGTGAGCAGCCCCTCCCAGCACTCTGAACGTGCAGCTTTGGAACCACGCTGGAGAGAATAAGGTTTTGCAGGCAGAATTCTACCTTACTTGCGGTCAGTAACACAGAGGAGCCACTCTAACAGCCAAGCTGAGAACAACCAGGTCGGAATGTATTTTGCTGGGTGGTTATCAAAAGCTACTGATGTCAGAGGGATGGGGATGTATCTTGGTAGCAGCAACACAAGGACGCTTTCAGACACACCCACAGCTAGGTGCACAGTTACTTACGCCAAGTAAATGCAATTCCTCTAGGTAGATTAACTTCAGAATCTGGGCAATGCGCACAGACACATTTAGAGAGATTTCGGTATTAGTTCATCTGATTGAACTTTACAATGACCATCTGCTTTCTTTTACAATGACCCTCAAAGGTGCCTCTCCCCCTTTAGCTAAGGAAACCTAAGATGATGTGAAAATGAGTTCAATAAAATAGGAAGAACACTTAGGAGGAAAAAAAAAATCACAGGTCAAGGTTACATTCATGCAAAACGGCATTACCAAAAGCCACATTTCATTTGTAAAGTCAGGACTCAACCACACGTCTCTTAATTTCTTTGAAAGCGTTTGGAAGGCAGTCTGGGAAAAGGACTTCCAACCCACCACCAGGCAATAGGACGAAAACATTCCAGAACTTACAATCTTCTTCTCGGGTTTGCTACTGTGCTCTACTGGCATGCTGCTGCCATTGCTTCCTGGGGGTACAATGCAGCCAGGGTTATGTGCCTGGGGCGGAGGCATGCTCTGAAAAGGTTAAGACACACAGATGCATCACACACAAGAGACGGTCACAGCCAAAACACCTACTAAGTACATGCATGTTAGAAATGGCAACAACACTTTCATCACGTGTGAGTAACGGGGAAGCCAATGTTACAGGTCAGAGTTAAACTACTGGTGAAGCTTGACTAGCAGGCGCATAACGCTGTGTCAAGGCACATCACATCATTAGTTCGGTAAACAAGTGGACACACGAAGGCCTGTCACGTCTTCAAAATGCGCATCCGGCATCTCTTTCCGGCATCGACCAGAAGCTGTCGATGCAGAGAAGTGAAACCGTGGTAGTAAAAAAAATCAAAACCTCCTGCCACGGCCCTGCATGCTGGAGAAAGAAGGCTTCTGAGAGTGGGCTCCGCGGAACGACGTGACCCAGGCATGCTCACATGCAGCGGCCAACACGCGGCTGCAAACCACTGCACCCTGACCGCAGCGCCGTTCCTCCCTGTTCAGCTCGGCAAGGAGAAGTCAAACATTTACCTCTTGGCTTAGGAGCGGTCTCGCTTCAAGGGCTAGCCTTTTCTTATGCTCCTCTCTTACAGGCATTAGGGGTTTGAAAAACTTTGGTGGCTGAGGAGAGAATGCTTTAAAAGGGCTCACTGTTAAGGCATGAGGATTCTCTGACGGACAACCTGAGGAATACAAAAAGGACACGAGTTTACAGATAGCAGAGCGTGTTCACAGGCACACAAGAGGCCAGGCCATTACCCAGTGCTGGTCCCCGGCTTAGGGACGCACTGAGAAGTGACTGCCTCATCGATGGAGGTACACAGCGAGGAGTTCACAGCTGGATGCGCTGAGCGGAGGGAGCAGGGACACTGGGAGCACACCTCTGAAGGGTCTATTTGTCCCTGGTTTCTCCCTTGCTTCTTGAGGTGTGAAGTATTTGCTATCACAGCCCCTGTCCACTACCATGTTCTCCATGCAGCAAGCCGACCCTCGATGGAAAACCTTTGAAGCTGGTGAGCCCAAGTCAGCCTTTCTTCCGTCACACTAATTGTTCTTCGGTAGTTTGTCACAGCCATGGAAAGTGGACACTGCAGCTATGTAGCATCTGACGTGGCAGCGAATATACTATGTGTACACTTGGTTCGGCATGCCAATGGATGACGCAGAAATAGGGGTAAGTTTTAAGCTAGTGAGATGGCTAAGCACGCAAAGGCGCTTGCCAGCAGACCTGACGGCCAGAGTTTAATTCCTGGGACCTACATGGTGGGAAGAGAGAACTGACTTCCGCAACTTGTCCTCTGAACCTGACACGTGAGACACTCACACCTTCAGCTCCCCTCACACTCATGCAGTACAAACGAAACAGATGTAACTACAATACAATAAAACAAGAGAGAATTCCTTGAGTTGTAGAGAATTGCTAAAGGACTGGTCACTGAGAAAGAAATGAACAATTCAAACCTCTTTTCTTAAAATTATTAATAAATTAATTCTTATGCATACGGATATTTTGTTTGCATGTATGTCTGTGCACCACATGCATGCCTGATGCCCAGGAAGGCCGGAAAAGGGCATCAGATTCCCTGTGGGTGCTGGTCATCAAACAGGTCTCCTGAAACAGAGCGAGTGCTCTTAACCACCAAGCCATCTCCCTAGCTCCTTAATGCTTTTCGAGATCCAGCTTAAGCTGGTAAATTCATAGTAACGTCTAATAAACTCAAGCTGACTCTCCACCTCTGAATGCCTAAAATCATAATCTTTCATGTATATTTTGGTATTTATCATTGAAGTTGTATTTGCTATATGTAATTTACATGGCATTTTATCTATCCATCCATCCATCCATCCATCCATCCATCCATCCATCCATCCATCCATATGTGTGTGTGTAAATTTTTTTTCCTTTGAGACAGGGCTTTCTCTGTGTAGCCCAGCAGACCAGGCTGGCCTCAAACTCAGAGAGCTGCCTGAGCGCTGGGATTAAAGGTGTCAGCCACCACAGCTCTCCGGTTACATTTTAAAGGCAAACGGAAGCTCATCAGTTATATTCAGTGAATGAATATTATACACATTTCCTTATATGTCCCCTTTTCCTCAGCCTACATGGCTCTGTGGGACTATACTGATTTCTTATCTTGTCTGGCCTTTGTTTCCTTCTGTTCTCTTTCTAATTCTTGATCCTTGGTAGGTAAAGTAGAAGACAGAAGCTAATAGTTTTTTTACATTACTATAGGCTCCTGGTCTCCTCATTGTACTGGGAGATTATCTATTTACATAATAATATTGCCACTGACCAAATTCATTTCTGCATGCGGTTTTAGGTATTGGAGTCAGATTTTCTTAAACATTTGAGTATTTAAAGATGAGAGTGGTAAACACTCTTTGGTTAAGAAAACTGAATGACAATCATGTGTGTCTCAAAATAAGATCAGAACATGATGAACTGAAAAATGATTTGGAGAATTTTAATTACCACACAAAAAGTATTCTTTTAGGCTGGAGGGGGCTCAGCAGGTAATGTGCTTGCTGAGTGTGCCTGAGGCTCTTTCTGTGACCCTCAGCACCACTGAGACACATGCACAACTATTATCTTTGATATGCTGGACACACCGCAAAAAGAAATCCAGCCAGTGAACACGGGGCATTCTAGTTACAAGACGTTTTCTGAGTATCTGCTTAAGTGGGATTTGGCTTCCTAGCCAAGTTACAAAGGAATTCTCACCCAAAGCAATCTTTCCACCGTCACCTTCTTTGCTCCTGCGAGGCGAGTCCCTGGGCAATGTCCCGTAGCACGCGACATCTTGGTAACTGGAGCTGTAGTCAGACATGTCTAACTGGTTCTCAGGCCAGCCCTGCAAAGTGAAAACACAGGTCAACTGCGATGATGCCACTCTAAAAATATGTGGAAAGAAGCCTGGAGTTCTCTTCTCCCTCCTCCCCCCACTTTTTTTCTTATTTTTTATTTTTTTGAGACAGAGTCTGGCTATGCAGCCCTTGATCACCTCAAACTTACAGAGATCCATTTACCTTTGCCATTCAAGTGCTGGGGTTAAAGGCATGTACCACTGTACCCGACTCTTGGATTTTTTTTTAAAGTGGCAGTACGTGCTCCCCTCTTTTTAAACTTTTGTTACAAAACATTAGCATTTTATTATATTTTAAGATTTAATAAAGTCATTACAAATTAATGAAAAAAGATTTTTAGCAGCTTAGCCTTCACTATGTAGCCCCGGCTGACCTCAAACTCAAGAGACTCTGCCTGCCCTGCCTCTGGAGTGCTGGGCTTAAAGAGTGCACATCACGCCCTCTGTGAAGCCAGCTTTGAAAGCCTAGGTAGCCCCTCCCCCCCCTCCTTAGAGGCAGCGGATTGCATTAATCTGGTCCTTATCTGTGGTGTCTGGATAATTTAAGAGCAGACCAAGACACCTTTAAAGAAGACAACCCTTCCAGTCATAATTCTGCCAGATAGCAGCCCAAGCTGGGGTTGTCCATGGCAAACTAAACGGTCTGCTTATTTGACAGAAGCCTGAGATTGTTAACCATGACAGGGGAAACTCTTCATAGGAACTCATTTTCTCTTCTCAGGAGTTACTGCCTTCCAGGACTAAAGTTTAAGTTTCTTGACTATGTAAACAAAAATGATACGCACAGGGGCTGGCGAGATGGCTCAGGGGTCAAAGCACTTCTGCTGTTCAGAGGATATGGGTTCTGCTCCCAGCACCCACGAACAGGCTCACAACCACCTGTCAGCCCCGATCTAGGGCGCTCCAATGCCCTCTTCTGGTCTCTGTGGGCACTGCATGCAAACAGACACAGACACACATGCAGGCACACACACAATAAAATCTTCAACACACGCACACGCTTGCACAGAGTATGTTCTCAAGAACTTAGAAGGTGTTACAAGCTAGCTCACCCCATATACATACCTTATCATCTTCATCAAAGCCAGAGAGATCTGGCCGGCTAGAGGAGACCTGTGAGAGACGAACATTTTTACCAATACAATTCATAAATTTAATAATCATCTGTTTTTTGGTTTGTTTGTTTGTTTTTTTGAGAGTGGGTGTCACTATGGGCCTTGCTAGCCTGGGACTTGCACAGCCTTCCAACATCTACCTCCTGAGGGCCGGGGCTACAGGCATGTATCATGTATACCTATTAATTTTCTTTTAAATTTATAAATATATTGGCACAGACATGGCTGCAGCCTTGTGTCGTTCTTCCCTTGTTCCTGTTTTCTCTCATCAGGTATCATGACTACACTCAGCCTGGGGTTTATTACTTTCACACATATTTCTACAATTACATGTGGACATACGCTGATAAATAATATTTTGCATATTTTACCCTTCGTTAAGTGCTGTATCTCTATGCATGATGTTTTATATGTGTAATGACTTTTGGTCCCATTCTTCTATTGATGGCTATCTAGTCTGCATCTAATATTTTAAAACTTTTTTTTCCCTTTGGTTTTTCAAGACAGGGTTTCTCTGTGTAGCCTTGGCTGCCCTGGACTCACTTTGCAGACCAGGCTGGCCTCAAACTACTACAGATCTGCCTGCCTCTGCCTCCCGGAGTGCTGCGATTGCAGCGTGAGCCACTGCACCTGCCTCTTAAAATTTTTTATTTATATATATTTGTGTGTGTGTGTGTCTGTGTGTAGATCAGAAAACCACTTGCAGGAGCTGGTATTCTTCTCCACCATGTGGATCCTGGCAATTCAACTCAGATTGCAAGTGCTTTTTCCTGCTGAGCTATCTCAAAAAATTAAAAAAAAATTCCTCTTTAGAATTACTTTTTATGATTTATTTTTGTTTTATGTGCACTGGTGCATGTCCGTCTCTGTGAGGTGCCAGGAACCCTGGAACTAAAGCTACACTGCCATGTGAGTGTGGGAATGGACCCCAGGTCCTCGGAAGGGCAGCCAGTGCTCTCAACCACGAAGCCATCTCTCCTGCCCTTCTATTTCTTAACAGTAGTTCTCGATCCTTCAATTTTTTTTTTTTTTGTACTGTCTTGAATTCTCACTGGCAAGCGGTGAAGAAGGCATTTTAGGGCTAGTGATTTCTGTTTAAGTACCATTCACATTCCACAAGTACTGGTTTAGGTGTATTTTTCTTATCAGTTCTATATATGCTTTAAGTTGTATTATAAGCTCTTCCTTGATAAATAAGTTAATTAAGAGACTGTCTTATAAAAAAAAAATCAGTTACCTAGATGTGGCGGTACACACCCTTAGTCCCAGGACTTAGATGGTAAAAGCAGGTGACTTCTGCAAGTTTGCGACTCACCTGGGCTATATGACGGGATTCTATTTCAAAACAAAACAAACCACCCCAAAAGACAAAGCCGTGTGTGCGTGTGTGTGCGCGCACGCGCGTACACATTTCCTCTTTTCTTCTTTTGAACTACTGAGGATTGAACCTGGGGCCTTGCATACACTAGGAAAGCGCTCAACCACAGACCTATATTCCCCAGCCTGGGAGAGCTTTCAATTTATAACTGCTGAGTCTCTCATTACCTGTTTTGTGTGTGCGCATGTGTGCCTGCCTATGCTCATCCATGCAGACGGCAAAGCTGCATGCAGATGTCTTTTTCTACTGCTCTCAACAGCTCACTTTTTGGAGGCGGGGTCTTTAGCTGGGCTCTCGATTTGCCGTCTGAGGCTGGCCTGGCTGGCCCGCACGCTCTGGGGACCCACCAGTATCTGCACTCCGTTCCTGGGCTTACAAGAACACACCGGCCCCGCCTGGCTCTTCTACAGTCCCCAGGCTTGTGCAGCAGGACTTTACACACTATAACATGGTGGTTTTCAAGCTGTGGGTCTCAACCCCTTTGGTGACAGGGGTTGAGTAAGCCTTTCACAGGTGTCATGTATCAGATAGCCTGCAGGCTATTTACATCATGAGTCATGACTGTGGAGATTATAGGTATGTAGTAGCAACGAAAATAATTTTATGGCGGGGGTGTATCGCTACAACATGAGAAGCTGTATGAAAGGGTCACAGCACTAGGAAGGTTGAGGACCGCTCTCTAAGGCACCCCCTAACCCATTCTCATGTGCTTCTAATGCTTGTGCTGCGCGTCAGAAGCGAACTGTGTAGCAGTGAGTGTGGCCACTGGCTCTGTGGCCTGTACAGCCACTGATTTTAAATTCCCTTCCGGCAGTTCTTCAGAGTGGGAAGGTAAGAAGTCCCAGGTTTCCCTTCCCTCTGCTGCCCCTGGGAAGAGACTGCTGTGGACCAGACTGTATGCTGATCTGCCCCTGCAGGCCATTTGTCAGGGGGATTTTCTACATGAACTGGCTGAGAAAGACCATCAGTCCAGGCAGATCTCTATGGGAGCCTGGCTGTCTGCTGCACCCTGGCACAGAAAGGCAGGATCAGCACTTCAGGGTGTCCCCTGCAGTGCCATGTGCTGTTAGCACCTCATGTGGCCCCGGATGCCCCACCCCCATTTCCCGGAGGGAGTCACAGGAGCAGCAGGCCCGGCAGTGTGCACTCACGTTGTGAACGTTCGGCGTGCTGAGGCTTCTCCGAATGTGCCGGCTTTTGGTGGAGAGAGCCTCCTTGACCGTGACAGCCTGTAAACACAGAGATGAAAAGATGACAGCTCTGACTGCCTTGTCGGGTTATAGACCGACCATGTGTTTATCTTAGAAGATTCAGAAAACAGAAGGGTAAAAACCACTTTAAGTGTACACACACACACACACACAAAACAATATTTATAAGACCAGTACCACATGTGTTCAAAATAACAACAACAACAAAAACCCCAAACCAAACCTAATCTTCAAAAAAGAAAAAAAAACATTAAAAATTCAGAACACAAACCAGGAAAGCTGCTGAGCAGGAGACGTGCTATGAATTGATGCAAGTATACGGAAAAACCAAACAAAGACGTCCCTGAGAGGGTGCTTCTGGGTGTCACTTGTGTCCTGATTTCAGGACACTTTTCCAGTAAAAGGAAACTGTTTGAAAAACACCAATGGCATCGCTCTGGCCACCCAGCACACCGTCTAATCAGCAGCGGTCCCGAAAGAATGCACCCAGGTTACATATCCATTGTGGTACCACCACTGAGTGTGGAGTTTTGTATTGATGTTATTGTTTAGTGTATCTTCTGACACGGGGGATCTCATGTGGCCTAGGATGGTCTTGGACTCACTATGCAGCCAAAGATAACTGAACCTGTGAGCCCCCCGCCTCCACCTCGCAAAGGCTGGGGTTACAAGTGTACGCTGGCACTGTGCCCGGTTTACACAGTTGTGGAGTTCAAACCCAGGTGTCCAGGCTTCCTGGGCAAACTCTCTGTCAACTCCGAGTGCATGATCTCAGATCACGCGTCACAACAGCAACTCAGGAGCCTAACTACTGGGAATACAGTGGCAAAATGCGGTTTAACTTAAGCACTTCGGAGCCCATTGACGGGCGCTGCGTGGCCTCATAGCTCTGCCTTGCGGTGGAACTTCTGGCCTCAAGCTCTTCTTTGAAAAAATGAATTACAACAGCACTTACATGCAACGGTCATCTTGACCACGAAAGCAGATAAGGTACCTACGTTATCGGAACACTGTGATTAGGGCCTGAGTGTGGCAGCACACATCTGTAATCCCAGCTCGTGAGAGGCAGAGGCAGGAGGACAGCCGCAAACTGGAGACCAGACCAGTACATACACTGAGTTCTAAGCCAGGCAGGCCTCCTGGGCAAGATTTTATATCAAAATAAACATGTACATGCACACATAAAACATATACACACACACATGCAACACACTAACACACACATCAAACAAATAAACACATCCAAACACATGTAGAGTACACACAATACACATATACCACATACCACATACAAACATATAATATACAGAGCACACACCACACAGAACACACACACAACACATAACATACAAACACACACATACAACATAGCACAAACACATGCATATACACCACCCACATGTAAAATACACACAAGACTCATATATACCACATATACACATAACACATACCACACACATACACATAAAACACCTAACACATGTATATGTGCAACACACAAACACACACACATTTTAACTAATAATTTTCTTACACCCTGACTGCAGTTTGCCCTCCCTCCTTTCCTGGTCCCCCCCTTCCCCCTCCACTTCTCTTCAGAATAGGGGAGGCCTCCTATGGCTGTCAACCAGCCCTGGCACATCACCTTACACTAAGACCAGGCGCATCCTCTCCTACTGGCGCTGGATGAGGCAGCCCAGTGTGAGGAAAGGGCCAACCTGGACCCACAGGGCTCACAGAGATGGAACTGCCAAGCAGGGACATGCACGGGACTGACCTAGGCCCTCAGCACATATGTTACAGTTGTGTAGCCGAGCCTTCATGTGGGACTCCTCACAGTGGAAGCAGGGGCCGTCTCTCACACACTTACATTCTCGGCAGCTCCCTTCTCTAAGAAAATGGTTACCCAAGCATCCCCTCCGGGCAAACTCTGAGAGGTGCTTGCCTTAGGGCTGCACTGGCGGCCACTCACCTGCCTGAGCCGCTCCAGACTCAGGATGTTCTCGACCTGCAGCACACCTCGTGTGTACTTCTCGATGTACGTCTCCCCGTCCAGAGTGCCCTCATTCTCACTCCGTGCCGCCAGGAGGGCCAGCGTTTCCCGGTCCTCAATCTCCTCAGTCGCCTGCAGGCACAGAAAGGAGGCGACTGTTGTTCTGTGAATGGTGCTTTCCTGAGTGCTGCCATGCGCTTTCAAAGCACAATGAACGCTCCCCGGACGCCTTCACATTTTGACACGGCAAGAAGCAAGGAGTGTTACCTTTGGTATATTGGACACTATCTCATAGGTCACGCCGCAAGAGTAACAGATGTTTATCAGCGATATTCTTCTCTTCAAACTCTGGGTGAAACTCTGATAGAAAAGGAAAGGAAAGCTGGATTAAGCTGTGTGAAAATCTAAGACAAATGTTTCATATTCTGCATAGTGAAAAAGTATTATAAGTTCTTCAAGTAGTATAACTATTTTCAACAAAACAGAAAGAAAGAGAGAGAGAAAGAAAGAAAACCCTGAACCTAAAAAAGCCATGGTGGCTCATATCTAAAATCCCAGTACATGGGAAGCTGAGGCAGGAGGATTCTTTATCAGTTTCAAACCTGTCTCAAGCAACTAACTAAGTAAACAAGAAAAAGCAAAGAGCAGAAAACAACAAAATTAAACCAAACATTAAACCTAAAATTCCTGTCTCTAGAGGACAAGACGGTTCTGAGCAAAAAGGCATTTGTCTGCATGCCCGAGACCTGAGTTGGATCCCCAGGATCCACATTGTGGATAAGTGTACTGACTCCTACAAGCCCCACAAATGCTTTGTGGCATGCAAGTGCAAACACACACTAGATAAATATATAAATGTAATAAAATTCTCTTTTAAAGCATCCTGTCTCAGCGTGGTGGTGCACATCTGTAATCCCAGCACTCAGGAGACAGAGACAGGAGCATCTCTGTGAGCTAGGGTTACATAGCAAGCTCCAGCTGAGGCTATACAGTGAGACCACAAAGAGCAAAAGCCCAGCTGTGAATTGGGGGTGTGTTGTGTGTGTGGCACAGGGGCAGAGAGATGGCATCCCCAGGGGTCTGTAGTTTTCATCTACTTCTCCTTGTGCTAACTGCCCTTTGTCTCTCCATTGTTCAGCCAGCTTTCCTAGGACAATCTGAAGAGCACAGGGAGGCCAGTTTCACTGGTGGACCCTCTGCTGTAGGGTGTGGCAAGGTAGTAGGAGTCTCTGTCACTAACACGGGCCTCCCGTATCAGCGGTTACTAATGTAGTTAGCTATAGCTACTGCCTGCAAGAATTAATAGTCTGTCCCCCCCAACCCCGGAAAGGTTTATTTGTCTGTGTGTGGGTATGAGCATGCGTGTGTGGGAACCTGAGGAGGACAGAAAAGGGCACTGGATTGGATCTCTTGGAGCTGGAGTTACAGTTCAGTGCGAATCAACTGACACGGGTGCTGGGAACTAAACTCAAATTTGCAAGATGCTCTTAAGAGCTGAGCCATGTATCCAGCCCCAAAGATTACTGATACCCTAAGCAGCGACCGCGCTAAGGTTAATGAGTTTGGGGGCTAACATTTCCTTCCATGGTCTTCACCGGGCCATCACGGTTACATGGGTTCCGCCACCACTGTTTACTGGTGTACAAAACATGAGGTGATAACCCTAATGAACAGGTATGGCCAGCCGGCCCTGTCACTACCTGCTTGTTATAAACATTGGCTGCAATCCGCTTCCTCAGCACCAGCTCCATTGCCGCCGGGTGGCTCAGCTGGACCGTGGTCTTCACGATCAGGTAGATCCTCTCATTCTGTGGGGTGACCCGATTCAAGTGAACAGAATCGTGCACGGAGGAGTCCCAGGCGGCTGTGGCTGAAACCTGGGGGTAGCAGGGTGTGGGGTGACAGAAGCAAGCCACATCAGTTTACAAGACATCCCAGAGAGAGAAATCAGTTCTACTTGCCATCATCAACTTGATTTCTTCCCTCATCTTGACACAGATGGCATTTTGTTCAATGGCCCCCTACCCAGAGAGCCCTGGGGAGTGGAGGGGTGGTGAATTACCTCGTCTTCACCATGCTTTATGATGGGCAGGTAGAAAAACTGACTGCCATGCTCCTTGGGCAGGATGGAGTTCACACCCGACGCGTGGGGGCCCACCAGCTGCTCGTTGGCACTGAGGTCGTCCGCTGACCACACGAGATGAAAATAGGGCAAAGAAAGCCAGCTTTTAAGCAAACAGTAACCTTTTAAGATATGCCTTTTAAGGGGGCTGGAGAGATGGCTCGGAGGTTAAGAGCACTGGCTGCTGAGTTCAATTCTCAGCAACCATGTGGTGGCTCACAACCATCTATAATGAGATCTGGTGCCCTCTTCTGGTGTGCAGGTGTACATGCAGGCAGAACACTGTATACATAGTTTTCCACTTTCTATTTATTATATTTTTTGTTAATTAAAAAAGAGTCAGCCTAAAAAAGCAATGGGTTTCGTGACGTCATTTTCTCCTGTGATCCTTCTTGTGGTCTCCTTCTCCTTCCTGATGTCAGGTCACATATGTGGGCCATGACCCTCTCTTTTTCTTGCTACCTGAGCTCTCTCCTCTTTCTGTCCCCCAGACCCGATTTCCATACCTCACATAAGATTTTTTTTTAAAACTTAACGGTTCAGAGACTGAACCCAAGAACTTCTGTAAGCTCTACCACCGAGCTACACATTAGTTCCCAAATACACTTCTGGTGGATAGAGTGAGGTACTCATATTTTGGTTTGTTCTTTTATTCCTTCTCCTACAATTGAAATAGATACTCCAAGATTCACAAAAGCAACTCCTGTTTCAAAATACAACTACAGTAGTTAAGAAGTTGCCTTGCAAGCTTCCTGTAGGATAGAGTGACTACCTTCCGCCCCCTTTCTTAGTACATCTTACTACCTAAATACTTTCCCTAAGCATGTTGAAGATTTGCGTGTGCTATCATGTCTGCTTTATTTCCTGTCTACGGGGTCTACTGAAGAGTTCATAATAAGGGATTTTGCACACTGAGTGTCACACTCAGGAACAAGTTACTCTTTCAATCTTGGAGGCTAAGCCATACCAGGCAAGTACTCTACCACCAAACTATCTGCCCATCTCGTTAAAAGTTTATTTATCTATGTGAGGGCTCATGTCTAAGTGCAGCTTTGGTGTGACAGGGCACATGTGTGTGGGGGGAGGGGATCAGAGGACAGCACTTAGGCCTTAGTTCTCTCCTTCTATCATGCGACACCCGGAGACAAATTCCAGGAGTCAGGTTCCCACACCTGCCCCTCTGCCTGCTGAACTATGCTGGACCTCACTCCACACATGCACACAGCACTTTTGGTCTTTGAGACAGCCTCTAACTCAGTTACCCTGGCTGGCCCTGAAGGCTGTATCTTCCTGTCTCAGCTTCCCACACAGCCTGGAGGATGCCAGGCTCAAAAAAACTATTGGGTGGTGGTTGGAGAAGTCTGAACTGATGACCTAGCATCAGTTCTCCACCACTGACCTATAGCCTCAGCTACGGAACAACTGTCGGTGCAAGGTGACAGCATGGTCATTTATTGTACCCAAACCACTGGGGGTGAGGGCCGAGGGCACTAGTCAGACATTCGACCCTCAGCCTTGCCAAACCTGACACAGAACCTCCAGGGCCTCTGCTTTTGCAGGTTATGTCAGTCATTAATCTCTCAGAGCACACATTTTGTGTTCTTGTTTGCAGTTTTCAATGTCCTGAGGTTAGACACCCCCATCTCTCCTCCAGTGACCTCATGCCCTGCTTTTGCATACGATCAGAGCCAAAGTGCCACCTAGTACGGCTTACCAGTAATTACCAAAGAGATTTACACATCAAAACAATGCAAGTCTGAGGAGACAATGGTCTTAGTTTGATGATGCTGGGACAGGTAGGTGCCAACTCACCATTCAGATCCAGGAAGAGAACCGGAATGTGTGTTTCCATCCCAGGAGGTGGGACCCTAAAGTCAAAAGCAAAATTTAATCATAAGAACATGTGTGTTTTATATTTTGTTAATTAATAAAGCACCGCAGAGCCATGGAAACAAAAGAAGCTCATATGGGGTTGCGGAATCAACACATTTCTTTCTTTTTAGATTTATTTATTATGTATACAGTATGTATACATGTGTGCCTGCACACCAGAAAAGGGCACCAGCTCACTATAGATGGTTATGAGGCACCATGTGGTTGCTAGGAATTGAACTCAGGAACTTTGGAAGAGCAGACAGTGCTCTTAAGCTCTGAGCCATCTCTCCAGCCCCCTCACATTTCTTTATTATGTCGTTTCCTATGTATGTACCTGTGTGTGTGTGTAAGGTGGCACATGCGCCATGGCAGAGGACAACCTGCAACAGCAATTCTCTTCTTCTACCACGTGAGACCAGAGGTTAAACTCAGCTTGCCAGGCTTGACAGCAGAGACCACTCAGCTCTATCTCCAGTAAACTATGTTATAAGAACATGCCATTTTTTTTTAACGCCCATGTTGCCACAAGTCATGGGAACTGTTGTAACAAAAGAACTGCCAGTCATATGCACTACAGGTGATTAACTAAAACAAAGATTACTTGAAGCCTTTCAAACAAACAGCTCAAAGGGCCACAGAGACAGCTCAACAGCGAAGCATACTCGTTCTAGGCCCTCTTTCGCAGGACTCAGGCTTAGCTCCCAGCACCCCACTGGGACTCACAACTCTCCACAGCCCTAACTCCAGGAGGTCTGATACCCTCCGCTGGCCTCTTCAACCACCAGGCACGTGTGGTGCACATAATGAACACGCAGGCAAAACACTCACATGCCTAAGAATAAAAAAATAAGTAAATGAAATAACACAGAGGCTGTTTCTTAAGAGTAGACCAAGTACTACCTGGGTGCTCAGGTCACTGATCACATCATGATTCAGGGTTCACTCTACACCAGGGGCTCTTAACCTGTGAGTCACATCCCCCACAGCAAACCTCCATCTCCAACAATATTTACATTGGGATTAATAGCAAAAATCACCGTTAGGAAGTAGCAATGGGAAGAATTTTATGGTTGGGGGTCACCACAACATGAGGAGCTGTGTGGAAGGGTCGTGGCATCAGGAAGACTAAGAACCATGGCCCCATACCATCAACACTGGCCAAATTAAGCACATGCCAGAGCAAATAAGGTCTACTTTCTGTGTTCTTCCTGTGTATTTTGAAACCTTCATCTCAGAAGGAGAAAATAGGATCCAAGCTGCTTATTTGGAGGAAGAGGGGAATGTAGCCTTTTATTCCCAGTAAGGGAAGATGCTGGCCGTGATAGGAAAGCTATCATCGGAGGACAGAGTGCTGGAGACAGGTGGCCCTTCCCTCAGCTGTAGCTGTTGATCCTGGAAAGCCACCCGCATGGCTTGACAGAGGCGATGCTCAGCACCCTGCCAGAGCTGCGAAGAGAAGGGTGGCCTTACCAGTCAGCGGGCGCCCCCGGGATCCCGCTGCCGGGGGCCGGTACCAGCACTGCATTCCTCTCCTCCGTCAGCCCCACCCACTGTTCCACCAGTCTGGCTTCCCGCTCGACGTCATCTTCTGTTTTCTCTGTGGAATGACAGCAGGACGTGAGTGACAGCAAAAGAGACGGGGCCACTGCTGAGTGTAACACAGCACATCCACGTGGTTTGTATGTCTACCACGTTCCAGAGAGGGAGCTGCAGTTCTCAAGACTAGGCACAAGCATTCAGACTAGGGTAGGATGTGACGCCAGCTTCAGGTGGCAGAGGCCAGAAGAAATACACAGGAGCCAGAAGGTGGGGATTGTATTATGGGTGCTGTATCTATGGAAGGGTTAGGAACACACGCCACATCTATTTCACACACTTGTGAGAATGAACCAGTTTGTTAACGGGTGTGATGTGGCTTACAAGAATGACAAGCCATGTTACAAAGACAGAGGATTTAACAGTTTCCTATACCTCCCTCTGTAAAACTTTATTTGCTTTTATGTTCATTGTGAAAGGATTCTACTGGATAAATTTTTAAATCTTTGTGCTCCTAACTCAGTTCTGGGGTTCCTAGAACTCATTGCATTTTCACAGTGGACTAGGCACAGACACAAACCTACACTGCACACTGGGCTAGGATGGTTTACCAGGGAGAATTTTGTTGATATGAAATGGTGCAACACCCACATGTACTGGTACAGCATAAAGAACCATGAACGACCATGAAGTCAAACTGAGGTGTTTGATCATCTGCCTATCTATCTATCTATCTATCTATCTATCTATCTATCTATCTATCTATCTATCTATCTACCTACCTACCTACCTACCTACCTACCTACCTATCTCCCTATCATCTATTTATCTACCTACCTACCTATCTTTTGTCTATCTATCTATGTATCTATCTTAGGCAGGTGCTTCCTTATCACCATGTAGACCATGCTTACCTTGAGCTTGCAGAGGTAACCCTGCCTCTCTCTCAAAAGCTGCTATTAAAGGTATGAGCCACCATACTTGCCTCACAAGGATTTTTTTTTCTTTTTAACTTTTTTTTTTGTTGTTGTTGTCACTGTACAACACTGAAAAAAGCTGCACCTGGAAGAGTTTAATCTCGGGCACAATTTTTTTTAACATGTATTTATTTTGTGTGGGGAATGGGACAAGCATACGGCAGCAGGTGTGGGCACGAAAGGACAGCCTGTGAGAGTCAGGTCTGTCCTTGTACCGTGTGGGCTCTGGGGACTGATCTTGTGCCTCCAGGCTTGGTGGCAAGTGCCTTCGCCTGCAGAGCCATCTCAGGAACCCCATCGCGTACCTTTCTTATTGCTGACTTTTTTAATCTGTTCGTCTAAGTATTCCCGACGTTTAATGAGTGCATCTGACCATCGCTCTCTTACACAATTCAAGTCTTCTTCCTGGCAACGAGAGAGGGAAGATTTTCTTTCTCTAATGAATGTATAGACAATGATTCATTTTGCGTTAAAAAAAAAAGGTATTTAAATAGATTGGTAAACTTTTCATTAGGAAAGGCCATCGAACATCACAATGATTAATTAATATGTGAGAAAGCAGAAGTCGCAGAATGCCCCATGCTAATCAAGGATGCTGGCACCCAGAAATCAGAGCCCCTGGATCTTCAGGAGGACAGTTAGGGTGAAATGCAAGACAAGCTCAAAGGATGCGGGAACAAGATGATTTCTGTGAAGTATGTGTGTGCACCCACATCTGTGTGTATTTACACGGTGGCGATTCAGCAGAAGTTGTATGCCTTCAAGCGGAAAGGCACCATAAGCAAAGCTCAAAGCACAGAGCATCAAATGGTAGAGAGAATGACAGGCATTTATGTAGTTCATAGTTCAATGGCCTTCTTACTGATACGTGGTTTTTCCGAAATCCAAACAGGTCAGCAGAAAACCTTCCGAACTTGCTGCAAAGATTTTATAGCCAACCACCACCAGAAGATAACCAAGTATCTCCCATGCAAAAGCTCCACATGCAGTCAGCCATGCTTGGAGAAATCCCGGAAGCGGCTGCTGGATCCACTGGGAACATGGCAGGAAGCACGCCCAAAGCCGTGAGATGTTAGCCGAAGGCACAGCCGAGCCCTACGACAATGCTGACCTTCTCCCCACAAGGTCTTTGCTCACTTTCATCCTTTCTTAGTAAAATTATGAGTAAGGAAAGGAAGATCCATCAATTCTATCCCAGATGCTCCTTGGCCCAGTTCTCCTAATGAGGATGCTGAATAGACAGAGGGAACCCTGAAGCTTTCCCTACAGCTGACGTACAGGAGAACCCATCCTGTCAACCCGGGAAAGTGGGAAAGCAGTACAGCAACTGGGAAATCATGGCTGAAACTTGCATCCCAGCTGACTACTTTGACAAGGACCCCAACACCATCCATGGCTGTCAGGCTAGTTGAAGCTAAGTGGGTATATGTGTCATACCTGCTCATCCCCCACATCTCCATTTCCCACAAGAGAGAGCTGCTATTTAAGTTCTCAACATGATGAACTAAGCTTGACCCTGATGAGGGGGAAACTGGTTAAATAAAACAAAACAAAGGTCTGTGCACAGTCTCCAAGCTTCTTGCCCGATGGGAGTGCTTTTCTTTTTAAAAGTCAAATGGCATGTAGAGTAATGTTACTCTTCCAGAACTGAGAGGCAAAGTGTAGCTTAGTGGAGGAAAGGTGAGAGTGGACCAGAAGACTGAACAGACAGCAGCGTGCCTTATGAGCATCTTAATACAGCCATTGTGGGCTCTCTCAGCAGCACTATACTAGCTGGTCATTGGAGCCAGCACAGCTAACAATGCAATGCCTGCTTACAGATTTGGAACGGACAGGAAAAAAAATAATCGGGAGAAATAATACTGTGTCCTTGATCACATACAAAGCGAATCAAAGCCAGTGAGAGACTGCGCACTCTCACCCTGGCCCTGCCCCCGCCTCCCCCGCCTCTGCTTTGCGAAGGCTGGCGATTAGCGAGAGCTGTGCCCCATGCACAGGATTCGACGGTGGCGGCAATACCTGATAACTATCCATATCATCGCCATCCTCCTCATCTCTCTGGTGGGGAGAAAATAAACACAAAGGACATGCATTTTGTTGTCTCAAATAGCACACAGGGAAAATATTTAACACATGTTACAATGGATGCCTCACACAGCATTTCACTGAACCCCAAAAGGTTAGGAAGGATTAAATTCATCTCTCTCTGTGTGTGTGAATGAGAGAAGACAACACTCGCAGATCATTTCTCTCCTACCATGGGGGCTCCAAGGCTGTCAGGCTTAGAGGAAAGTGCTTTTCCCACTGAGTCATTTAAACACCCCAGAATTTTTTTTTTAATAAGGAAAACAAATATTTTAAAGGAGAATTCTCTTAGAAAAGAATTGGAAGTAACATCCCTGGGCCAGGCCTTGTGCTACCATCCCTGGTGACATGTCTTCCAGGTAGGTTGTCTGAGGCTCGGGATGACTTTAGCAAGATGGAAAGGCTAACCTACAAAGGACTTAAAAGAGTCTCTTCTCACTGAGACCCTGAAGGATGAAACAATCCAAGGTTCACACAGACTGCTTGCTCAGGACAGAAGCTGGGACTCTAGTCTCTAACCCTAACAGCCATGTCTTTGAGTTAGAGTTGCTCCAGGAATGACAGGGGCCCTGAGGCTATGTGTGGCTCCTGGAAGCCGAGCCCCTGGAATGCAAGGGTTATGGGTGTCTGCTGTGGGAGGAGAACAGCTCCAAAGGCAGGGCTGCATTTTACAGTAATTACACAAAGTAACAATTTGGTAACTGACATTAGGCAGGACAAGGAACAGCTCTGTAAACAGGAGCTTGGGTAGAGACAATGTTTCTTAGAAAGGGGACTACAGAAACAGCACCGCCACCACCATGGCCAATTTAGGGTCTCACTGTAACTCACCATGTAGACCAGGCTGGTTGAACCTACAGTGGTCCTCCCGTCTCTGTCTCCCAAATTCTGGGATTATAGGGACACTCCACTATGCACAGTCAATTTTTTCTTTCCTGGTTTTTCTAGCCAGGGTTTCTCTGTGCCACCTTGGCTGTCCTGGACTTGATTTGTAAACCAGGCCGGCCTCGAACTCAGAGATCCGCCTGCCTTTGCCTCCCTGACTGTGGAGATCGCAGGTGTGTGCCACCACCACACCCAGCCCAGTGAAATCTTTTATTTAAATTTATAACATTTTTTTTAGTGACAAGAATATCAGAGTTGTTAAAGTGTAGTTACAATTATTTTTACATGTACATCTCAAAATAGATGACTTTAAAGTCTGTGGTCATCAATGGCAGTTGGAAGATAAACATTCGGTAGGAGCTGAATGTTCAAAGAATTTATCTTGAACTGATTTTGTTCTGAATGTCAAAGAACAAACAACTGTAACACATTACATTTTTGACTAAAAAGTTACTTTCATCAACCAAAATCCAGCCTGAGATTTCAGGCTACAACACAACACAGTATTGGCTTCAGCAATTAGGACAGAATAGCTGTAAAGTGCTGAGCCAACAAGAGTCTGTAGATATGACCTTGAACATGGTAAGGGAGGTATCACGGTAATGATTCTGTATGGCTAGTACCAGCTTTTCTCTTGAGATGCTGAGGACTGAGGCCAGGATTTCACCTGTTCATAATAAGCATGTGTCTTACCATCCGACCCCCCCCCACCCCCCAGCCTGGGTAGTATGCTCTTAAGGTAGCAAGCAGCACTGAGCTATGGTTAATTTTTTTCAAATCCTCATTAGCTTTTTTTGCTGCTTATTTTTAAGGACAGGGCCTCACCATGTCCCCTGGCTTGCCTGGAATTCGCTGTGTAAACCAGGCTGGCTTTGAACTTTCAGAAGAGATCTGACTGTCTCGGCTCCCCAGAGTGCATGCCACCATGACCAGCTGTGACCCCCCAAGATCAGTTTCAACTTCAGAGGCGAAGTTATTTTAGAACTACAAATAGACGGCTCAGTGCTTCGGAACATCTGCTGTGCTTCCAGAGGGCCCAGGTTTGATTCTCAGCACCCACATGGTGGCTCACAACCACCTATAAAGTCTACTTCCAGGTGATTCAAAAACCTTTCCAGCCTCCATGGGCACCAGGCCTGCCTGTGCTGCACCGACATACAGACATATACACAATCAAAACACCCATACACATAAAATAGCATAATAAAAATGAAAAAAAAAACCCTAAAAGCAATTCTTTTAATGGACTTGAAATGGGAACATTTCGCAAAACTGATCATTTTCATTAGGGAAGACAAAGATTAAGTTTCATGTTTCATCTGACAAAGGAGACTGGCTGAGCCATACAGCTTTACTGCAGACTCTGAGGCTTAGTGACGCCATCTCAGCATTTTAGAAAGAATTCAAGGTTTAAGTGGACTGGGAGGTGGACAGACAGCCTGAGTCTCCCGACTTTAAGTCTTGTCCTCATCCCAATTACCAAGTACTTCCTATGACTGCTTAGAAGGCACTGGCCCTGTGAGGGAGAGAGGATGCTCATAATCCAATGTCTTACTCACAGGCTATCAACACACAAGCGTGGTGAAGCGTCCCAGACCACACACCCCATGGCACTGTCCACTGCTCTCTCTCTCTGAAGGAAGCGCTCAGACTCTGAGCGGCAGGGACATCTGGTGGGTAAGGAGGAGGGCAGTGTCTAACAAAGCCCCAGGACCCTGCACTGATCTCTAGCTTTCAGAAACCTCTGCTCCAACACCATGAAACCAATGAGAAACATGCGGAAGAGGAACTGTTTCTCAGGAATGCCTGGGCTGTTACCCAGACTCCTCAGATAAATGGAGGGCCATACCTTCTCTCTGACAAGGCAGAGAGATGCTCTCTATCACCTGTGACTAGAGAGGACCCTGCTTCAACTGTGCCCAGTCCCTTGGAGCACACACATTCTTCCAAGCCATAGCAGGAGGGTAGTTACTAAAGTTTATTCTCCCAGGGCACAAGCTGGCTTTCTGCACTGCCCACCTTCCACAGTATCTCATGTAGCTCAGGCTAGCCCCAAATGCACTATGTAGCTAAAGCTGAGGATGAGCCTGAACTCCAATTCTCCTACCTCCACATTCCAAGCGCTAGGATGGCAGGCACATGCCACCATACCCAGCATCTTTTCATTTCTTATAAGAACAACAGACTTTGGGGATGGAGATTTAATGGACAAAATGATCATGAGCATAATTTTTATAATAACAAAAAAGAACAATAGAAATTGGTTTAATGTGAAGGTATGCAGGAACAATTTTCTAAAAGCAATGCTAGTGGATTGGGCCAGCAGTTAACATTCATATATATTGGGCCGGATGTGAAATAAAAGCAGCCCAAAGCAGACAACCACTAAAGATTTAAGAAGTAAATATTACCATAACATCAAACAGACAAAGCATTTTACATTCAGAAAAAAGGCAACAGATGGAGATGAGATTTGGGGGAGGTTACACAGTTAAGTTTTTTGTACTCTCAAATAAATTTTTTTTTGTACATCAATTTCCTTACAACTGCACTGATTTTTATTTATTTTTAAATTAATGTATTATATTTTTAATCGTCTGTCTGTCTGTCTGTCTGTCTGTCTGTCTGTCTGTCTGTGAGAGGGGTATGCACATGTGAATGCAGGTACCCTCGGAGACCAGAAGAGGGTGCTGGATTCTCCGAGAGATGGAGTTACAGATGGTTATGAGCTGTCTAACATGGCTGCTGGGAGTTGAATTTGGGTCCTCTGTAAGAACCGTATGCATTCTTAACTGATGAGCCAGCCCTGTAGCCCCTTGATCTTTTTTAAAATAAATTTTTTTTTTTTAATTTCTGCAATAGTGTATATAGAGCCCAGCGCTTTGGGCACATTCAGTAAGTGCTCTCAACAGGCTACCCGCTGTGTGCCCCAGACCTGTGTCCTACCTGGTAACTGTCCAGTCCTCTCTGCAGCTTGGTAGACCTGGCCGTCACGCAGCCAATGGATATTGACAGGATGGCTTCTACCATGAGCGGCAGTGTCCCTGAATGCTGTACAGGTTTCACCGTGACCTGCACTCTACGTGAGTGGCCCTGCGGAGACGAAGGTGGTGGAGATGCCAGGAATGGGGCCGGGGACAGAAGAAGGGTCAAAGGAAAACAATTTGAGAACACAAATAAAAACAATTGGGGTATTCCCGGAAACTCTAAGAGCAGAGCAGAGAAGGAGGCGTGAAAAACACACGAACGCTGTCACATACCTGCCGGAGCTGAAAGACACCTCCAGTGTTGACATCTTTGGCCTGGTGGAGTTCCACGGCAGCATATTCCCCTAGCTCATTCAGCTCTGAGATGGAGATCCACATTTCTATTCTTCGAGTCACTTCATTCCACCTGGAAATAAACCACACCCCAAAAAGCGATGTCACAACCGTTGCAAACGTCCATTCACTGAGCACGGCTGAGGGAAAGGCACTGTGCCGGGGGTGCCTCCCAGGTTATCCCACTTAACTCTCACACAACCCTGTGGTATGAACTCTTAGGCTGGCTAACTGAGCCATACCTTACAGTTAGTGATGGACACGGAATGGGTATAGAATTCCAGGGGCTTTGACAAACCCAAGTTAACTCTGCCTGTTTTAAACTGTCCTAAAAATGAAATCATGTGGCATAAACTGGAGTCTGGGTTTATTTAATTTGGCACAATGGATGAATGACTCTTTCTTTTTCTCACAGGGTTTTTCCATATAGCCCTAGCCGGTCTTGAACTCACGGAGATCTATTGTCTGTCTTCTGAGTGCTGTGACTCATAAAGGCACGCAATTCTTTCTTTTTCCTTTTTGATTTTTTGAGACAGGGTTTCTCTATGTAGCCTTGGCTGTCCTGGAACTCACTCTGTAGACCGCTGGCCTCAAACTCAGAGATCTGCCTGCCTTTGCCTCCCAGAGAGCTGGGATTAAAGACGTGTGCCACCAAAGCCCCCCCCCCAATTCTTTTATTTTTTTAATGTTCACTAATGTGTTCCTGGATGACTAATCCAGTGATTTCTTTATTCACCTGCTGAAATATACGTGGGTTCCTTGGGACACTGGGTATATTGGTAAAGTTGCCATGAACACTATTTGTGGACTTAAATTTTCATTTCTCTTAAGCAAACAGCTGGGTGTGAATTGTTGGGCCACAGAAAAGGCAAATGGTTGACTTTGTATTTTAGGGTTAGGGCTAGGGTAGAACACTTGTCTTGTATGCAGAAAGACCTACGCTCCGTCTCCAGAAATGCTATAAAAGGAAATAACAAACAAACAAAAACAAACAAACTGGGAGCTTTCTCTTACATTGTGGTTGCTTGTTTATTTTCATAGTTATGCCTTTAATGTAGAGTAAGCCCAACCTGGACGCTTTCCCTCCTATGGCTATTGTGGCCTGAGAACCTGTGACCATCTCAAATCATACTCTCTATAACGATAACCCCCCTTATCCAAGCAGCATGGCGCACACTGGTAATCCTAGCACTTGCTAAGGCAGGAGAACTGTAAGTTTGAGGCCAGATGGGTTATATAGTGAGCACTTGCTTCAAACAATATCATCATCATAATCATCAACAACAGCTCAGAGCATGGCAATTCAATACTTGGGTTGGCTCATGGGTTGAAGCCCCAGGGATCGAAGCCTGCATTCTCACTTACGGTCATGGGCTGGTCCTGACCCCTGGGCCCAATGCTCGCAGCAAGAACAAACCTGTCACGCAACGTTCTTGTCTTGGCGTGGAGTGAGTCGACCTCCCAGATGGAGCTTCCATTCCCGGCACACCTGTGGCCCCACACTTCAATTGCAAGGGCGCCATCGGAAATGAACTCCAAAAACTCTTCAGTGACGGTCACCACGTAGTCCTGGAACAAGCAGGAGGCAGGAGAACACCACAAGAGTCAGACATGACGGTACCCACTTATCTGCCCTCAGATTTAAACTCCACCTTCCTGTGTTTTGTAGGCTAGCGTGGAGGACCACCAGATTTAAATCTGGAAGGGGTCTAGGGGATGACTGGGTTCTCAACCTGTCTGAATTCAAACCTCTGGCCTTAGGAGCGGAGCTGGGATCCGCATTCTCTTACCTCAGCTCCCGGTCTGTTCCATTGTGCCACCCTGACCTCTGGTCGCTCCTCGCTGCACTTTGAGACTTACTGAGTAAGGGACTGGAACGACCTGACCCCTTCATGGCCTAGGCTCTTGCTTGTGGGTCTCACTTTACTTCCTCACGCTAAAAACAAACCCATGACTGCGGAAATTCACAGTTCCCCGAGAACGGTGGCAGGCCACCCGGAACACTCAGTTGGCCCACAGCCAAGCCACTTTCCTTCCCATCAGCCTCTGGAGTGGGCAGTCCAGGCAGAGACTTGGGTGCAGTTATCCCATGACTCATTTCCAGAAGCAGCTATTATGTCGACAGAATCGTATACTAGCTTTCACTTTTCTTTATTTTTCAAGCCAGGGTTTCTCTGTGTAGCCTTGGGTGTCCTAGACTTGCTTTGTAGACAAGGCTGGCCTCAAACTCGCGGAGATACGACAGCCTCTGCCTCCATAGTGCTGGGATTACAGGCGTGCACCACTGCACCCAGGGCTACCAAAAGAAAATGGTCTTAATCTTAGTTTAATCTACATACTTTAGAAGTGAAGACCAAACAAAAGAATCCAACAACCTCTAAAATCACACTGCTAACCCAGGGCCTGTGGGATCCACATGTATTTCAACAGCACACATTTAAAAGGCAGTTTTGTCTTCCCGATGGAAACAGTCCTCTGGATCCAAAGAAGGATGGGGAATATTTAAAAGACTATTTAAAATGTTTAAAAAGCACACAACAACAAAAATGGGGAACATTACTAAGGTGGAGGGGGGCAGAAATCAGCATGAGGGGGAAGGGTATGGGAAAAGGCAGTAACAGGAGAGGGGGATGAATTCAAACAAGGTCTAAGGACTCATGGATGAAAATGTCAAATTAAGGCCTATTTGTTTGTTTTCTGTTTATTTACTGGTTTTTTTGAGACAGGGTTTCTCTGTGTAGTCTTGGACTAGCTCTGTAGACCAGGCTGGCCTCAAATTCACAGAGATCCTCCTGTCCCTGCCTCCCCGAGTGTTGGGATCACAGGTGTGCGCCACCACCGCCCAGCTTAGGCCTATTACTTTGGTTTCTAACTTAAGTGATAAAAATAAATACTGCAGGTAAAAAAATGCAACTAAAGATTTTGAGAATGTGATTTGGTGAATACAGGTCAAAAAAAAAAAAAAAAAGTAGGCTTGGGGCTGGAGAGATGGTGAGCACCAGTTCTTCAGACTGGCTTGGCGAAGTCATCAGGCGACCGTGCCAGGTGACAGCAAGAAAAGTGAGGCAAGAGCACAGAAAACAGCTTATGGAAGGACGTGTGAGGACAGGCATGTGCAGCTGGTGCCACAGACACTCAGGAGGGTCGGGCAGGCCTGGGAGTTCAAGGCCAGCATGGGTAACACCGCAGGACCCTAACCCTAACCCTCAGAAAGTAAAATTAAAATAAGGGTGCTTTATTAAAAAAAAAAAAGAAAGAAAGAAAGAGAGACATCATTGGTGTTATACCTTTGTAGAATAAGACTGAAAGCTGAGATTTTTCAGATTCTATTTGATATATTCCCAAATTATTTGAATTTGTAAGAAAGCACATTTGAGCTTTACAAAGTCCAATAAGATACTATGTTCAATTTAAAAAAACAAAACAAAACTTTTCTTTCTAAGATAGGATGTCTGGAATGTCTTGAAGCTTCAGCCTCCCATGTGCCACGAATACAGGTGTGTGCCATCAAGCCAAGCCTGGGGCTCCTGCCTGTAATCCCAGTGCTGGGGAGGCTGAGGCAGGAGGATCGCCATGAGTGCAGGGTAGGCTACATAATGAGCCTCAGGCCTGAGCTACAGAGGGGGGCTGTGTTGTAAGCTAACGGATTTGGGGAGAAGGCTGTCCTCTTCTTCAGCATGTGGCCAGTGTGTCAGCTTGGAACCTCTCACCCCATGCCCAGGCAAGAAATTCAGTGGGTGATGCAAAGAGATGGCGTGAAAGTAGGGGCGGGGAAACACTGGGAAGAAGGGGCGGGGAAACACTGGGAAGAAGGGCTTCAGTGCGAGTAGGAGGGGGATGGGAAAAGGGAAGTGAGCATGAAAATGACTAAATTTCTGAAACTGCCAGGTAATAAAAGCAGGCTTTTAAAAGTCCATGGCCAGTTCCACTGCTGACCCTGACTCCTCTGTGGCCACTTTTGGCACTGGAGACTTGACCCAAGGGACCTCAACATGCGAAGCGCACACTCGCCCACAGAGCACTACGCCCCCCCCCCACACCCCCATGGCTGGCATCTCGCTGGGTGATTGCGTCTGTACCTTACAGTGAGAGAAGGTCACCGTGAACTGGGCATCCTTGGACTGCGGGGAAGGCACGTCTGGGTCCACCACCGGGGCAGCCACTGTAGACTCGCACTGGTCCCAGAACGTGTACTGACAGAACACGAAATTTGAGAGGCTTAAGGGTAGCCCAGTTGCCTCTTTAATTATCACCTGAAGAGATTTAGACAGTAGAGAATTATACTCCTCATAAAAAAAAACACTGAAGTATGTATCTGTCCATAGTTCAGTCATCTCTAAGGGGGGGGATAAACTCAGGGGACCAACTACAGGACAGCCAGGGCTACATAACTGAGGCATCATTTGAAAATATTTGAGATCACTCATTGTAATCTATCCATCTCCCTCTCTATCATCCATCTTTTTTTGCAGTGAACTTAGGGCCTCACAGAGACTGAGCTGTATTCCCAGCCCATCCTCTTTTAAAACTATAAATCCTGGAGGCCCCAAACTCACAGAGACCCACCTACCTCTACCTCTTGAGTACTGGGATTCAAGGCATGTGCCACCAGCTATCAAATAGCCCTGAAGAACATGAAGCTAAGTAGGACTGCAACATGAGGAGCACAGCATTCCACCACACTGCACGCTCCTCTACTGGCAATTACTAAAGTGTGCAGAAGGACACGTGTAGATGAGCCGCAAACACAGCCCGCCGCGGATGAAGGGCTTCAGCCCGTGTGGATTTGGGTACGCAGAAGGCGTTATGAAACCACTCTTGCCTAGATCCTGAAGGCCCAGGATACACAATCGGGGAATTTCAGACAACTGCCATGAGAGAATTACTCTAGAAAAAAGTGCATGGCTGCGTCTCTTGTCGGATGGTCTAACTTCAACTGTGCTGGGTGGGAAACTCCTAAAGCTGTGTGTACAGTCTGGCATTTGCCAGTGTCGCTGTTCCTCTCACCCGGCACGTCAGCTTTTTGACTCGGTGAATGACTTCCCCGCTGCTGTCCACCACCTCAAGACTCCCGCTTTCACTGGAGTTCTCGGAAGAGTCGTCCTCCGACACGCGTTCAGGAATGGCTCCCGTGACACGCATCACCTCCACGTGGAGACGCCCAGCAACCTGGATCAAGGGCCAGGAGCATCTCAGTGTCCAGAGGCGTAACCCGGGCAACACTAGCCTGGACAGATATTCTCCCTACAGCTCTGCCTGGGCGACCTTCCCCGACAAGCCACTTCCAGGAGGGAGCCCCAAACCCCACCCTCCTAGGGCCAGCTGTGCTCATGCTTGCCCCTGCAACCTTCCTTTCTTCCTCTGAGCTAAACTTGTCCCCTCCCAACCTGCTTCCTAGAACTATCCTGAGGTCTATCTCTTTTCCTCAGCTCAGGCAAGGAACAGCTTCAAGGCAGCCAGCACTCTCCCGGAATGCTCGGCCTTGGGTTGGTTTATATAGTTACATGTGCATCTACTTGATCCTGTGCTTGGGTAATCTAGTCAGTCTATCAAGGACCTATGATCCTGGGATACCAAGAGAAGGAGTGGGCTCTTCTGCCACCAGTGACCTCGTGGCCAAGTGCATGAAGGCAGTGAGGAACCGGAACCAGTAACAGGACAAAGCAGTTGCCAAACCAGGAGGGTCTGGGCCCTGGGTGTGATAGGATAAACATATGCTCAAGCACACAGCAAGTACTCACTGAGAAACGGCGGGGGCGGGCACTGTACCCAATACCGCACCAGGCAGACACTGGGCCTGGCTGAAGGCGGGAGGGTGGCATGTAACATAGAGCCAAAAACGGCCTCTGCGGGGTTGCGAGGGGCTCTCTTTCCAGAAGGAACCACATGAACAAAGCCAGACGGGTCTGGGGAAGCAGCTCATTTGTTTGTTTCTGCAGGGTTCTGCTCGGCTAAGACAGGGTCTCCCTGCATAGCCCTGCTTCCTGCTATGGCCTCCTGAGTGCCTTGATTACATGGGCCCGCCGCCCCACTCTCAATTCTGGGGAACAATTCTTTGTTGTTGTTCGACTTATCGCTTAATTGTATGTGTGGGTCTGTGTGCTTGAGCGCTGGTGAGCAAAGAGGCCAAAGGTGTCCAGTGTCCCTGGACCTGGTGTCACGGGCAGTTGTGAGCCATCAAACAAGGGAGCAGGGACTTGAACCTGGGCCCGCTATAAGAGCTGCAAGCCACTCTTAACCGCCAAGCCACTCCCCAGCCTTGACATAACTGCTCTTTTCAGGCCAGTTTTTTGTTTTTTGTTCTTTTTACTTCTGGCTGTGGTAGTGTCTCACTGGGGAGGGTCCGGTATTCCTTTCTCCTTTTTGAGATGGCTCGGACTGCTCCTGATCTTGCTGCCTCTGTCTGAATGCTGCCGTTACAGGGATGAACCACCCCACCGGCTAACAGTTATGTTTAATGCTCACACTCGTCTTCCGAACAGCTATTGGCACCGGGGCCAAGGATCCGAGAGAAATCAGCCGATCTCTGACAAGCAAGAAACACAGGGAGGAAGCAGGCAGGCGAAGAAGAGTCAAATTCCACAGTGCAGTGCTTCGTAGGATGCTTGTGTGAGAACCGAATGCATCCTTATTTATTTATTTGTATGTGTGTGTGTGTGTGTGTGTACAGATGTATGCATGCCATAACACACATGTGATGGTTGGAGGAAATCATTCAGGAGTCCTTTCTCTCCTTCCCCTCTGAGAAATGGACAATGAACTCAGATCAGTTTGTTGGGACAGTAAGCACTTTTACCTTGCTGAGCCATCCACGGGCTTCTTGAGTACACTTGTGACTTGATTTCAGATACCAAGAACGCCCCCCAGCAACTCTAGATTAAGAGCCCCAGAACAAGGGCCTCACCCTGGATCCATTGGCCTCGGTAAGTTGTATTTTTAGCATGGGAGAAGCATCGGTGGTCACTGGAGCAGAATTATCTCAGGAAGGTAACAGCTCCTAAACTCTCTCTCTCCCTCCCTCAAGGCAGATTAATAAAATTTCATTTTCCAGGGACTGGTGTGTCCTTACCTCTCCCTGCTGGCTGATAATGGGTACTGCGTATTGGAGTTTCACATCACAGAAGAGACATTCCAAAAACACGTTAGCCACACCAATGAGGTTGTGATTCTCCTGAGCCTCATAGAAAGGATCGCCCCGCTTCCCGTAGAGCCTCTTGGCCTGAGGAGTAGGATAGGTCACTGGGTGAGAGGTCAGGAAACAAAGCACCAACTTCTTAAATCATGTTATTTCAAACTAGCACTGAAAATACTCTCAAAGGAAGCGTAAATACTGCTCACAGACCCAGCACACGAGTGGGGCGTGTTGGAGAGGGGAGAGGAGCCAGCTGGGGGCACACATGCGGACGTGGATGAAGGGGAAACCCACACTGGCTTCGGCTGGTCTAATTTTCCCGGACAGGGATCAAGAGCATGGCGCGCTCCTTTTCCTCTTCCTTTCATTTGAGATGCAGTGAAAACAAAGCAAGAGCAGACCGGCTGCTGGTCCCCGACTTCCACCTGTCTGTGCTGTGTGGCCACACCATGCCTGGCTCCCTGGCTCCCTTTAAAGATCACGTTTTACCACCCCAGTGTAAATGCCCAAAGCACCCGTGGTTCTCATATAGCCAGATCTACTTTGTGCTTGATTTTGCTTACCTCGGGGACATTTTCCTTCCATTCTTGGTAAAGCTCTCTCATATCGATCAATTTGTTCTCCAGCTTCTCAATGGTCCAAACCTGGGTGCTCTTTCCTTTTCTCCTCGCTTGGATGGCTGGCTCACTCACGATTGCCCCCCTCTGCATAATGAAGAAAAACAAAGTGGACATGATTCTCACTTCCCTCTCCATAGAGAAAGACTGGACATATTATGGGGAGGTTGTAAGCTTACAAAAAATGGGATATTCTGGTCATTTTCTCTTCTTCTACATATAACCACGCACATGCTATTTTTTTTAAACAAAATAAGCCCATATAAACAGGTAATTACGTATCCCAATCTCTCTCCAGTTTTTAATCAGAAAAAATTCCTTTCATTGAATACTTTTTGTAAGCTTGTCTTTAATAGTAACACAGGAATTCATACAGATTTATCACATTCTGACTAATTCTTATTCAACTGCAAAGGCACATCAAGTTTTTGCTACAGAAAGGCCACCGTGAGGGCTGGGGAGGTTGACAGGGTGCGTGACTAGCACAGAGCCCTGGATCATACCCAGAAGCACCTAAAGCAGATGTGGTATCGCCTGTCATGACAGCTCCCAGGAGGATCAGACATTCAGGGTTACGTTTACCTACACGGCAGGTCTGAGGGCAGCATGGGATTATGATGGCCTGTATCAACCAACCAACCAGCCAATCAATCAATACTAAAGAAAAAAGACAGCCAGGCAGTGGTAGTGCACATCTTTAACCCCAGCACTTGGGAGGCAGAGGTGGGTGGACTGCTGAGTTCGAGGGCAGCATGGTCTGCAGAGTGAGTTCCAGGACAGCCAAGGCTACACAAAGAAACCCTGCTTTGCAAAACAATCAAACAAAAAGAATAAAGGGATAGAGCCTGAAGGTATGCACGTCTATATCTGTGGAATCAGAAGTCCAAAAACCGGTAAGATACTCCCCAACTCTCCTTAAATTAAAAAAAAAGATTTTTATTTTATGTTTAAGTATGGTTTGCCTGTATTCCTGTCGTGCATGTGTACCACGTGTGTGCCAGGTGCCCTCAGAGCCAGAAGAGGAACTGAGTTACAGATGATTGTGAGCTACCGTGTGTGTGCTAGGAAGCAAACCTGGGTCCCCTGGTGGAGCAGCAAGCGGTTAACTGAGTGAGCCCTCACTGCACTCTCCACACACGACTTCCTTTCTAGCTTGCTGGCTGGGGAAAAAAAAAATTTTTTTTCTTCCACGTTTTTCTCTTATAGCAAAATTTCTTTAAGCTGAAATAATAGGGGACTTCCAGACGGTTTCAAAGAGTCCCGCATGTGCAACCACAGGTTTCACAGACATTTCTCCTTCTCAGAGAAGTCACTCATCGAAAGGCAGAGCGACTGAGCACACACAGGTGCGCCATCGCAAAAGGGCATGTGCGTGAAGAGAAGCAGGAATAATTACATATATGTATATACATGTATACATACCCATGTATGCCTCCCTTCACTCTTTTGAAACTTGCATTATTACTGTGCATGTTCAGTGTTTGAATGCAGGTGGGCTCGTATGGGCGCAGTGAGCTTGTGGGGGTCAGAGGACAACTTTGTGGAGTCAGTTGTCTCATTCCACTCTGACATGACACCCAGATCATCAAAGCTGGGCCATCTTCTGAGCCCCAAGTTCCACTTTTTTGTTTGTTTTTTGTTTTCGAGACAGGGCTTCTCTGTGTAGCCCTGGCTATCCTGGACTGACTCTGTAGACCAGGCTGGCCCCAAACTCAGATACCTACCTGCCTCTGTCTCCCGAGTACTTGGGTTACAGGCATGTACCCCTTCCCAGCTTTCTGTTTCCCGCTCTCTAAGGGCACTGTCTATATAGCATGCTTGCCCATGGGGCATTTACCAGCTGGAAGGCTTACAGAGCCATCACCCCAGCTTCCCAGGACCTGCTCACAAGGAGGACCTCTGGAGGACCTCTGGATTCCAGTCTGCAGTATCTGCCAGCCTACATCATGCTCTCCCACCCCCCAGGACCATCCATGCCTACCTTCCTGTTAGCACTGAGGTTGGCTGCAGGGATCTGAAGCGTCACTTGGTAGTCCGTGAGTTTTTTCATTTCCTCAGCTAGGAAGTTGGCTTCCCTCACCAGAGTGTTTGCTTTCACCAACTGCTCTCGAAGCTTGGCCAGGCTTTGCCTAAAGAGCTCATCTCTGCAGCGTTGAAGACAAGAAAGCCCAGAGGCGAAAGTAAATAGGAGTCCATTCCTTCCTCAGTGGCCGAGCCACCCGAAAGTGCTAACGAACACCAGCAGCAACAACACAACTCCTGTTAGGAAACTTTCTCTCCTGTCCACAGATAAGTCACCCCCAGAGAGCTACTTCTGGGGACAAAATTGAGGGGTTGAGAGTTGCTGTTAAGGCAAACAAACAAACCCAGGCACTGGGCATGGTGACAAATGTCTTTACTCTCAGGCCTTGGGCAGCAGAGGCAGGCAGGTCTCTAGGGGTTCAAGGGCAGCCTGCTCAGAACTGCCACAATCTTTTGTTCTCTCTCTCTTTCTCTTCTTCCTCCCTTTCTTCCTAAGGCCCAGTTGCTATATGACAGTCCTTATAAACACCTGCCTTCCAAGTATCTGTGGTTGCTGTATCTCACATACCTTGGTGTTTGTCTTTCACATGGCCAGGTTGTTGTCCCTACCTTCTGTCTGCATATTCCGATTGTTGTTAATGAACCATTACATTTCTGCTGTCTCAAGGTTCAACAACCTAAGCCCTCTACTTTGACACTATTTTTGCCAAAGGAACAAGGACTAGGATCTCGGGGAGAGGGGTGGTCTGTGCCAGCTGACGTCACCGTGACATACTCAGGACTAAAACACCGATGGCCAAACTAGAAGCGGGCTTGCAAACCGCCTCTCCCAGGTCTGTCTTCCCCTCCCAGGCCTCTCAGTCCCCGAAGCCCCGACTCCTGACTTGGGATCTGACCCTGTTCTCACCTCTCCTCGGCCCACTGCGTCACCTTCTGCTGGGCCGTCTGGCTGCTGTAAGCCAGGCGCTCGGCGGCGCCGCTTGGCGGCTGCCTCTCCGGGGACAGCTGCTGGCGAAGCTGCTCTAGCTCCCTCTCATACATGAGCCTCTGCTCCTCCAGGGCGGTCCTCTTCTCTTCCAGGTATTGCTTCTCCAGGACCTGAACCACGTTTTGGACTGGATCTGGTGAGCCAAGAGAAGAGGTAAGGGGTTGTAAGCAGCTGATGAGAGCAGGAGTCCACAAGGGCGCCTGTCAGGGCCTTTCCCAGAAAGCAACATGTCCTGCCTCAGAATCCAGCCTGGTCCTGTGCTCCTGGGGACAGGCCTGAGGGCTCACAGAGGAAACTCTCCAGGTTTGCTTTCAGGTAACACTCCCCGACTGTTACCTTATTCAGTGCTCTAAGCACATCTTCATATGTACCCGTATGATTAAAAAACCTCCTGGCATTTGATGGGGGATGTGAAACCACTGTGAAAAACCAAGACAGCACAGGGCTAGAAATATGAATGAGTGGAACTTCATGGCACGTGACTTCTACACTCATGTGACAAACAGGCTTCCAGTTGCTCACCACAACCTCCCCTACTCTTGAATTTCTCTACATGGGGAGGAAATAATCATGGTTTGAAAATATTGATTAGAGATAGGGCCTGGAAGCTTCTCAGGTGTTATTGCCTAAGGAGGCAATTAACTTGAAAGAAAAAAAGAAAAACATGTCTTTGGCAATTCAGCATTCCATCGATCTAGAACTTGCAACTGAACAAGCAGGTACAAACAGATGGCCCCTTAGAGCCTCTGTGATTGGCTGTGGGACATGACTCTGAGGAGCCAATTGGCTGGACACGAGTAGAGTGAGAGCCAGTGGGCTGGATGCCAGATCCAGACCATGGCACATGAACAGTCACAGGACCAGTTGAGGGGCCTGACAAGCACGAGGTGAAGCGGAGAACTGTCCGTCACGGTGAGCACCCCCTGGGAGTCCTGATTACCTGTGTCACAGTCCTACTCAATTCTGCTCAGTTTAATTTCCAGGAGGAATTTGGAAAGTAATTGTGGAGATTTTTAATCACCTGGTCATGGCTCTTGACAAACTCCTCCAAAATAGCCCATCAGTTTGTACTATAAACATAAACCTTTCTGTATTAGCATGTAAGAGAACACGTTAGCCTTAAAAAAATAAAGTTAACAAAACAAGGCAAAAACGGGCAGTTTCGTATAATTACAAGACACTGTGAGTAGTTTTAATAAGAACCGGCAGCTACAGTGCCAACATTGACTCTGCTGGCTGTAACTCGAGTGCATGACTGACTCCGCATGCGTGCTCTCCAAAGAGCCCTGCAGCCCCGGCCTCCCTCGCCATGGGGGATGGCATCCCCATTTCAATGCTGAGAAAATTGGGACTCAGAAAAATCATATAGATGGCCAAGGCCACACAGCAAGCAGTGACAGCAGCGTATTCTGAGCTCAGACTGGAAGCTGGCTAGTCAATGAGGGTGAGATACCAACTCCATAAACACACAATATCGATACAATGTTGTTATCTGTGCAGCCGCTCTGTGCCAGCGCTCTCCAAAGGACACAGCCCTCAAAACAAATGAGCAGACTGCTCTACCATCACGGTTTCCTCAAAGCAGCATCAGGGTTCCTCACTGAGAAACAGTTTCACAGGGTTTTGTGAGGAGATCCTGAATGACACACTGGGGATTGAACCTAGGGCCTTGTTCGCCAGCTGTGCCGTTGAGCTGTACCGCCCAGGTCCCAAAGAACATATTTAACCCCCATTTCTGCTTGCTGTGCTGCAGAAACACGTGACCCCAGCAGCTGACTCAGCAGGATCTCAATCCAGGATACCTGTCATGGTACAGACCTTGTGACTGAGGCTGCTTAAAACTTCGCCAGCAGCCAAAGTGACGTAACACAAATGCCAGTCACTGCCTCTGCTGGGGCCACAGCCCCGGATGCAGATACATAGGGACGAGAGCAACTCAACCCTGCACCTGGACCTCCTAAGCAGGACTCCCAGGCCCCCTCCCACTGCTCCTCACACACAGCCCTGCCCAAGTGCGAGGCTCTGTTTTACCTCTGACACTCTCTTGGTTTTCTTCATGGTTTATTTTGATGCTTTACTATGTGTACAGATATGTGTGTATGCATGTTTGTGTGGGTACATGTGATGGCCCAAGGTAAATCTTGGGGTGTCACTCCTCAGGCACTGTCCACCTTAAAAAACATGTATATATTTTGTGTGTACACCTGCATGCACACTGCGGCATGTGTGTGGAGGCAGGAGACAAGTTTCTAGAGTTGGATTTCTCATTCTACCACGTATGTTCTAGGGGATCAAATTCAGGTTGTCAGGCTTGTTAGCAAGTACCCTTTCCTGCTGAGACATCTCACACACACACACACACACGCACACACCCTGTTTTGAACCTCCCCCTCCAGGTTTCTCACTAGTTGGGGCTCACTAATTACTCCACACTGGCTGCCCATCAAGCTCCAAGATCCCTCCATCTTTGCCTCTCTGGTGCTGGGATTACAGGCACATGCTACTCTCTCTACCTTTGTGTGTGTATGTGTGTGTGTGTGTGTTTGTTTTTCTTTTAAATGTGGGTGCTAGAGATTGAACTCAGGTCTTTATAACTGGAAGGTAAAGTACTGACTGACTATCTCTCCAGCCTGGGAAAATCTTTGATAGATGATACTCCTCTCTCCAGTCTATCAGTTTGATATGTTTGCTATGCCACAGCCTCTTTTAGAATATAGTTTTGATACAATCCAGAAGTTTCTTTCTTAATGGCTTTTCCTGTCTCCTGAAGACTGCTGTCCTGCCCACCATTGCTTCATTATATCAGATGCTAGGAATGAGATACCTAGCTACAAGGGACATTATAATACTTAATAAATACTACATGCCCTTATTCCCCATGCACAAAACATGATGCCTGACCCGCAGGGGATCCAGTGGAAGAGAGCTCCTGGAAAGAAGCCGTGTCTAAGGTGACAGCTCCACTGATCAGAATGTCAGCGCTTTGGGGAGCCTGGAATGTTTCAGGCCTTAGGCTAGCGCTAGCCCTCTGGAACAGCCATCCCTTGCCAACCTCTGTGTCTGAACCTACACCCTGTGGCTAACAGATAGAAAGCGTTTTGCGATCAGTAACTTAACAGACCACCAGCTTCCACCAACTCCAAATCTAAGCCCACAGAAAAGCTTCCTCCATCTTGCTATAGCTGCCTCTTTGATGTACTCAAAGTATTTTAGTCTTGCCTCGATTTGTGGCTTTCTCTGTTCTATAAAATAATAAAGCCTCATGAGACTGCTTCCATGTTGGAACATGGAATTTGGGGAGACCTAAATGACTACATCACAGTCACTCAAAATGGCTCCAGGATAAAGTACCTCTTATTTTTATTAAAAATGAGTAAAGAAAATAGATCCTAATTAGCAAGGTAGCCTGCCTCTGAGTTGTCCCAGGACACCATCTGACCTCTAGCGACATAACCAAATAACAGAAGTCTGCCATCTTAATTTCATCCCTCACTCTTCCTCTCTCCCCTCCCCCACCCAGGACTGAGGGTGGAACCCAGGGCCTCGTGCACACCAGGCAATCACTCTATCCCTGAGCTACACTCCACTTCACTTTCTTCTTCTAAAAATCCAGTGACTCTGCTGTCTAAAGCCAGGATCCCGAAGAGCGAAAATAATTTTTTTTTTCAGGAGCGAGAAAGGAGCACGTTGTTGCGGGCTGAGAATCATCTCTTAATTAATTTACTCCTTCCCTGGCAGGCAGACCTGAAGAGAAACTAGACCAACCTATCACCCCAAGCATTGCAGCAGACAGGACAGCGGTGCTGGTAGAGGGCCTTAGGAAGCATTAGAAACCAGTCGCACTGTGAGTTGAAGGGGGAAGAAAAAGTTTCTAATCTCAGATATCAGAAAGTGGCTTCCGACCTTTGCCAGTCCCTAAGAGTCTCTGTTTTAGAGCTGGCTACAGAAGAGATTGGGGAAAGGGATTCGTGTTTGATTTCTATTTCAAGCCCTTGGGGGAAAAGACACCGTTGTTCATAGCCAGCTTTTCTTTTACTTTATCTCCATTTGTTTTTGTGTGTTTTAATGCATGCGTGCGTGTGTGCATGTGTGTGTGAATGTTCTGAGGCGTGTGGGGGTGCATATGTGGGTACATGAATGTGGAGGCCTGAGGCTAACATCGGCCATCTTCCTGGACGGCTTTCTACCTTGTGTCAGCCAGCCTAGCTGTGCAGTTTGCCTCCGGGATCCCGTTTCCACCTCCCACATGCTGGAGGATGGCGGTGCGGGGGGGGGCTGCCATGCTGGCTCAGCTCTTATACAGGTTCTGTTGACCAGAACACTGTTCCTCACGCTCACACAGCTGATGTGTGAGCCATTTTCCCAGCTCCCCTTTTACGTTTACCTTCAGAGGAGCCGGGTTTTGGTCAGTACTTCCTCTAGAAGGTCTATTGCTGAGAGGCTACATCTGGAAGTGCCACTATCTCTGCACTGCCATGCTCTGCAGTAATGAAGCTGTTAGTAACAGCAGCAGCAACCCCAAGGACACTCTCCTGTGCCACTGGGTATGCAGGGAAAAGGAGAACAGAAGGTAACGGGGCCAGAACAAGGTTGGGGTGTCGTTCTGTACAGGAACATTCCTCAGTCATGATCAAGAAGCACTTCTGTCAGGCAGAAAACCGTGGCTTCATCTCAACACTGCCCGTTAGACTCTGCCAAGGCACGCATCATCGTAGCACGCATCATCAATCAGCGGCCCCCCTGGCAGCCAGCGGGCCCCCACATGCTAAGGCAGCAGTTGAGAACCTCTCTCCCAGTGTTGGTGGACCAGCTTCGTCTGAAACCACAGGAGGGGGAAGAGGATCTTCAAGTAGGACCACCACGGGGACGACCACCAGGCAGACAGACTGACGACCGGGAAGCCACCTGGCAGGAGATGGAATTCTGAGGACACCAAGGCCACCAGCTCATCTGCATTGCCCAGGGCATGTATGTGGGCCTCGGAGGGAAGCACCAACCAGGGGAACTAGGGGAGGGAATTGTTCTATGCAGGTAAACAGCCTGGAGAACATGTCACTTTGAGTATCACGTGTACCAAAAGTGCTTGAGACTACCTGTTAAGCAAGACTCTTGGGAGGTATAATTTCCAACTGAGTTTATAGCAAATGTTACCCTTTATATTGGTTAGATTCTATTCAAAATTCCTCGGTCCATATTTTCTTGAGGGACCTTTTTCACTCTCCCAGAAATGATGAGATCAATGCTGGAAAATTTGATTTGAGAAAAACAAAAAACAACTTTGTCAAAACCCATTCAGTAAATACTCTGAGACCATGGAAATGCTATCATAATTGGCTTGGAAACTCAAAGTCCCCCAAAGGGGGCCACCTGTGCATTCCCTGGTTCCACCTGAGTTCTCTATGCAGTCTGAGGCTGATCCTTTGCTGATGGCCTCTGTGAAAAACTGATGGGCTTCACGTGTCTAAATGTTAGGAAGGCTCTGCTTATACAGCAGAGTCCCTCGTGGGATGGCGTGGGCGCGTGCTGCCGTCCCTAGAACTGGTGTCTTACCGTTGCTGCTCAGTGTCTTCATGATGACCTCCATCTGTGCAAACTCATAGTTGTAGTCTGGCTCCGAGGAGGCCTCGCTCGCTGCGTCCACATCATGCTCTGCAGGACTCGTTTCCCTTTCAAAGTCTTTCAACCAATCCCGCCGTTTCCTCTTGGGTAAGTTAATTCTGTGTGCGGGGGGGGGGGGGCATCATCAGACAACAGTCAGCTTGATTTATACTTACAGTCAGCAACAGGAAAAGAAAAATAAAAGGAAATGAAAAATACTAGAGAACAGGAAGTTGTTACCTAAAAAAGTGGTTATTTCCCCATAAGATCCTGTCACCGTGCCAGAGCTGAGTAGTACTGCAGACAAGGGTGCCATTTACACAGGACCTGAAGGGACACAAAGGAAGGACAGTAGGTGGATGGGAGACAGTGGCCTTGAGGCTCGAAGAAGTCACAGGGAGCTTTCTTTTAAGGGATGCATTCTGGGAAACATTTGAAGGAGTGACAGAAACACAGTCTTAGCAATGAGCCAAGGTCCCACAAGCCCCTCAAAGAGTGATGCCCAATCTGCGTGCTTCTTTCTGCTGGAGATAGAAAGCATCACCGAGCTGGCTATGGTGGTGCATGCCTGTAATCACAGCCCTCAGGGAGGCAGGGGCAGCTGTATCGCTGTGAGTTTGAGGCCTGCCTAGTCTACAAAGCAAGTCCAGGACAGCCAAGGCTGCACAGAGAAACAGACAAACAAACAAAAAAGCATCACCAACAGGCCAATTTGTCAACATTTACAAAATGGGGCTAGGGACGGGGCACAGCTATACTCTTATCATTACCACAGAGACAAGGAAGGTGGAGACAGAATCCCCAGATGCTCCCAGGCCAACTAGCCTGGCAGATGCAGAGCTGAACAGGAGGTACATTCTCTCTTTCTCTCTCTCTCTCTCACACACAGAGTGAGAGACACAGAGAAAGAGAAGCAAAAATAGATATATCCAACAGCTCTTTCAAAAAAAAATGTTTGCTGGCAATTCAGAATCAAAACATGAAGCATAAAGTTTTGAAATTCACATATGAAAACAAATAACCCCGTCATTGTAATGGTTTAACCCTAGCTACCAAGGCTTTGCTGCAATAGCACTAGTAAGGGCACAATACTCCTCAAAGTTACTGTACTGCTATTCACAACGCCCCCACAGGCTCACGTGCTACAACACTTGGTCCCCAGTGGGTGGCGCTGTATCCAAAGGTCATGGGATTTGGGAGGTGGAGCCCCATTGAAGAAAGTGGGAAGACCTTAGGAGATAAAGCTACCCCACCCCTGGACAGTGTCTGTTTCTGTTGCAGCCTGATGTCTGATGTGACGGTGCCAGCTGCTTCATGCTCTCACTGTCCCTCCATCCAGCCATGTCTGCCACCATGACTTCCTAGCCTATACCCTTTCAAACTGTGAACCAAAGTAAGCCCCTCCTCTGTTGTTGCTGTTGTTTTTCTCTTGGTTAAGGCAACGAGAATAGTGACTAACACACTGTCTGTAACAGAAAGTAAACCTCTGGGATACCCAGTGTGTCCCTAACTTTGACATGTCCTTCTGAAGACAAGCGAGAGGAGGAAGCCCCCACTGGCGTCTCCTACCTTGCGTTTTCTTTGGGCGTGACAGTGACATCACCATCCGCAGCAATGTCGATCTCACAATGCTCAGGCTGAATCCCTATTCCAAAGAGCTGGATGTCCTGAGAGGTATCGGCACCCACCCGAGTGTGATCCTGGAACATGGGATTGAAGAGAGGAGACCAAGTTGACAAGTAACTTAACCAGAAATGCTCACAAGAAGCTGGAATAAACCAGCAGCATACATAGGACTGTGTGAAATGAATCACACAAGAAATCGGGAGCACCAGACACCAAGGGTGGGCCGGTGTGATGGCTCAGCGGATAACGGCATTCATCACCAAGCCCGGTGACCTGAGTCCAATCCCCAGGACTTACATGGTGAAAGGAAAATAGTCCTCTGACCTCTATTCACATGCCGTGGCATGTGCATGTCTGCCATAAATAAACAGATAGAAAGATAGATAGATGGGTGATAGACAGATAGATGATAGACAGATAGATGATAGATAATAGATAAACAAGCATAGTACTATTTTTAAGCCAAACACTTACTTTGACACAATTTTTAAAAATGTTTATAAACTCTACCAAAACCTGCTCTTGTATCAATAATAACTAGGTATCATTTTAAAACATAAAAAAATTGGATTTAGCAAGAGCAGACACTGAATTCTCATTGTGGATTGAATATTTACTATTTAAATGGGTACCAGCATGCCATTTCATCCCAAGCCTCAGTTCCTCTCTCTCCTATTTTCTCGCCTTCTCTTCCTTTGTTTTTTTTTCCCTCTCTCTCACAGAACTATGACAGTATCATTTACATTACTTACTCAACCTATTTGACTGGATTCTTTTTAAAAGAGCTACATTCCAGAACCACCATAACCCAGTCTCATGGAGAGTTTTACCACAGTATCTCTCTCTCCTACCACAGGGTTGGGACACAGCTCAGTTGATAGAAAGGACACTAGTATCTGTCTACACAAAAAAGCCAGGCAAGGTGGTATTTGCCTGTAGTCCCAGCACTCAGGGAGCCAGAGGCAGGTGGGTCGCTGTGAGTTTGAGGCCAGCCTGGTCTACAAAGACAGTCCAGGACAGGATAGCCATGGCTACACAGAAAAACCATGTAAAAAAAAAGTGAGTGAAAAAGACATGACATTAATTTCTGACCTCTACATATGCACTCGTGTATAGACACATACACACACACACACACGATTCTAATGTCAATATTCCAGAGCGGTGAAGGCTGTGGCCTATATGATGTTCAGATGCAGATTCATGTAGTTTTAAGTATCTGGGGTCTCAGACATGAGGTGGGAAACTCTTGGAGACTCAGTTACTGAATACCCCTGCTCACTCAGAGAGTAGCTTTCTGTACTGCTCTATGAATCATTTACTTATTACAGTATTATTTCTGTACGCAATGGAAAAATGTGAAGCCTGATCTTTCACATTCGGACGTCTGTGGTTGGGAATACAGCTCTGTGTCACAATGCTTGCCTGCCACACACTTCACAGGACCCCAGCTTAGACACGATTCCTTCTTCCTAAATAACAGAGCCTAAGTTGTCTTGCAGAGCGTGATTAGGTCAAAGGCTAGCTGTACCATGTTTTCACCTCTAAAAAAAGTGGAAGGAAAAAGATCTTAGGAGACTGAGACTCCCTGCTTCAACTCTGGTTTATTCTCCATTGTGCATTATCCGTTCCCAGGGGATCAAAATCCTCAACAAGGTGTTCATTTAGTCTTCCAAAGAGGGTAAGTCCCATGCGGTGGCAGGTTTGTCTGCTGCAATGTTGCCCTGAAGTCCTCAGATCCAGGCCTGGAGAGATGACTCAGCAGTTAAAGGCACATGCTGCTCTAGAAAAAGATGTGGGATTGGTTTCCAGAACCCATAATGATGGCTTACAAGTGTTGTGACTCTTGTTCCAGAGATCTGCTGCCCTCTTCTGGCCTCTGTGGGCACTGCATGTATGCATGCTACACACACACACACACATACACACACACACACCATGAAATATACACTTTCTGTGTGTATGATATAACTAAACACACTTTGATGGTCAACTGAATTCCCTTTGTTGGTTGGGGCATTCTGTACCAATGTAATCAAGAGTCCTATTTCAGATATCTCTTTCCCTCTCTCTTCCTCTCCCTTTGGGAGAGAGTTCCACATAGCCCAGGCTGGCCCTGAACCTGCTATGTAGTGGAGGATGAGCCTAACTAAACTCTCAATCCTTCTGGCCTCCACCTTCCAAATGCTGAGATTACAAGTGTGTATACCACACCAGGCTCCGATGTCCCATTTCCTGCTTAACACAACTGTCAAGTAGTTCTACAAATGGAGGCAAAGAGCCCCTGACATCTCTTGACATTGCAGGGGACTCATGAGGTCACAACTGCTTTAGGACAAGCACTACATGCTCGCTTTCTCATTTTATCATGCACGAAGGGCAGGGCTTTTGCAGGCACCTGATCCGTGATGACGTAGCTCTGGAAACTGACTGCTATATGCTCTTCAGTGCCTCAGGCCTTGCCACACACAGAGAGGGCTACGACCTAGGCACACAAAAGCGCACTGGGGTCGTTGACACGTGTAAAGAAAACATGTGGGATCTAATGGAAAAAAAACCACTGCGGACATCTCCCCAGCATGGTCAGCACGCGGAGGCTACCGTGTCGATGCTAAAAGGCCACATGTGAAGGGTTATCACAACAAGAGTAATAATGCAGTCAGAGCTAATGTGGACTCGGAGCTTTGCTCTCGAATCCAGCCTAGGGACTCCCTAAGGCTCATGTGGGACTTGAAGTCTCCTTAGGGACACAATGAGGAATCTCTAAGGCCCTTCAGAATCACTGTGGTTGAACTCCAGAACATCAGAACTCTGTGTCCTTACACTTGGGCCCTTCTCCTACAGGTGTACCCTGAGTTGTCCCCTCTGCAGCCTGTACTTGAGGGCATCAGGGCAAACAAAAGCTGTTTCTTATGGTCACTGCAGCATCCGTGGTCTTGCTTCTGTGGAGGGTGAAGCTGGATACAAAAAGCAAGATCCCAGGAGCAGGCATCCGGGCTCGGTTGGGATGATCCAGGATCACAGAGGCCCCTCTCTCATATACCTCCTCACCTTTAAATAGTAAACCAGAAGCTCATTGAGGGCAGGGTCTGCATTCAGGTTGACGAGGTAGCACTTGTCATCCCCGACCTTGATCCCGGAAGTCTCCAGGGAGATCCCCATGCTCTCCAGCTGCCGCTGCCTCTCCTGGCCACAGAAACGGACAAAGTCAGAGATGCTTTGTTGTTCTACTCACAGGACGTATCCATGGAAAGAGTAAGTCACTGTTTCTGGGGACAATGCCAAAGGGATGACACATTCCACACAGCTCAGCTGGGTTTATTAAGAGCCTGGATATGGCAGTGTCGCAGGGCACCAAGGGTGAATCACACATGGTGTCAGCTCTAAGAAACTGAAAGTCAGGGAGAGAGGACAAGAAGCATGTAACTGGAATGCTAACGGGAATGTCAGTGAGCCATGGAGGGCTACGAAGGGCCGAGTGGTTCCCTAGGAGGGGCATCATGGTGGGTTAGAGAACAGGATGGACTGAGAATATGTGTAGGAGAATTCTGATAGCATTGGCATGAATTTCAGTATCTAGGTTGAGTACTGGTCACAGGAAACTGCTCGGACTCTGGCATAGCGATGACTTCAGGGACAAAGAACTCCAAGCGAGTGGGGAAAACAGTGGGAAATGGAGTTGGAAGAGCAGGCAGGGTCTGTGCAATAACAGGGCTGGAGTCTACCAGCCCCGGTAAGACTTAGGCGATAGAGTCTAGAATGTGGTGGGGATGGATCTACGGCCTGGAACATAGCAGCTAGTAAAACAAAGTGCTCCTCTCGTGAAAACGTGTGTTCCTTTCAGAGGAGAGTACTGGTAGCTATGCACCGTGTGGAGTGATGGAGTGATCCTGAACACACACGCCCGCTCTATTACCCCGTTTTCCCATAGTCCATTTCAGCCAAGGCTCACACAGCATACTTTGTAAGCACGAAGTGTCAGATAGTGAAAAACTACTGTGTTGTACATTTAAAAAATTTCTGCCAATCAGAGCTTTCAATGTCATACTTTGCCAAGAGATCTTAAAAGAACCCCCCCCCCCCCAAAAAAAACCCACTCAGTGACAACATGGACTTTTGTTCCTATGAGGACCAGAAAGGAAGAAAGATGTTCCCCTCAGCGTTACTTATTGAATGGAGTATTCCGGCAACACAGGGCCATACAGACTGCTAAGAGACAGGAAGCTGCCGCATTCAAATGAGCTTGGCAGAGAGAGCAAGGCCCTGGAGCAGAGGTTCTCAACCTCTGCAGGTCGAGCGACCCTTTCACAGGGGTCCTCTATCAGATAGCCCACATATCAGATATCATGATTCACATCAGTGGCAAAATTACAGTCATGAAGTAGAAATGGAACTTTATGGCTGGGGGTCACTGCAGCATTAGGGACTGTACTAAAGGGCCGAGGCATTGGGGAGGTTGAGCACCCCTGCCCTGGGGGGTTACGGAGGAGGCACCAGGTGGAAGGAGGCCACGGTGCTTTGGGCTCCGTCGTCAGCCCACCTGTGCGATCTCCTCCGTCTTCCTCAGCTTCTCTTCCCACGTCACTGTCAGCTCCTTTATCAGTTTTTCAGACTCTTCAAGCTTCTCCTTCAGCTCGGGGGCCTTCATGGCCTTTAAAATAAACCAGAGGCATCAACTTAGGCAATCTCCCCAGCATTATGTCTGTAATGGTGTGTTGTGTGTGTGTGTGTGTGTGTGTGTGTGTATATACATATATATATATACACACACACACACACATATATATATAAACATACATATATCAGAACATATATAATGGTGTCCTTGTCTGTGCTGCTGGAGTTTGTGTGCAGTGTCCTGCACACCCTGTATGCAGCTAATGGCTAAGAGCTATATCTTGGCATCCTATATCCTTCCTTGGCAAGTATTACTCGTCTCCTAAAAGCAGTTAGCCTTGGGCTTCTGTTTATCAAAGTAAATGGAGGAGGACATGGTTGTTCCTCTTTAAAGAAGAGGCAAAAAAAAAAAAAAAAAAAGAGAGAGAGAGAGAAAGGATAAAGAAAAAGGCCAGTATTTACAGGAAACAAAGTCTAATTAGTGTTTCATTTAAAGGCTGGGAAAAAAACCGCTCAAGTTTATCTGTGAAATATCAAAGCAGGAAAAGGTTATTTAAGCAGATTTATTTGTCAATAACAGAGGTCAATGGTGTCATCCATAAATATCATGTAGCTTCAGTGACCACTTGGGAGCCTTTCTATCACTGGGACACTGCCTCTGGGACTAAGGAAAGGGTACCTGACTTCTATGAGAGCCTTGCGGAAATGATCTACAATGTTAATTAAAAGAAACATAACACCACCACCACAGTGTTCATAGGATTTCCCATTGCAAGTGCAAGGGCCAAGTGACTGACGGAGGCAAACAATTAGGTCATGACAGGAATGACGTCATTTCCCTCCTTGTCTGCAAGTTGCTAGGGCAGGAGCCAGTGCTGTCACGTTGTTCTTTAAGGTGTCTCTTGGCCCGGAGCAGATGCTAGCACACACTGAAATGCTAAATCACCCGGATACGACCTAGCGCTTCGAGGCAGTGAGCGTGCCCTCACCCATCAGACACCCAGGTCAAGGACCCTCAGGGATGGGGCACAGCAGATGGTACCTCAGCCTGTGAGAGCTGCTCTCTCAGTTTCTCCACTTCCTCCCGCAGCTCTCGGATGACCTTGGCATTGGGGTCCTCGTTCACCACAGCATGGTTCACAATCCTCTTGGCTCGATCTGCATATCTTAAGGTGGACAGTGTTTCCTCGTAGTTGTCTGCCGCTGGGCTGATGGTCGCTATCATAGATGTCTGGCTGTTCCCTCCTAAATTGTCCTGTAAAGAATTCCAAGTAGCGGCTCTTTGAACACCACCCCATGGCAGCAAGCAAGAGTGGGAAATAGCCATGCGTGGCTTTGCTCTTCGTGAAGAAAATGCAGAGTGAAAATGTGTTGATATTTTGTACATAGTTTTATAAAAAGACGAAAGGTGGTCTGCCTACATGTATAGCAATAAACAGTACCTGCCAAAGGACACTGTATCAGACTAAACCAATGTAAAAAAGTGTTAATTTGTGTCTGTGTGTTGTTGTGTGGCACACGCCTGTGAGTATGCGGTGTGTGTGTGTGTGCATGGCCATTCAGATGGGGAGGAAAAGGAAAGATGTCTTTCTCTGTCACTTTTAATTCCTCGAGCTAGTGTGTCTAGCTGAACCGGAAGCCAGCTGCTTCAGCTAGGCTGGGCGCTGGTCACAGGGATGCTGGGGGTTTGCACTTACGCTTACTCAAGTAAGCACGCTTTACCCACTGAGCCACAGCCACACACCCTGGATCTTTGCCGAGTAGCACTAAGGATTAGGATGACAGTATTGTGTGCTGGTTGAGCCCTGCACACTTCTTTTAGAGCTGTCACACTGGAAACAGCAAGATTTAGATAAATATGGATCCTAGGTCAACAAGTTACCTTAAGAAGCCATGTGAGGACCGAATCTCGATAAGGCACGAACTTGTTTTTGCCTTTGCCAGCGGCCTGGTCAGCCAGTGAGGATATAACCAACCCCAAGGTTGTAAGCGATCTGCCACAAGAGGAATGGAAATTAAGTTTTGTGGAATGTTTGTTTTCCTTAAACAACAATCCCTCTAGAAAACACACAGAACAGTTAAATTAACAGTCGATTTAGTCTCTAGAATTTCTGTAATATTATGCTTTATTGCTGAATTTATAAAATGTGCAATAAAGTATAATAGTTTCTTTATAAGACGTGGATTGTATAAATTCTGCAATAAAGCATAATATTTTATAAACATGCAATATAAACATGCAATTATAAAATCATACTAGAAAGCACTAATTCACTCCAAATATTAAAGTCTGGGTTATTTAATGTTCAGGTCAAATTTGGATCATTCAGACCTCTGCTCTTGCACCTGGCAGAATGACCCCTATAATTTAGACCATCACTAACACCAAAGGGCTTTTAAGAAAACCATAGAAGCCTCTCCTGACCTACTAAGCCAAAGGTCTTTTAGGGTCTCTCTCTCTCTGTCTCTCTGTCTCTCTCTGTCTCTCTCTCTCTCTCTCTCTCTCACACACACACACACACACACACACACACACACACACACATATACACAATTTTGAGAACTTGCAGTTGACAGTATCCAAGGATGTTGACACTTGTTAACAATGTGTTGTCCTGGGACCTAAACCATCTCTGTCTTTGGGAACTTGTCAGGAATGCTGACCCTCAGGCCCCACCCCAACCTGCTAAGGGTGGACTCCAGCAGAACTCAACTACTTGCATTTGACAAGCCTTCCTGGTGAGCTGAGACAAGCCGCTTTCCTGAGGAACATTGGCACTGTTTTGGCATTTAACTTGTGAGGTGGTTTAAATGTGTGCTGTCTCCAGCTGGCAGAAAAGCAGTGGTGGGCCGCGGGCTGCTGCATGACTCAGAACAGGGCAGCAGTGAATGCCCAGGGTTAGAGGTGGAGCAGTGATCCCACAACTCTCTAATTCTGCTCTTCCCCTCATCTACTGTTAGGGAACTCCTAGATCTCTTACCAGCTCTAGAGCAGGATGGGAAGGTGGGGGGCGGGGCTGACGGAAGGACCCTAGGTTGAGATGGCATTTATAAACAGCCCTGCTTTGTTTTCATTGGGGTCTTGGCGGCCCTGGAGAGAAATGCGGGGCCTCATGAGCTGTTCTACATGACTCCACCCACAGTTCCCCCCAAAGCCTTGATACTTAAAAGTAGCAAAAATTTAAAACCTACCTAACATATAATAATGGAGAAGCTGGGATCAAAGAGAAAACAAACGGGGGCTAGCGAGATCCTTCAATATCTAAGCTTGCCTGCTGTTCCCGCAAAGGATCCCAAGTTAGAATTCTTAGAAGTCCACATCAGGGGACTTACAACCAAGCCCTCTTCTGGCCTCTGTGGGTAACAGCACAGACACAGACACAGGTACAGACACAGATAGACAGACATGGACATAAACAGAACAGACAGACAGACACAGACCAACAAATGGATGGACAGACAGATGGACACAGACAGTAAGACACAACCAACAGACTCAAATTAAAAAAAAAAATTTAAGACAAACCGGTAGGATGAAAAACAAATAAAGGTTGTTGTAGTAAGTAAAATGGATGAGAAGAATTTCAGTTGCAACTCGATATTTTCCTCTCTTCTCTTTTTTTTTCCCCTCTACCTTAAATTTTTAAACACCAGAATTCTTCCCTCACAAGTAGATTCCTGCATTGTTGAAATCTGGTGTTCGATATTGGAATATGTTCTTAGTGAATGTGTTTATGTTATACATCATTTTAATGGGCACTTTGTCTTATGATTATTTATTCCTTGCTATTCATTTTGCATTTATTTTACACCTTGGAAATGATGTTAAATAGAAGCAAATTCAAGGGAATTTCTTATACAAGTTCAAAATGAGTGGAAAGGCAGCTAAGACAGCCCGCAGCAGTCAGGGTGCATCTGGCCTGGGGGCTGCTGGGGAGCTTAGGTGAAAAGGTAGGTCAAAAAGTTTGGCAAAGGAAACAAGGTCCTTGAAGGCACTCTTTAGAGGTTGACCAGTTATCCAAGGAAATTGCCTGTGAATGGGATGCCCAGAGAAGAGGTGCAACTCACACCTTCCCTGATGCCAGGTTCCACTCATGCTCTCAACTTTGAAGTTGACAGTGACCAATTGAGGGAGATCACAGAAGCCAAGCCTCTTAAAACTACATGAGAGATGGCAAAGGAACTCAGTGGGGACTACACAACAGTCATTCTGAGAAGTCAGTGAGGGGACAGGCAGTCAGGAAAGGGCTCTAACTCCTAGGTAGCTGGAACCAGGAAAAGTATCCAAGAAGTTGTATGGATATTCCTACAGGTGATATATTTGAGTATTACCTGAGTGGGACCCAATTTTGGAGATACTAATGAGCATATTGTATTTTTATTTTCTATTTTTTTAGTTTTGCAGAAATGGGGACTGAGCTAGGGGTCTTGCACATGGTGGGCCAGTACTCTACCACTGAGCTCTATGTCCCTCTGCCCCCATCACCTCTTGCTGCCTTCCTCTTTTTCTTCAAAGATAGAGCCTGACTAAGTTGTCCAGGCTAGCCCCAAACTCACTCTGTAGCCTAGACAAGCCTTGAACTTGTAGCTTCTTACCCTAGCCTCCTGAGTAACCAAGGTGATAGGTCTATGCAGACACTGGACCACAACAGAAGCGATGAAAGCAAGATGAGCAATATGAGGAGTCAAATGCCTCAAGTGGTCACTACTTTCATCCAAGGCTGAGAGCGCAAGGGAGCCACGGTCCAGATCTCAGGGCTCAGAAAGGGGTACTCAAGCTGCCATTCAACTCCGCTGGGTTCTCAGTGCTCTTCACATGTTTCTATGGCAACCTATGTACCGACACTCCAGTTCCAAAGCTCTTGCTGTTCTGCCTCCCAAAGGCCAGGGGTTGTAACTTACTCACCCCAGTGTATAGAGAAACTGAGGCAGCCAGAGTCTAGTGGTGGGGAAATGGCTTCTCCATCCCACTTCCACCGGCCAGGTAGACTTGCAGCCTGGCATTCTGATGGACAACTTCTTACCCCGCCTCCCCAGAAAGAATCGCTACAGATGACCTACATCTCACACATCCCTGGGCAGCTGCAGCCACACAGTGCCTTGGCGTCTCCTTTCTTCAAACTAAAGGAGTGCCCTGCACTTCAAAGCACTTAAGAGCTTTGGGAGAGATGAAACTCCTGAATCTGCAGCCCATTAAGCAGACACTGAAGTTGTGTGAAGCTGCTGACAGGTCTGCTTAGGAGGATTATCAATGCTCTGTGAAGAAGCCGGCTGGAGAGGCTGAGAGCACATTTAGGAAATACATCTTACTAACGTTGTTAGCATGAGCTCAGCTTCCTCGGTGCCAGCCACTGCCCTATGCACCTTACAAGAAGCCGCTGGCTAAATCTTCACAGTAAGTGTACCCAACTGATAGCTTCCTTAGTTGTATTTTATAAAAGGAAGGAACTGAGGGAAGGTCACAGAGCCGGTTTAGATAACCAGGAAATTTCGGAGTCTCCTCTGGGAAGGCCATTTTGACCCACGCCCCCTGCCCTTCCCCGGAGCTGTCGTTCACCTCTGCTGGGTTCTGTCTGTTCCTCATGTGTTTCTATGGCAACCTACACACCAACAGAGCAGCTCCAAAGCTCTTGCTGCCTTACCTCCAGAGGTCAGGGTTACAACTTACTTATCCCTGTGTTCTCATCAGTGTTCATCGCACACTTGCGAGAATGTGTCTGCAAAGTTCAAGCCTGTACCTCACATCTGAGATCTTTGAGTGCACAGGTGCCTTGAAATTCAGAGTCTTTTAGAATTTTGTATTCATTATATATACTTGGTATCCACAGAGGGATCTTAGACAGTCTCCGTAATAAATATGAAACTATCCATGATGTGAGTAAATCGAGATAACCAATGTAGAAACAGTCTAGAACAGTGGTTCTCAACCTTACTGACAATGCGACTTTTCACCACGGCCTCTCATGTTGTAGTGACCCCAATCATAAAACTGTTTCGCTGCTACTTCACAACCACAATTTTGCTACTGTTATGAATCATTACATAAATATCTGATCTGCAGGATACCTGACAGGCAACCCCCAAAAAGTCAGGACCCACAGGTTGAGAACTGCTGGTCTAGGGCAAGCCTGGACCCTCATGGGAGCGGAGAGATCTTGACTTTGCTCAGTGATGCTCTTTCTCTCCTGACCCAGAGACTCCCAAGGGTCGTCACCCTTTAATCACATATCATCACATATATCTTGGCTTGCCTCCATGTGGCTTTATAACCTTACAGCTCTGGAGGTCAGAAACCCAGACCAAATACCACCAGACTAAAGCCAAGGCGCTGCGGGTCTGCCTTCCTTGCAGGGTGGGGGAACCCAGGGGAGCCGTCATGCTCTATTTTCTCCTGCCTTCTACAGACCACCCTCATTCCAGACTCATGGTCCTGTCCTTCCTCTTCAAGCAGAGTCAAGTCTCTCACTCTTCTTGCTGTATCTCAGGTCTGCCAGCATCCCTCTTTCATTTGTAAGGAGCCTTTGACACACAGTGTCTACTTGGATAATCTCAACACCACAGAGACCAGACCCTAATTACTCCCGCAAAATCCATTTGCCTTGTACCACGTATGCAGGTTTTGGAATCTACAGTGTGGAGCTATTTGTGGTGTTCTGGCTATCATGGTGTGTCAAGTTCATTTATGTGATATTTCCAAATTTCAGTTTACTGACACTTCAACTACCTGTCACATCAACAGACATAAAATGACCTGCTCTGTGTCCTAAACAAAATAGTGCAAGTGAAGGCACCTGAAAGTTACAAGAACACTAAACACAGAGGACTGACCCCACAAAACAGCAGAAAGGCATACATGCAACATTTGTCAGGACCTTAGTGTGTGAATCAGGAATAGCATAGGTCACAAGTCACTGTACAGAAGTTGCTAGGGGATCTAGACTATGTTAACATATAGCCTGGAGGCAATCCAGTCCAGTCCAGTCAGGATTTCTAAGCAATTTAGTATCCATCTATGAGGTGGTATCATTTATAGCCAGGCTGGGACCAAAGAGTCAGACTTGTAGGCAAACAGCACACAGACCCTGGAGCATTCCAGCAGTCAAGCCAGAAACTACACTTAAGAGTTCAGTGTCCTCAGCTTTATGACTTGGCTGCTGTCTGCCTGGGTTTTCTCATTGGCCAGAGGAAGATACAAAATCCCTCTTACCATGCTGATGGCAGGCTGGGGCTGAAGAGACAGCTCAGAAGTTAAGACACTGGATGCTCTACTAGAGAACCAGGCTTGAATTCCCAGCATCCACAACAGCAGCTCACAATTGCCTTTAACTTTAACTCTAGGGGGCCCTCTTGTGGCTTTCCAGGTCACAGGCATGCATACACACACACACCCAAATAAATAAATTAAAAAAAAAATAATGCTGAAGGGAAGATCAGATGAGCTATTATTATAGAAAACTCAGAACAGTGCCTGTCATCAGGGAGAACTCAGACTGGCAGACAGAAAAAGAAAGCCAACATCAGTTTCATCAAGGCCACTGGTGGTCTGAATAGGTCTGGCCCACACAGATGCATGTGTTTGAACGCCTGGACAGAGGACGTGGCACTAGAAGAAGGTGAGACCCTGTTCAAGGAACTGTCCACTGTGGAGGCGGGGCTTTGAGGACTTAAATACTCAAGTTATGCCTCGTGTGAGACACATCCAGTCTCCTCTCGGCTGCCTTCAGATCGAGAGGTAGAACTCTCGGCCCTTCCCCAGCACCGCATCTGCCTGCGCTTCCCATGATGATAACGGACTCAACCTCTGAAACTGTAAGCCAGCCCCGATTAAAGAGAGTTGCCGTGGCAGTGGTGTCTCCTCACAGCAACGGAAACCCTAAGAGAGACAGCCATATGCACACACTCTAGATTCTCATGCATTCCTGTGTGTCCTACAGGTCTGTCTGCAGAGAGGGAACTGAGGGGTCACCACCAGCAAGGAAATTCCTAACAAAGGGATGATCGGCGCTTTGGTGCCTGGCCCCTCCCCACTCCATGCTCCTGTCTGTGCTTTCCCGACCTTTTCTGGGCTCTTGAGAAGCAGAGCTGCAGGGCCAGCTGCAAAGCTTTGTCATGAAGCTGGAGATAAAGACGACTGGGAGGCAAACCCCCTAAAAAAGGAGACACTTTCCCAGTGTGTACAACTGTGTCCCTCGGATGCTTCACATTTCATTTCTTGAACTTTCACATGCTAAGATCATCCTGTGCCAATATTATGTTAAAATGTCAAGCTGCACACACATGTTACTGAATATATTTCCCCTTGTCACATTTTGTTCAAGACAAGACCTCAAATTACAATTAATCAACACAGAGAGATAACAACGATGAGCTATTTTCTGTAGAACTTGGAATAATGATAGCAATTATGCTGATTAGAAAAACAGTACTGACGTAATTAGTATTTATCCAGTGCGAACCACACACCAAGCATTGTTCTAAATACATGATGGCATTTAATCTTTGACAATCTGAGGAGGCAGCTACTGTCCAACCTTCCCTTCACAGATGAGGAAACTGAGACTTCTCATCTGAGGTGGCTGCAGGATGCACCCTGGGCAGCCTGGTCCTTGAACATACTTTGGATACAAAACCTCTTCCGTCTCAATTTGGAGAGCCAGGAGACTTCCTCCTGCATGTCAGAAGCCCTGGGGATCCTGGAGACTGAGTCCTTCCCATACGCTTCCTCTGTTTCTCTGGAAAACTACAAACCCTCTTCCACTTTCTCTTGGACTTTACCAAAGTGTGCCTCCTCCACACACACAGATGAACACACGAGTGCACATGCACTCCAGACAAACAGCAAGACTCCAGCGTGGCATTTAGTCAGTAACCACTATACCCGTCTACATTACTCCTACACAAACAGCACCAGCTTTACAAAGGAATTTAAGGCAGGCTTCTCTGTCGATACAAACAGCCCTATAACACTGCGGCTTGAGGTTCACCTCAGACTAAATGGCAGGTGCTCCCTGACCTAGAGTGGGGCTGGCTCCAGATAAAGCTGCCCTCCGGCATGTCAAGAAGACAGCTGGCACACCTGCCCTAGTCAGCATTCCAGCTTAGCAACACAGAGCAAGGCAGAGCGCTGGCTGGATCCCTCCAGAGAGCCGTGGTCTGTCATCACCTATTCGTCCTGGTGGCATAGAATCAGACTACATGCTGTCCCAGGTAAAGATTCAAAGAAAAATCCCGAATTGAACCCCCATCAGGGTTTCAATGTGCTCACACATTTGGTCCCCAGATAGTGGCGCTGTGGGGGGAGGCTGTGGTCCCTTCGAGGAGGTGGAGCCTGGGGGTGTGGGGTGGATCCCCCAGGATTAGGATCATGAGGTGTACAGCAGTGTTCTGTCTCTGGTCCACTCTTTGCTTCCTGACCCACCCAGCCCAGAGAGAGCCAGTTCCCACAGTCACTGCCTGGAGACCACTCCAGCCCCCGTGCTTTCCGCCAGGATGGACTTTCAACTAACAGCCCACGTGTAATCTTCCCTCCTTTCAATTGCTTTCGCCAGTTATAATCAAAGCGACCACAAATGGAACTATTACTACAGCCACCCTGAGCTAGGGCACTGCCTTTCCATGCGATGATCCACAGACACTGTACCACCTAGGGCGGGGGCGGGGCTAGACCATGTATGTACCGGGACCAGTCCCCCCAGATGCAAAGCAAACTTCAGCCGCCCCAGTCCTTCCGGGCACCTTACTTGTTAATGTTGCTGCCTTCTTTCAGCCTCTCGCCCGCTGCGCCCGTCTTCGACACTCGCTCGCTCCCTGCCAGGTCCACCAGGCTCACCTTACTGACCTTCTCCCCCGAGTTCTAGTTGCAGGGAATGAGAGAGAAACGACACCAGTGAAGGGACGCCACACGGAGACCGACACTTTTCCCAGCGCCGCGATCCACATCACCACGTGCTCAGGGTCTTACTGGGTTCATGGTTCTTTCAGGCAGCAAACCACTTCCGAGTAAAGTGAATTTTACATGTTTTTTTACTTTGTATGCATGCATGTCCGTGTTTACGTGTGTGAGTACCAGATGGCATACTCTAAGCCACCTTCTGAGACCCCAGGTCAAAATGTGGAATGGGACAGAAAAATAACATTCTACCCTGCAGCCCGGCACAAAGTTCCCAGACACCAGGGCAGTTGGAAGTACTTCCAGGGAGGTCGGAGGGTGATCCAGGACAGTCAGATGTTAGAGGTTTTATGGATCTTGTAGGAAATACAGGCACATGAAGCTCCTTTGCTTTTGGGTCAAATTCTGCTCTTTTCAGATATGGGGGTTTAAACAGAATGTTGCAGTTTCTTTTGCAACATCTCACAGAAGCCATGAAGAAGACTTGATTGTTTTTAGGGCAGTTTTGGAAAGAAGAACACATATTTAAAAGTTGTATGAAGATATCATTACGCTAGTCAGGATATTTACACACAAAGTCCATTTCTTTTTCCACACAAGGTCTCAAGAAGTAGAGGATGGCCCAAAACTTCTAATTTTCCTGCTACTAGGTTTTGTGCTGCAGTAGAGAACTGAACCCAGGGCCTCATGCATGCCAGGCAAGTACTCTACCATCTGAACCCACATCCCCAGCCCTGAAAAACCCAATTAAAAAAATGCCTGTATGCAAAGAAGGCTGAACAAACCAGGTGATTTTAGTAGCACCAACAGCATGAGGACCACACACAGCCCTCAGCCTCTGAATCCATTCAGGAAACACTTCCCCGGCTTGAAGTCTGTGCTCCCAACCCCAAAAGGTTCCACTTTGCTCCTCACCCCAGACTGCAGGTCATACAGCGTCTGTGTGATGATGATGTTGAAGACAGCGTGGGAGCGGCTGCTCTCTTCATTCATGTTGGTCGCAGCTACCGTGCGAGACTTATTTCCCTCAGACATCAGTGACTCGATGTCCTAGAGGCCAAGACCAAGAAGGCACTATGAGCACACAAAGAGGTACATCCCCCGCACCCCAGGAATGGGTTCATTATGATCCTCCCACGCCTCAGCCATACCCTTCCATTAAGCTAGCATCTTTTCCACACGGCAAGGCTTGAGCCTCCTCTCCACTCAGCGATTTCCTCTCTCTGCCCTAGCTCTTCTTGCCCTGCTAATGTCCCACTTGCTCCTTCATACATTTCCAGAAGAGCAGACACTCACTGGGCACTTTACACATGCAAGAACAGTAGTCACGTTTATTTCTAACGTTCCTGTGTCATCACCATGCCGGTCCTCTGCTATCTGCCTCCCTCTGCTGACAACTGTGGTTCTGCTAGAGAAGGGAGCTTTCTCCGTTATCTTTGCAACCTCATTCCTAGTGCACACCTGGAACTCGTGGGCTCCTAGAAAAACGTTTGCTGAACGAATGTTATGAAAGAAACTCTCCAGGATGCTGAAGTTCACGGAGGTCACCTAAGATCCCCCGCCTCTAGGGAGAGGCAGCAATCAGGGGCAAATGGAGTTTCCTGACTGTTATAAATAGGGACTAAGCTCCGTCACCAATAGCTGGGAAATAGACTTAGTCAATGTGCTGACTGACACCTTTGAGTCAGAATGGCTCCTTATTTACATCAGAACCTCAGTGCACTTAAATTGATGAATAAATCCAAATCTAATGAGAAATACAACATATTTTCATTTAAATAGCTGAATGCTGATCCTCATCTTAATTTTAGCTTTACTCTCAGATGATAACGGCTCTCCTACAACTCATATATCATAAGTAAGTAGAGGGGTTTGTTCATTTATTCATTCTCCTATTCATCACCATTGTTCAGCTAAGGAACTAGAAATCTGTGTTGTAAGACTTCCAAGAAGTCTGTAAGATACAACAGTAGGGCACTATGTCTGGGTATAAAAGTCAAGGAATGGGAAGAAAATAGATCCATCTTTGGATAAAGGAATGAGTCAGAAAAAAGAAGGGAGCCAGCAGAGGGAAGAGTGTTAGAAGTAGGGTCCCTGCCTACAAGAACGGATTAGCTGAACTACCAAATACTGCAGACTACCAGATTGTGCTCAGGGACATCACTGGCCACCTTGGGGAGAGGTTTCAATAGCGGCAAGAGGGCAACACTCTGCCTCCTGACATCACTGGACCTTTTGGCTTCACTGTGAACTTTTCACGAGACAGCCAGACCTGTGACTGAAGGACATTTTCCCCTGATGTGCTGGTCTATATGCTCAAGGCTGTGACTGGCATCAATGTGCTATCACATTTCCACATGAAAACATGCTCAGTATCACTTACTTTGACTAAAGTTTTTTCTTTCCTTTTATGACTCTTACCTCAAAGCTGGTGACAGCCAGTTGAGACAGGCCATCTACATATGGCCCCAGGACCTTGTGCTCTCGGACTTTGAGAGACTGCCTACTCCTATAGGAGGGAAAACAAAAGGATCTTCAGTGATTAGGAGGTATTTTAATGGCTACTTTAAGTAAATGAGAAATGCCTTAGACTCTGATTTTAAATATCAATACTGTTTTAAAACATCTCTCATCCCAGGGAAAGTCAGAGCACCCAAACCTCGTCTGGGCTTGCCTGGGTTAGCAGATGAAGAAGCCTGCACATTCTTCATGAAGAACATCTTAAACTCTTTTTGATAATGTTTTCATTTAATCTCTTGGGAATTCCAAACAATATGTTTTTTTTTTAATATTTATTTATTATGTATACAATGTTCTGTCTGCATGCCAGAGAAGGGCACCAGATTTCATTATAGATGGTTGGGAGCCACCATGTGGTTGCTGGGAATTGAACTCAGGACCTTTGGGAGAGCAGTCAGTGCTCTTATCCTCTGAGCCATCTCTCCAGCCCCAAACAATATGTTTTGATCACATGCTTCCCCTTCCCCAACCTCCCTATATCACCCTACCAACTTAAGTGTATTTTTTTCCCTCTCTCTTATGGTTAAATGTTTTTTGAGCAAACACCAAACAATAATAAAATATTTTAAGCTTTAATTTACTTTTTCAAGTTTCACAGATTTATGTTGGCCCCATGCTGGCAATCTTATACAGAAGATCAGGAGATAACACAAGTATCGTCACTGATGTCTGATATTTGAACTGGCTCTGATGATGACAATTTTGAGGGTCTAGTTAATTTGTGTGTATGTGTATGTCTGTCCGTCTGTGCTCTGTCTGTCTCTCTGTGTATATCTCTGTGTGTATGTGCCTCTGTCTGTCTAAGCTGGTACACACATGGAGGTCAGAAGGAAGTGGGTTCTTCTCTTTAACCACTTGGGTCCCTGGGATAAAATTCAGATCACTGGGCCCAGCAGCAAGTCCCAGATCATTGCTGCTGTAAGGCTCTTGTGAATTTTAAACAGTTGCCTCTGATTTGAGATGCCTATCAGACCAATGAGATTTAAAGCTTGAAGCTATTAGATTTCTCCTGCACGGCAGGTGCCATCTTTTTCATGGCATACAGTATTTAATTGTCTTTCAAAGGGTTAATGCTTGGTGTCTGTCAGGTACAGGTAATCTCTGGTGCTTTTGAACATCTTGGCAAAGTGTCAAAAGCATTTTTCAGGTGCCCCCCTTTAATCTCACTTTTAAGGATGAGAAGTCAATGTAAGTACAGCAACTCTGTTGGACTCAGAAACCGACCAGTATGATCTTCAAGCTAACTACTGTCATGGATACAACCCAGCAGTGGTCTGACCCTTACCAGCCAGGTTCTGTACTGCTGCGTGACAGCAAGTGTTAAACCTAAGTTCTTAACGCTGATAGCTGGAACTCTTGATACTGTCGGTGCTCTATTTAATGAGGCTGGTGCCTCCATGTCCTGTGACTCCCAGACTTCTAGAAGCCCCTGCACCTATATTCCAGGAAGCCTGCACGGGAATGCTCAGAAGCGCTATACTGAGGAAACATGAAGCTGTTCAAGTGAAGAGAAAAAGGAACAAACTGTGCTTGATCATGCAACGGGATATTAAACAATAGTAGAAACTATCACATTATTACCCTGTATAGAAAAATGAATGAAATGAATATACACTGGTGCTGTCTGTACAAGGTTAAGTATCATACAAAATCATGGATAAATACTACAGAAGAGAAAGAGAATGGCAAATGTAAAATTCCTAATAGCAGTTATCTTTGGGACCAAGAGAGAAATGAGTAAGAGTAGAACACACAGAAGGATTGAAAATCACTGGTCAGGTTCCATTCACTAAGAGAGTTGATGAGAAGGGATAGAGTTCATTGTGTTTTATACCTGGCAAGTGTTCGTTTTGTACAAGCAGGTGTAAGCAGGTCTCCTTAAAGTAAACACAAACTTTTCGACCACCGAGGGGTACTCCTGATGTCTGTTACATAATGTTATATATCATTATTAAAACTCTTGTTTTCATCTGAGAACACCAGACTGGAAGGTGGGCAAAAATGTTACACACCACACAGCCCCTAAAACAACTGGAGAGTATTTAGTGATAGGGCAAAGTGTGCACCCAGTTACAAGGGAAATTCGGGAAATGCCGAACTGTTATTCATAAAATAGCTTGAGGATCTGAGCATGTCCACACACGGCACGGATCTGAAACACGGCCGGGAGACACACTCAGGTGTCAACCAAGGTTAATTTTGAGTGGAAGGATTAAATGTCAGCTTCATTTCTTATAGTTCATCTGCTTTCTATATTTTTCGGACTATCTATTACTTTTAAATCAATGTAAACTTTGACAGGAAAAAAAATGAAATTTATGAGTCAAGCTCACCTGGTTTTTATCGCATAGTTTTTGTTGTTGTTGTCGTTAGCTTGTTTATTAAAATGTTTTTTTCAAGACAAGGTGTTGTGGATATGAACATGTTTTTGCTTTAATCCCAGGTGTGGGATGTGGGACTGATTCAGATGGTCCATAGCAGCAAACTATTTGCCTCATGTGGGCTCTGAGAGGGGCTCTTTGCTAGCTACAGACAGTTTAAATCTGAGGACTCTGGAGAGGGAATAAATGCCAGAGCCCAGAGCGTGTTGGGGGCTCCAGGAAGAACAAGGTGGCTGCTGCTCCCCGACCTGGCCCTTATTGCTGTTGATGCAGTGAGACAAGAAGTTGGAGATCTCCTGAAATGAGGATTGGACTGGCTCCAAGGAAACCAAGAACCCTAACCGGCAGGAAGCAGCTAAGAGAACTGCGCCCCCTCTCCCACTAACCCTTTCTCTCTCCTACCTGGTGTTGGGGTATTGGAAGGGATTGGGGTGGAGTAGGGAGAAAGAGATATAAAAAATGTAAATAAGAGAAATAGTATGACAACTACAAGGTTTCACTGTGTAGCCCTGGCTATTCCAGAACTCCCTCTGTAGACCAGGCTGGCCTCAAACTCAGAGATCTGCCTGTCTCTGCATCACAAGTGCTGGGATTAAAGGTGTGTGCCACCACCACCTAGCATCTCTGAATCATTCAGAATGGGGGTGGGAGGGCTCAAGCCAGGGAAGAGCTTCTAACACATAACTAAGGGGCAGTGGCTGCAACCATCCAGCCACTTTACGTCCACTTAGAGTTGCTGTTTCCAACATAAACACAAGGACCAGTGTGTAATCAGTAACACTATTTTCTGATGTTTCTTTGAGATAGGATCTCACTACATAACCTTTTTGGCCTGGCTACTATGCAGCCCAGGTCAGCCTCAAACAGGCAGTGATCTTCCTGCTTCAGCCTCGGAGTGCTGAGATTGTAGGCTTGCACTACGTCATTCGACTCTATAATTATTATTTATCTTGTTTTTATTTTCTACGTATGGGTGTTTCATTTCAGTGCATGTCCACACACCATGGGTGTGCATTAACCACAGATGCCAGAAGAGGACAACACATTCCATCGCACTGAAATTACAGATGGTTGCGAGCCACCTTGTGGGCGCTGGGAATGGAACCTGGGTCCTCTGGAAGAGCAGCCAGTATTCTTAACCACTGAACCGTCTTCCCAGCTCCTATATCTTAATTTTAACGAACTGTCCCTGGTGACAAAAAAGTAACACCAACAGTAAATACATCTTTTCACAGGGTGATGTGAGTAACTTCACATAGCAGTATAGAATAAACTGCATACAACTAACACATTAAGAAGCTCTGGGAAGCTCCTCATTTTCAGTACACGAACCAACATCAGAGCAGTGACCAATGGCCCCAATATATAGATAACCCTGCAATTTTAGTTATCTTCTTTTTAATTATTTATTTACTTAGTCACTCACTTTATATCTTGATCATAGCCTCATCCCTCCTCACCTCCCAGTCCTACCCTCCCTCCCTGCCATTTTAATTTGAAGATCATTCAAGATTACTCTTCCTATTTACAAGCATTATTTCAAGCACTCACCCTTTGGGGTCCAGGAGGTCCCGAACCTTCTCATTATAAATTTCCATATACGATACTTCGACTTTAAAGGTTTGTGACTCATTTTGCTCCAGAGAGATCCTTTTAAACAGAGCACAGCAGAGCCTTGGGATAAGGCCTAGCTGCTCAGCATGGCCCATCATGGAGAAGGACTTTCCGGAGCCTGGAAAAAAGGAAGCAGAGTGATGGAAGGGTAGGAGAGAAAGCATACTGAATGCTTCAGTAACAGACAGTGCCTTCACTTGACAGCCAAAGCCACACAGGAAAAAAAGGGGTAAAGTTGATCTCAAACGGAGACCCTGAACAACACAGATACTCTTCTCTCCTTCTGCAAGGTTGGTACACTCCAGATGAGTCTCTAGGAAGGGCATGGCTACAAATGCATTCTAGGAAAACAAGCCTGATAAAATCCCACCTGCCCACTCTGTAGTATGGAAAGTGTGTATGTATGAATGTGTACACATGTGTGCCCTTGCATGTGGAGAGCAGAGGTCAACTTGTCATTCCTTTTCTGCCACCCTCGTTATTGGAGGCAGGGTCTCTCTCTCTGGCCCCACAGCTTGCCAGGTACACGAGACTGTCTGGCCAGAGAACCCCAGGGATCTGCCCACCTCTGCCTCTGAAGCACAGGACTGCATGTGTGTGCCACCACACCTAGCTTTTCTATACGGGTCCTAGTGATTAACGTGATGTCCACATGCCTATACGGCAAGCCTATTGCAAGACAAGCCATTTCCTGAGTTCTTGATTTGAGTTTCACTGGGATATACATTGTATACGTGATAAAATCTCAGCGCCACTAAGTAATACAGACAGTATGTCATGGCTGGTCACACCACATACTACATTACCTAGGTAATGTAGTATGTAATCTCTTACTGGTTTCTTGTAGCTATGTGTTGTAGTAGGAGGCAGCATTATTTATTTCCACTTTGAAAGAGCAACAGCTCAGAGCAATAGTAGCTGGGCCAAAGCTGTGTTTTTGGACTTGCCTGTTTTGCTCCACCTGCCTTGCTTTAGAAGCCAGCATCATCTGTGTACCTAAGTGGAAGTTTCAGTATTAGGGGATTCTGAAAATGTTTACATAGGGTTGGAGAGATGGCTCAGAGGTTAAGAATGCTGGCTGGTCATCCAAAGGTCCTGAGTTCAATTCCCAGCAACCACAAGACGGCTCACAACCATTGATAGTGACATTTGGTGCCCTCTTTTAGTGCACAGGCAGAATGCTGTATAAATAACAAACAAACAAATAAATAAATCTTTTTTAAAAAGTTTATATTGATTCTTCTACTAAAACATTTATACTGAGAAGCTCCTGATTACTTTCCCAGTTCAACTGCAGGTTAAAACTATAATTTAGGAAAATGATGCTTCTTAGTATGGATCTAGCAACACTCATTCACACCGAAATTGGGCAATTACAAGAACCATTTTCAAATTTCAATCACCATTTTGAAACAGAGGGATACTGTTGACTGCCTTAGTCAGTTCAGCCCAAAACATCAGGAGAATTTTTCTGGGTTTCTCAAGCTCTCCCTGCATTTTAAATGCTAGGAAATTATATATACTTAAGATATGGGTATAACTCAGTGGTACATAATTCATGCTTGGCACACAGGAGGTACTGGGTTCAATCCCCAGTGCTACAAGCAAAGAAAGCAAAGATTTATGTATGTATGTATGTATGCATGCATGTCTGTATTTGGTATTTTCATTTAAGCTCTAGGGGTTAAATCCAGGACTTTGCATGTGTTAGGCAAGCACTTGTACACTGAGCTACATCCTCTCCAACACTTGTTTCATCCATGAACTGCAATAAAACAACATCTTACCAGTCTGGCCATATGCAAAAATACAAGCATTGTATCCCTGAAAGGCTTTCTCAAGAATTCCTTCCCCAAGGCACTTGAAAACGACTTCTTGACCTAGAGGGAAAAAAAGACAAATGTTTAGGGTGTATTAGTTTTATGTGCATGCGTGGGTACCTACAGAAGCCAGAAGAGGGTGGCAAGATGCCTTGGAGCTGGAGTTACCTGTGGTTGTGAGCCACCTTGGGTATGGGTCCCTCTTAGAGCAGCTGGCACTCTTTAACTGCTGGACTATCTATCCAGATCCCAAACTGAGATTTTAAAGTAAAATAAAAAGAGTGATTTGTGTTGAGATGTATTTTTAAAAAGAGATTTCATTTTATGTATATGGGTATTTAGCTTGTATATGTGTGTGTGTATGCGTGTGTGTGCAGTACCCTCAGAGGCAGTAAGAGGGCAGGCACTGTATCCCCTGGAATATAAGTTACAGACATTTGTGAGCTACTGTGTGAGCTCTGGGCACTGCCCCTGGGTCCTCAGCGAGAGCAGCAAGTGGTCTTAGCAGCTGAGCCATCTCTCCAGCCCTCTGTTGGATGTATTAATAACAACCTCCTCTCAGTCCCCTCCTCTCAAAATCTAAGAGTATGCGGATGGTTACTACACAGTTATAGATGAGAGTTTAACGAACGCCGTTCCGTGCAGACAGAGTCTTGCTCTCTCAAACTCACAAGTTCCAGTGACCCTGCCACCCCAGCCGGCTCAGGAGCTGAGACTGCAGGCGCACATAACCACAGCCGGCTGGCAGGTTCAGGTCTGCTCCTGAGCTACCGCTGGATGTCTACAGAAGTTCCTGATATGCTACTACTTCCTCTGGGGATCCAAGTTTCTTCTCCATGGTTAGCAGGTTGCATAAAAGCACTGTCAAAAGTTGGTTTCCTTTTCCCCTGAGAAATTCTAGCTAAACGTTATTCAATATGAACGGTCCTGTCCCCCCATGGGGATTCAGTTCCCAACTAGCAAGAACCACGGCATACATTTCCTTATATCCAGTTCGTCACCGGGCAAGGTATTCTGCATAGTCAACAGCTGGAAAAATGCTTGCTGCTGGTGGTGTGGTGAAGAGGACAGGACCAGAATCCTGCAGGGAGCAGACATGGGGCATGCTTTTGAGGGATTACCTAGATTAAGTTAACTATGGGGAAGAACTTGAACGTGGAGAGTACCCTTCCATGAGCTGAACAAAAAGGAGAACGCGAGCTGAGCACAACCATTCGTTGCTCTCTCCTTCCTGGTGGCTGGTACAGTGTGTTCAGGGGCCTCATGCTCCTGCCGCCATGCTGTCCCTGTCTTGATGGAGTTCCTCTAGAACTGTGAGGCCAGACAAACCCTTCATGCCTTCAACCACTTTGGCAGGGGTACTTTATCAGAGCAATAGAAAAAGAAACTACTTTGTTGCCATTAGCAGCTGCTCAGGTCCGTTTCATCTGTGTTCCCACACGAGGACAAAGACAAGTGTTCTTTCATTACTCCTGGCCGCATCTCAGCTCCTGGGGCTTCTCCTGTGAACTACACTGTGGTGGAGAGGGGCAGAGTGTAGTTAGGGCATGTTTAATACACTCAAGGTGGCAGGTGCCTTTCTCACTCTGCTTTTCCAACAACTAAGAGAATTACGTTATCCCTCCTTCCCCCACATTCCTGAGGTTTCTAGAACATTTGTTCTTACAGCATCTGCAGGCACTACTGGCTTATGTGCTATTTCCTGCCCTGGCGTGGAGTGCACCCTGATGTCAAAGGTGACGCTCTCTTTAGGCGCTGTAGTCCTAGCGCCTAACAGAAAATGCTTAATGAATATATGTTGAAAGATCAAGTCGGTTTAATCGTTTTGTCCTTCGGCATATTTGCAAATCTCTTCCTATTCAAATATAACAAACTGTGGGCTATTGGCTGACTGTTTCTCTTTTATGGGAAGTTGGATAGGATTTTAGTACTGCCTTGCTGTACATCGAGACTGAAGGATGAGACTTCAAAAACTGTCTGCAAAAGATTAGAATGGACACTTGAACCGCTAGGCTGCCAAAAAGCGAAATTCTGCCAACACTCAATGTTGCTGATTTGTAGAGACAGACAACATTCATAAACTTCTGCTGAGAGAATGGCAAGAGGCTATTCTGCAGGAAAACCCAGCAGTGGAAGGGAACATGCCCCCATTCTGACCCACTACGTGCATATATCTGAGAGACAAACTCCCAAAGACACTGGCCAAAAACACTCTGGCAGCATTGTTTGCCATGCTATAAACTGCAGCCAAGTTCAATACCCATCACTAGCGTGCAGTGCACATCTTACATGCTTAAATGGAAGCATTTCGGAATGAAAAATTATATATTTAAGAATAAAAAATAAAGCACTTATGCATGTCAACAACGTAACACTGAGAAGCATTACTGAAGAGAAAAAAGCCCCTATGGTAGGAACCATATATAATGTAAAGACTTACACATTACAGTGCACGAGACACCCACACACAGAGAAGAGGATGTCAAAGTTTGCAAAACAAATCAGAAAAAGTATCGCAAATTTACATTGTCTTCCTTTTCCATTTCTAACACCTACCATCTACACGGCTTACTCAAAACACACTGGTAGAACACACAGATTTGTAAAGCAAATGGAGCTGAAACAGCCTTTTCACAGCGTGCTGGGAAGGGTGTGCACATACTCTCCAACTGTAAACACTGCTCTAAGTCACAGCCTGCTGCTAGGCTCCTGGGCTCTCTCCACATACACTGGTATCTTCTCCTACTGTGCTCAAGGGACCTGCCTTACTCCCCATGCACCATGATGGATGTAACCCCTCAAACTGCAAGCCAAATAAACACTTTTTCCCTCTAGTGGCTTTCTGTCAGGTATCTGCTATGTTGAATTCTGTACCCAGAACGGAGTGCAGGCCAGACTTTGGTATGGTCATTTGTATTAAGCACTGCCTGCCTCAGTAATTTGTAAACACTGCCCTCCAACACTTTCTGAGTGGTTTTAATAAAGAGCTGAATAGCCTATAGCAAAGGCAAGATAGGCAGGCAGCACATCCAGGCAGAGAAAGGAAGTCAGGAAAAAAAAATCCCAGGCAGAAGCCAAGGAAGTCAGACATACGAGGAGAGGTAATGAGACACATGACAGACTGTACATTAATGTAAACTGGTTAATTTAAGTTAGAAGAGCTAGTTGGTAACAAGCTGAAGCTAAGGCCAAGCTTTCATACTATAAAGTCTCTGTGTCATTTCTTGGGAAGCTAGTGGTCAAAAAAAGTCCCTTTACACCAAGCAAAGTTAATGATGTGAGTGTGAGGGCCGAATGCATCCTCCAATGTTCACGGGTTGGAAACTAGATCCTCAGAGCAAGTGTCAAGGGGCGGGCCCTTTAAGAGAAGATAGGTCAGTCACAGGTGCTCTGTCTTCAGGGATGGGGGAATGGTGTGATCACAGGACTGAGTTTGTGTTAAAGCCCAGGGTGACCATTGTCACTCTCATGACCTGCTGCCTTCTACAGCAAGGAGACCCTCAGCACACAGCACCCCTTAATTCTGAACTTCTCAGCCTTCACAACAAAGTGGCAAGAAATCTGCTGTTTATAAATTATGCAGATTCAAGGATTCCTCTAGAGCAGCACAAAACAGATTGAGACAGTTGGAGCTAAGAAAGGGACTCGGGCAGCAGGATTTCTCTGAGTCATTAAGAAATCAGCAATTTCAGTCTCGTCCAGGATCAGGTAGTGAAATGTCACATCTCTGAATTTTGCTCCTGATGCTGAGTGTGCTGGACTTGGAAGGAATGACTTTAAGTGGTTTCAAGGGCAAACAATGATGACTTTTTCCATGGCTGAAATAGAAATTAAAGCTAAAGAGAACTAGCTGGAAAAATACCCAACAAACTAAAATATGTATACTAAGAGCATATGAAAAATAACCAAAGGGTTCCCTGGCATATAACGATGCAAGAGCAACTTTATTTTATTTTACTATTTATTTATTGTTTTCTTTTTTGATACAGTGTGGCCCTGAGCTGCTGATCTCACTGCCTCTATTAGCTCAAGAATAAACTTAAGGCCAGGCATGTGCCTCAGCACTTGAGGCCAGGCAGACCAGGGCAATCCTCTAAGGCCAAGGTGGGACGCAAGAGACCCTGCCCTGAAAGCATCAGCAGCAACAACAATAACAAACACAAAGGAGTGAATTTCAGTTTAAGCTATGTGCAAACTCTAGCTAATCCTAGACAAGACAGGGACTATCTACCTTGTATTTACGAAGCTCAGGAGAAAGAAGAGTCAGGTTCCCATCTGGTGTCTTATCTGTAGTCATCCTTCATAGATTCTATCGTTGGACCTTCACAATACACAGGTAGAGCAGGTGTATGACAAGTCACCAGGGTCTGAAAGCCTGTCATCCACCAAGACTTCACCGCTGGTGAGGACAGCTGGATGTTTACCCAGTCAGAAACTTACGCTGTAGACACCGGTAATCAATCAGTGGTTCTCACCCCTGGTCTCCACGGCATGTCTTAAACTCTCAGACTTTATCTGGATCTTTCTTTCTTTCTCTTTCTCTCTCTCTTCCTTCCTTCTCTTTTTCTTTCTTTTCCCTTCTGGCTTCAACTATTGGGCTACGAAGAATGACATGGCCATCTAAACTCTACAGAGCATAAGGCATGCAGCAGGCATTCATATTTGCTGAATTATTCCTGGGTTGATACAAGTATTCTCAGACTTACGTATTTCTAACTGAGGTTCCTTCCCTCGTCGGTGATAATGGCTACTGAAAGACTATCCTTTAAGCTTAGAAAGAAATAATGGATTGCATCCATTTATATTTCGGTCCAAGTGTGCCTGTTTCAGACATTTCAGTAAGTCCCAAGGAATGAGAGTCAACCTCTGGCAATCAAACTGGGCAGTTATAAGTAGACAGGACAACAGAATATGTCTGGACTATTTGAATAATTCTGATTATACAAACTTACAGTTCAGGCCAGGAAGACGGTTTAGTGGGTAAAGGCGCTTGATGCAGAAGCCTAGGGACCTAAGTTCAAGCCCTGCGACCCAGGTAAAGGTGGAGGCAGAAAACCAACTCCAGAAAGTTGTCCTCTGGCCTCCAAACATGATCCGTGGCACACGCAAAGGCATACACCATTCACATGATCATAAATAAGATTTTAAAATTACAAATTACTTTTTAATGATACCTCCTAGGCATCATAACAATAAATAACACATGGGGAGATATTACCTATTCTGAGTTCCACTAAATATATGCCTGCAATTTTAGAGAACTCTGAGGAGCTTTATGCCTTTATGCCTGATGACAGAATATAACCCACGTCTGTCACAGGTACATTTCTTTATTGTATGTATGTGTGGATGCATGTATGGAGCCAGAGGAGGAGACAATTTTTTCCCCTTCCCATTATGTGAGTTCAGGAACTGAGCTCTGGTCATCAGGCTAGGCAGCAATTACCTTTACCTGCTGAGACATTCCATCAGCCCCACCGTTTGTCATGTTTAATGAAGTTTAATTTCATTACTGAGAGATGAGAAAAATTTAAAAACCAATGAAATATATTCATCTGTGTGCATGGACACACACAGGTGCATAAAGCAGGCTAGTTTTAGTGTGTTTCTAGAAAGACCTGTTAATTCCTCCTTTCTATCCTTAAATAACTATGCTAAGACACAACTCAAGACAGAAAGAACTGGTGTGAAGTTTATGTGAGCTGCCATGTGGGTGCTGGGAATTGAACTCAGGGCCTCTGGAAGAGCAGCCAGTGCTCTTAGCCACAGGCTGCTCTCCAGCCCTGTGAGGTTTATGTGTTTTCAGCCACTTACTAGGTTCCTAGGAATACATTTTTCTGCATTTGGGACTGGTGATCAGAATCAAGTCTGCCGGGCGTGGCAGCAAGCACCTTTAACCACTGAGCCCTCTCGCTGGCCCCTTAGCTTAGCTATCCGTTTCAAGGATGCGGTCTGTTCCCACCACAGACAGTTCCACTTCCCTGAAGCTTTATCCCGACACCTTTAGCTCCTGGCACCGCCCTACCGACTGACTTTGTAGAGAGTCCCCAGATCAAACTGCTGGCTTTCCCGAGCCACCTCTGAGGCCCTCTCTCCAACACCCACCACTCTGTCCACCGCTCTTCTTCGCTCTGACTACATCAAGAGGGGAGAAAGCCCTGTGCTGTCAATTTTTCTTTCAGTCTGCTCACTTGCTTTCAATGTTCAGTAAATGGGACTCTGAGTCCCATGTTGTTTTACAAGCCAGTTGTTATCTCCCGCGCTTCTTTTCTTACTGCATGTTAAAGACATCAACTGTTGGTCTATCATACATGTTGCAAACATCTTTCCCCACTCTGTCATGAAACAGTTTTGATATTTCATATTCAAACATTAAAAAGGGGCTGTAGGTGGCTGCAGGGAAAGACCTTGACAATAGCAGATAATGGAGCATCTCACCATCTGAAAACCTGACTTGGACCCACATGGTGTAAGGAAAGAGCGGACCCCGAAAGGCTGTCCCCGACTTCCAAGTACACACACATACAACAATGTAATAAAAATAAAACCTTGCCCTCCTCCCAGCCCCCAAGACTGGGCTTCTATGTGTAGCCCTGGCTGTCCCAGAACTAACTTTGTAGACCAGGCTGGCCTTGAAACTCGAGATCCATCTGATGCATGAGCCACCACCGCCCAGCCCTAAAAACGAAATTTCTAATACCCAAATCCTTTCTCTTTCCTTGACAGCTTTCGCTCACAGTTTCTGCACCCAGATTATAAAGACATTCACTCACATTTTCTTTTGGTCATGAGCGCTGCCTTTTAGCAGCTGACTGGCCTTGGGAAGCCCTGATGTCTGCACTGGCAAACAGTGAGCTCCACCTGACTGCGTTGCCGGGATGGTTACAGAGGCACCGACTGCAGCGCCTAGCCAGTGCAAAGCCTGGGAGGTATTTTAGTCAGTGTCTGTAATGAGTATCATCTTGTCATTAACTTGGTGCAAAGAAAGAAGTCACTGGGCTAATCACTGTTTCTTCCATCGTGGCAAGAACTCTTTGTGGCTCCCTACTTTCAAGGGCGAGAGGACAGAAGAAAGGCAGCGGTCCTTTGAAAGGAATCATCTATTGCCATTTTTTCTAGCTTTCTTCATTGTCCCCTGGTAAAGTACCACTAATAAATGTAAGGGGGAGTGTTTCTCACATTTGAGGGGTGGGGAGAGAGAACACTCACATATATGTACCTGGGGATGACAAGAAGAAAACAGAACACAATTTAGGTCAGAGCATGCATGCTAAGGCACACGATCCAGTAGGGGCAAATTAGTTCCCATTCTTTTAAAACATTAGGACCGAAGGTTGAGGGGTGGAGGGGACACAGTATACTGAATGGCAGCAGTGAAATGGTGAACAGGACCAAGTCTATGGACTTCTCATTATTTTTCCACCCTGAGGCTGTAGGAACGCATGAACCCTGGGCTGCAGTTATGCTCAAGCAATTCTTTTGTTCAGTAACCTTCAGGGAACCACTATTACAGGAAGTATCGCTGTGAAAGTGGCCAAGATCCAAACTGTTACCCAAACCTTCAAAGGGCACCATGTATCAGTGAGGCAGCCCCTGTCCTCATCAACAGCAGACCCCACAGGCAGCACAGGGTGGCTCCGTGTCACTCTGCCTTCGACCACTGGACGTCCCAAAGACCCACCCAGAGCCCCATGGCTGAGCCAGACGAATGAAGGCCTTTCTTCTCCCTCTGCAGCAATGGGGAATGAATGCAGGGGTCTGGCACACGCTAAGGAAGCATTCCACTACTGAGCTACAGTTCCAGCTGCGAGGCTTTTTAATTTTCTAAAAAACATTTTGCTTTTGTTCACTTCCATATGCTTTTTTTTTTTTTTTAACCTAACAGTCTTTCTCAGCACAGGATAAAAATGACTTACCCGCTGCCTTTTGAACCTTGGCTCATTAAAAAAAAAAAAAAAAAAAAAAAAAGGCATCTGTTTATGCTGCATGGTGGGAACCAGGGAATTCAAACATTGCCTGGGCAGATCTCATAAAAGATGTGATATCCCCACCCCGAATGTTTCCCAATTACAGTTTACAGTTTACACTCAGGCAGAGGGATCACTATTTGTGTAGGGGGAGCCTACAGGGAAGATCAGAAGCCCTGTGGGAAAAAGGAGGATCCATGGGTATTTGCTCCCATCCCAGACTAACAGAGCAAAGCCACAACACTGTCAAACCCAAGAGGTCTGTGGCTTCTTAGCAGAACCAGTGTCAGGGAGGCGTCTCTGGAGACGTCAGCTTCACACGCCCAGTGTGGTGAGTCCACAGGGCATGCTGCGTCTGACCTAACTGTTAATGAGTATGGCCACGATGCCAATTTCCCTCCTGGGTTATAATCGGACCTCCTATGACCATGGGGACGGGTTATAAAACACGGGCATGCCCAGCAAGGCCTGCAACGATGTCAAAGCCGTAACAGGAGCTCCTGTGTGGGATTTCTGTGAACAGACTCACAGTCTGAGTCACCCAACACTGAGTCACACGTATGGATCTTACCATTGGGTCTCTGTATGTGGGCGTCACCTGATGCCCTGAGAACAGCAGCAATGACCTCCCAGTCACCATGCAAGGGTCCTAGGCAACAGTCTTTGCATAGCAGGGTTCTGATAGCAAAGCACTAAAGGAGACAACTGAGAATGAAGGGAAAAAAACCCCTATATTAGTCCCATGCCCTACATCTGCCTGCTCAACAGGCACAGGCTAACACATGATGAGCTGGAGCTTAGGAAGTAGGAGAATGAAAACAGAAGGTATGTCCCATACTGTTTATAATCCGCACTTTAAAAAGCATGTGCACACACACATCATAGCCAATAAACTTGCCAAGCAGGGTGCAGCACAGTCTAGACTCATACAAACAGCATATTCTTCTACACAGGAGTAGAGTTTAAGATGGGAACAAAGTTATAGCTTATGTCTTCAGTGTCCCCAAAGGCTCACTAGTTAAAGACTGCTGTCCAGGGTAGTACTAGGGAGAGGAAGTAGGATCTTTAGGAGGTGGAAACCTAAGTGGGGGTATCCTTAGATTATTGAGGGGCGCTTGAAGAGGATCTGGAACCCCTGTTTCTCACTCTCTACTTCTCGGCCTTGAGGTTAGAGGTTTTATTTCACCTCACAGCCCAGTCATTGTGTGTACTCAGGTTCCCCTCGGGTTCCCTGCAGCTGCAGAAGCTAGCCAATACAAACACAACCCAAGATCTAACTGATCCCTGAAGCCCTTCCTTCTCTCCATCTCTTTTCTCTTCCAAGCTGGAGTGGGGTGAATCTGGCTGTGTGTTTGTGAGCGTCAGTTCCTGGGCCTGGTTCTCTGTGAAGGTGTTTTTCTCTCTACACAGAGCTGGCAGCCACAGCAATTCTGATGAGTCTGGACTTGGCAGTGGCCCAGCTCCAACCCAGAGCACCTGGATAGTACGAGAACAGACAGGTCTGCCCGGCATACCGCAAAGGGAGAAGGCGGCCTTATTTGGATGAAGTTTAAGCAAATTCCTCCCTCAAAGGCCTTTTGGTGTGTGGGGTACAGCTAACAAAATTTCTCACATTCAGAGACTTCAGGCCATATTTGAGTTAAGTGAACTCAAACTACAGTTCAGATAAAGGAACAAAGACTTTAAGGATTGACCTGGAGGTGCAAAATTTAATTCTCAATTAACTTCAGAAGCTTACCATGAGGGGACCTGGCAAAGGGAGCTTGAGAAACTGGGCCACGAAGTGAAAGTAAACCACAGGCCATTTTCCACCGTGGCATCCAAGTGCTATCAGACTTGCAGTCCAGCGAAGTGTCACTTGTACCATAGTGGGGAGTGTCTTACCCAGACAATGTTTCCAACGGGGGGGAAACTGCTAGGGCTGGGCATGAGCTGGCTCTTTTTTTTTTTCCTTGTTGTTGCTGGATAATGTGGCTGACTCACAGGGGAGGAGGGCAAGAAAACTGCTACCGGGGCACCAGTGCCAAGGATGAAAAGAAGAAAACAAAGCAAGCTCGACTGGAAAGCCTGTCTCCACACGAACGGCTGCTGACAAAGAAGCGTCCCTTGGCTCTGGCAGCATGTTACAATGACTCTCTCTAGTAAGGTAGCAGGCTCAAGCCTACTGTCATTTCTAGAACTCACGGCTATGGCGGTCACAGCTCTTGGGGGCAATGTTCAAGTAAAACTCAACCGAGCACATGAGCTCGGGCTGAGGGAGATGAGAACAGCAGGACAGGAGTGGAACCCTACGTCACCACTAGCAGGCATCACTTTTTTTTTACTTAATCTACACTGCTCACTGCTTTCACCTTTAAAAGCTGGTCAGACCTTCCTGAATCTCAATGGAGGCAATCTGGCTGCTCTGTCTGATCACACTATCCCTCCCACACGTAAAAAGGCTTAGCACTGTGCTGGGACACAGCATACGGACTGCGCTGTTTATCATAGTCATTGTTATCTGCCCCCCAAATACAAATGAGGCGAACAGTGTTTCTGGGTGCCAGCAAATACTCAAAGGAGAAAGTGTGGTCAGAAAAAGGAAAGCATGAAAGATGCAGGGTGGGATACGACTGGAAAAGGACATCTGGAGGCAGGGCTGCAGCTCAGTCAGTACAGCGTGCGCGCGGAGCCCTGGATCTGAGCAGCTCAGTCAGTACAGCGTGCGCGCGGAGCCCTGGGTCTGAGCAGCTCAGTCAGTACAGCGTGCGCGCGGAGCCCTGGGTCTGAGCAGCTCAGTCAGTACAGCGTGTGCGCGGAGCCCTGGGTCTGAGCCCCAGACAGGTGAAGCCTGTCATGGTGGTGTGTGGGAGATGGAAGCAAGATGATTCAAGAGTTCAAGGTCATCCTCAGCATCAAACACAGCAAGTTTGAAATCAGCCTGGGATACAAGAGACCTTGTCCCAAAATTAAAAAGGGACCTGGGGGTGGGGTAGACACTAGAGGTGAAAAAAAAAAAAGACTCACGTATAATATATGCTGTATATATATATACACACACACACATATATACTTTTTAAAAGGTCATAAGATTAGCTTGCAGGTTTATATTTTGGGCATCTTTGCTAAGTAAATTTTCCTGAGTTGAACTGTACATGTCCAGTTCTTGGGATTCACAAACATTAATTACCTGAATTGAGACAGGTACATTGCAAGCCGGCTCCTCGCCCCCAACCTTGGCCTCCACCAGCTGAGGTGTGTTTTATAAAGAGACGGCTATATTGTCTTCCAAGTCAGTTTATGTCAGCTGTATGTCTTTGTGATTATGTACCTTAATTAAACAAATGCAAAAGAGAGTTTCTAGGCCATTGAGCTAGCTCAGCAGATAGGTGGCACCTAAATCCCATAAGATGGAAGAGGAGGCCTGACTCCAGCAAGCTGTCCTCTGGGCTATATTCTCTCTCTTCCTGTCTTCCTCCTCTCTCTGTCTCTCTCTCTACACACACACATACACACACACTCTCTCTCTCTCTCTCTTTTTCTCATACACATATACACACTCTCTCTCACAAACACACACTCTCTCCCAATTACAAATGTAATGAAAAATTAAAAAGAATTGCTGATTTTAAGGAAACTTAGAATGCTCAGGAACAACTTGATAAAGACGAGTCACTAAGAGAATGGTCATGTGCATGAGACAATTTACAAAATATTTAAAGGAAAATAATTAGAAAACCTGGAAAGAGTTTGCACAAGTTTTTCATTTGGTTAGTGCCTTTCAGAGCAGCGGGCATCATGTATAATAACATCTGCTTCAATAATGTTGAAACAGCCAACATTAGTACCTCTCGTGACTACGTGAAGAACTTTCACAGATTTACGTAACGGCTAGTAACTATCAGCCACGTCGTGGATACGCGGACCTTGCTGAGTCTCCATTCATCCTCAGATGGATGAAAATGAAGTGATGTGCTGACTGCCTACCGTTCATGCCCAAGGAGCCCGACTCTGGGAGCCTGAGCCTCCTCCAAGCAGTTACTAGGAGAACACTTCAACACTCAAACACTTAGACCTAAATAAGTTAAAACAAATTCATGGTGTGCTTTTTCTGCTGACGATTCAGTTCTAATTTGGCAATCAGTAGCTTTTAGAATGTTAATTTTGGATGCAAACCGGCCCTGCTGAATCTTCTTGCTTCCCTTAAGCAATGTGAAAGTAACCATTTCTACCTCTGGGTGCTAAAGCCCCCGTGATGGGGATGGAATCGGGCATGGCCAGTCAGCCTGCAGCGTAGCCCTTGTCTGTTCTCACACAGCACGAACAATGTGAGAAGAGCAGGAGTCAGCAGTGCATCTTTTCTTCCAGGTTGTAGGTGTCAACAAATGCCCAAGAACACATGGCTTCAGCAAATTTGAGCAACACACCATATGGCAAGAAAGATTACGTAATTTTTAGGCCAATGTTCAGAATCTTCCAGGCTAATGAATGTTAGTAATTCACAAGGACCCCACCCCCATATTCACCAGACTGCTATTCTGTCTTTCCCTTAAAAACTATTTTGTCCTTATTTTTGTTTATGTATTACATGTTTGTGTGTGCCCTGTGTGTGCTGGTGCCTGAAGAGGCCAGAAGAGGAAACCGGATTCCCGGGAGGTGGAGTCACAAGAGATTGTGAGCACCCATGTGGGTGCTTGGGAACCAAACTTGCGTCCTCTGGAAAAGCAGCAAGTGTTCTGAACCACTGGGCCATCTCTCTAGCCCCCCTGACTGATTTTTATATCTGCAATAAGATTTAAGGATAAGCAGGCAGGACATAAATAACAAAGCTGCTGGAAATCACTTATCTACTGACAGGGCTCATTTTAGGAACTGAGATTTATAATGTATTGATTCCTCATCAAGGAGGTCTTAATGACCATTAGCATCTGTAGTCATTTACTAAGATGGCTCAAGTTTATCACCACTGACTGTAACACAGTCACTGTCTAATCCTTTAGTGAGATCTATGTATAGCTGACCGCTGAGGCCGGGGAAAGCAATGGGTTAATGAAGAGAGGTCATATTTGGGGCATCTAGCTCTGCAGTCTATTTACTTGTCTGTCTTCTTTTCCCACTTAATCCTACCACAAAGACGTTTGCTTCTGACTCAAAAATACTTTCCAAACATTATTACACAGACCTATCAGGAGGGTAAAAGGAGGAAGAGATACTTCAAGTGCACAGCGCTCCAAAGCATGCTTCACTTCCACGCAATGCAAATGGCTGAACAAACCAGCCTTTGATTTGTTGCAGAAGTCACCACAGCTGCGCTGCCACCAGAAAATGGACGATTCAGCTTCATGGGAGACAGGGTCGTGGTTCCTCCTTTACCTCTCCCTGTCCACAGATGAGGAAAAAGGTTCTCTTTATCTGACCCAAGCCTAGCTAACAGCGTGCAGCAAAACCAGGTGCAACCAATCCCTGCCTGGTGCATTTTCTTGCCAGCCTACTGGTGCTAGCCACACAGTGAGGCAATGAGAAGGAAGGTACATTTTACGGGACAAGTATTAGGTAAAAGGGTCCAGTAACAAACACACGCAGCGCAAAGAGGGGGCCTAGGACTTAGAACCCCATAGTAAAAGCACTCACATTCTTTAAGTGCTCCACCCAAGCCCTGAGGTGCCGTTATCAATTCCAGAGAACTTAAAGAATTTTGGGTTGAAGAGACAGAGGGCAGAGCACCTCTGAATCGCTTTGAAGAAACAGCAAGACTTCACAGACAATTTAACTGACACGGCTTGTGACATTCGGCCCATGCCCTTACCAACCCCCACTCGGCCCACCAGACCCCAGTTTTGAGAGCTGCTTTGAGAGTCCGGACTCAGCCTCAATGAGGCCATTATTTATGGAGTCTGACAAATAGGTTGGTTTCAGGAAATCTGTGTTTCCCTCTCCCTGTTTTCTTCATTTCTCACCAGAGGAATGACTGCTCCATCTTAACGTCTCTATTCACAGTTAAGAACTGTTTCTTTTAAGCGAAGGAGACAGAAATCAAATTGTTACGGAAACCAAAAATCTCATCTACAAGCAATGTGGTTTTTAACGCAAATTCTATGGGACAGCAACCACGAATTTACCCTTTGCTAAAAGTGTTATAGTATTTGTCTAATAATGAAGATATCTACAGAATAAGAAAACAACTTCCCCTCCGCTCAGCATTGTAAAGACGCATTGTTCTATGATTCAAGAGACCTTATTTCAAGGTTAGCTGAAACACAGAACTTGAATTGATCATGCAATCCAAAGTTGTGTCAATGTTAGGCTCTCCGTACATTAAAAATCATTTTTATTTATTTATAAATTCAATCATAGTGTTTCTCAGATCTAAATTCCACAGATATCTTATCATCTGGATCCAATGACGTTGTACTTGGCTGAAGAGAAGGTTTGTGGGCCCTGAGTGCTACAGTGCACGAGGCCACAGCGGTGCCTGTAGGCACTAATGGAAGACATGTGCTGAGGGAAGGGAGAGGGGAGGGAGGAAAACGCTCTCTCCTACATGTCATCTTAAGCAGCCAGGCCAACAGCTTCAATTTTTCACCCCACTGCTCTCTACCTCTTAGCTTGGCTTTGCGAACTTCCTGTCCCCACAGCCCCACTGTGATCTCTGCTAAGGCCCCTGCCAGCACCATGCCCACCCCCTGCCCTACGAGAAACTCGGAGTATCGCTTATGCCACCTTCCATCACTCAGCATTTATGGTCCCTAGCTAACCCACACGACTCCCATATAGCATAGGCATATAGGAGCTGCCACTTCCATCTTATAGACGGTGTGATGAAACGCAGAGAAATTAAGCACTCATCCCAAAGAGCCAAAGCAAGGTCCTAGGACTTTAACCCAGACTTGACGTCAAGATCCAAAGACTTCCCTTGGTGCCATGACACTTCATGTCTACATAATTCCTACGTACCTCTTTAAACCATATGTATAACTTAATATTTTTAAGTTAACAAGTAAAACGTGTTTTAATATGTATATATGTTACATATGTATACATTTTGGAATGGCTACCTCAATACTTAACACTTTTCCCTCGTAGGCTTAACCTATGTGTTTGCTTGCAGTGCCATCTCTACGGTATCTCCCTTAGCAACTGTAGCCAGTCCATGTTGTCTTGACTCAGAGTTTCCATAGCACTTAAGGCTTGTGAAGTTTAGTCTTGACCTGGGTGCATCCCCAAGGATAATAACATTCTTAAGAGGTGAACAACTAAAGACGTAATCGGGTTTTGAATTTTTGGTGGTATGGGGGGTCAGTCAGAGTCCTCCTAGCTAACACTGCCTGGCCTAAGCCTGGCTGTCCATGTAACTAAGCCTTGAACAGTTTCTCTTGCCTCTGCCTCCTCAATGCTGAAACCACAAGTGCACACCACTACGTGCTCCCTTCTACTGACGTTTTCAAACCTGGTCTAAGGCTGCTTAGCAAGAAAATGGCGGAACCAGGTCACTGTCTTTCCAAACCTGCCCATGGGCGTGAGATGCGTGGGAAAAGGAAACTCCAGCATAACTAGAGAAAACAGACATTAAACCAGAAGCCCAAATGAAACAGTCAACTTACCAGCATATTTTGATGTGTTCGATTCATCCATGGACCAAAAGCAATAATCAAAGGCAAACACCTGAATGAAAGAACAAAATGTTAAGCTGAGGAATTAGCTCCAGAGACGTAAATCAGGCTGGGGAAACACTCGAGATGAGAGGAGGCTCACGACTGTGTTTTGTTTATCTTGGTTTGTTTTTGCAGACAGGGTGTCTCTGTGTAACAGAATGCTGGCTGTCCTGGACTCACTTTGTAGACCAGGCTGACCTCGAACTTGCAGAGACCCACCCGCCTCTGCCTCCCAAGGCATGTTACCACTGCTGGGCAATTCACCATGGTCCAATGAAGAAAGCTGCAGTGGTTTGGGTGCATTTTTCCTACAGTAATGAACTCATATGAAAACTACTATTTTTCCAGAATTCCAGAAAGTAGACATATTAATCGGGAGCTTTATTTAAAAATATGCTTAATAAGAACCTGTTTGTGCGCACGTGCGTGTGCACACACACACAAGTCTAGCAGTGCACACTGAACCCTTTAGGCTTGCTCGCCTACACCTTCTCAAGTGATGTAATAAGGGCAGGTGTTTACTTACATCAGTTCCTTCTTCTAGCCATCTACCATGCTACCGTCTGTGGCACAGTGAAGGTCACCACGCCCCCTTCCACCACGCCCCCTTCCACAATCTGGGAGTCCCGTTTCCTCATGGCTTCAGCACGCAACCCCTGGCTGAGTACCGCTGATGACTCAACCATCTGCTTCGCAGGCGCTAACCCTCCACGCAGCTACAGAACGCCTACCAGACAAGGACTCCCGCGTCCCCACTGCCTTTCCACGCAAACACTCTTACCTGTGCTCTAGCCATCACTGTTAAACGCACAGAAAAACACGCTGCCCAGGGAGGGCCCAGAGGAGAGGAGGAAAGCACACTGAGAACTGCACCACTAACCACCCCATTTCAGATTCCCAGGGGGAAACACTTTCCAAATTGCTCCTTTAAACAACCATTGAAGTGCCCGGCCTTCTCAACACTTGCAACTCATTTCCGGAGGGCCCTTGCTAACAAATAACTCCAGCCTTCAAACTTGCACCTCTCAGGGCAGCCCCGCTGGCTCTGCAGCCTCTTTCTGGAGCTGCACCCTGTGGCTTTTTTATTTTTCCCACCAGTGCAGGGATCCTCCACATCTTCAACTCTTGAAGGGACAAGCTCTGAGCAAACGCGATCTGGCAGTCCAGACTGGACACCGCCAGCTGCTTGCCAGCTACTTCCCCTGCTCCCTCTGGCCCCAGTGAAGCGTGTCCTTTTGGAATGAGTCACACACCCACCCTGTTTTCATTTTCTTCTTCACTTCCACCCTTCAAAATGCTTCATACTGAAGGCCCAGGTCAACGGATTTTCTTCCAGAAAACATTGCTTGATTACAACCAAAGGGGTTTAAAATTTTTTTTTTTCATTCTCTGAAATCTCACAATGATTCTTAACCCTTTTCTCTGCTTCTATCCCATTCTTTTCTTCTATTCTCTACTAATCATAACACGAGTATGCTCAGCCTTTTGATATTGTGACATGCCATTGTCAGCGACAAATGTGTTGGGTCAAATTCATAGCAACCCTGGCAGGCATAAGCCTGAGGGCTGCAGACTGGACACAACTGGATGGTCTGTGACTGTTTTATCTCCCTTGGATCCTACGTTCCCTGAAGGCAGGAACCAGATCTAATTCATCTTTGAGGCCTGCAATACTTATCTTCATCACTTTGGAATTATTTATGGAGTGATCAGTGACAACGAAACTTTGTAAGGAAGCAGGTACTTTTTATATAATAAAAGTCTTAGGTGTGCAGGAGAGATGGCTGAGTAGGTAAAGGGTGCCTGTTGCACAATCATGAGCACCTGGGTTCAAATTCCAGCACCTCGGTAAAAAGCTGGATGTGGTCACGTGTCCCTGTGACCCCAGCAATGAAGGAGGGATGCACAGTCAAGGGGATTTCTGGGGCTGCCAGCCTAGCTCCAGGTTCAGTGAAAGGCCTTGTCTCAAGGAATAAGGGAGTGATATTCCTCGACTCACATACCTGTAGCCATGCCCCCTCTCTTCCTCGGTCTCTCTCCTTCCTGCCTTCTTTTCTTCTTCCTCGTTCTCTCTCCTTCCTGCCTTCTTTTCTTAAACATATACACGAATAAAAAAAAAAAGGCTAACTTACGCCTACAATAGTTTGAGCACGATACACAGATTCAATCATATTGGATACACATAATTTAAAATGTTCCTCCAGACTCAAATTTGATACTGATGTACTCACAGAAAACAACCTTCTAACGAACAGCGAACAGACAATAGGTTCAATAGGTTCAGGCAGCAGAGTAAAGAACATTTACTGCCCGTGAGGGTGCTTTCAATGACTCAAAAGACCGCACAGGCAAAACCCAGCGAATCTCCCTGCCTCTGGACAGGACTGAACCACACCACTGCTCCCAAGAGATCTGTGTTGTCTTAAAACATTTCCAGAAATGGAGATTCTATAATTCCCCTCTCCATGCCAGGAGATCAGGTAATTCTTGTCCTTCATCCTCAGGATCTCTGTCTCTGCCTTCCACCTAAGCCAGCTCCCAACCTTATTGTAAATGGTCAATACCGGCTATTTCCCAATTTTTAAATACCTTTTCTAGTGCCCTCTGGATCACAATGAGTCTCTTTATTAGTTCCTACAGAGAGTGGCATTCAGACCCATCTCGGACTGGTTTCTAACAGTTTTCTGTCTTGCACACTGTGGTCATCAATCTACTGGTTTCCACACACAGGGCCACTACTTGAAGTAAAATGAGATCCAGTCCAAGCTCAAGTGTGCAGCTCCCAGTAATACTCACTGCCCGTTCTGCAATACTTAGTAACAGGTAAGTATTTGAAATTTTTTCTAATAAAAAAAAAACCACAAAATTAATTTTCCATACTTCCCCTTTAAATTCTAGACAAAAAGTAAGATGCTACCAAGGATAAAGAGGCTCTGAAAGCATTATAAGACACAGGGGTTCTTTGCTTCTCAAGTGCAGACCTCTCCTTTAGTGGTGGGGTGTCCTGAATTTCACAATCATTGGTCCTAGGCACTTTGGGATAGTGATTCCCTCAAGCCAAACACAGAGTGTAGGCTTTTATTTTAGTATACACTGATCAGGAAGAAGCCTGAAGTCCAATTCATTTCCCTGAAGCTCAAAGACATCGTACATCATACTAGAGAAGTGTATCCTTCCAGGACTAATTCATTTCATTAGTCCCTGCTGTCCATCTCATTGCTCATAACTGCAAAGCAGGGATGGGGGATGGAAAACACTGAAAGCCGTGTACATTCGAGCTGAGTGGGTAGCTCAAACCTGTCATCTCAGTACTTGGGAGGCTGAGGCAGGAGGATTGCCACCAGTCTGAGGTCAGCTTGGGCTACCCAGTAAGTTCTGGGTCAGTCGGAATAGCAAGTGATATCCTCAACGACAAACAAGTGCAGGGGAGGGGGAAGGATGCGGATGGAGAAGAGGATTGTAAGCTGCCTATTCCAGCAGTGCCAACACACACCAGGAATTCGCACCTTTCCAACTGGAAAAAGAGCCAAGCGTGCAGACATTCCCAAGTTATTCACAAAATTAGAAACCCGTTGTCTTCAGCAAAATCCCACTCTTTCCTCTCAGGCCCACACGTGTAAGACTCATGGCAGATCCACATTCCCAGCAGGGACTCTCCTTCAGGCCCGTAAAGAAGCGTCAGCTCTGCATTTCTGTGAACCGCGGAGCACAGCAAAGCGGCCGAGGCTGTTTTCAATAAGAGAAACTCACTGAGTGGCAGATACCCTGATGTGAGGAGATCCCAGAATTTGGGAGCAGCATGCTGTACAAAAAGCCCTGCCTATTGAGAGGTGTGTGATGTCTGATGGCATTTCAGCAAAATTTAATTGTGGTTGAAAAACAAAACAAAACGAAAGAAGCATCAAGAATGTTCCAAGGAGGAGTAGAAAGCATCAGGGCTCTGAGAAATGAGGTCTGCAACCGTTTTTCTAATCCATGAAAAAAAAAGGGGGGGGGAGCCACATGTGGTGGTCCATGCCTGTAATTCTAGCGCTTGGGAGGCTGCGGTAGCAGGGTCAACATTTTGAGGCCAGCATGGGCTACACAGAGAGATCAGGACCCCAGCTCAACAAAGTAACAAAGGCCAAACAGGAAGGCACTTTAGCTGTGTGGATTCTATGGCTGTCTTCACTTCCTTCTTTAAAAATATAAATAAACAAACTGTACTTTATTTTATGTTCATGACTGCTGTGCATACACCATGTGCATGCATTACCCAAAGAGGCCAGAAGAGGACATCAGATGTGCCCTGGAACTGGAATTACAGGCAGTTATGAGCTGCCTACCCAGGGTGCTGGGAACTGCTCCCAGAACCTGGGTCTTCTGCAAGGTTAGCAAGTGCTTTTGGCCACTGAGCCATCTCGCCAGTCTTTCTGTGGTGTTCTTTGATCCTGTCTAGTCACTAAAGTCTCCAACCACAATGTATTTACTTCAGAAAACAACCAAAAAAGGCCTCTGCCGCTCACTTCCAGTTTGAGTCTCAAATACTCATCAGTTACATATTCTGTCCTGCAGTTGCATAAATATAGTTAAAAATACCAAACAGCTGGGCATAGTAGAGCACCCCTGAAACCCCAGCACTTCAGCTTGAGGCAAGAGAATCAGTGATTGGGATATGAGACTCCATCGACCCACTCCCAAAAAGGACAAAAAAATTATTACTAAAAAATGCATGTAATGTTTTAAAAATAATTTTAATATGCCTTTCATATTAAATGAAATATGGAAAGTGATTAATCTAAGGCTTATTAGGGCACAATAATTTAATTTTACATGGAGAAAAGACTTGGAAAACAAACATCCATTTTTGCAACCATGTTTCAGTTTTCCTTAATTTTTTCAGTTTTATCTTAAATGTCACTCCTTTATGAAACCTTTACGGAGGGTAATTCTTTTATAATATTCTTAATATATTATGATGATGATGACATGTATATAGATGTATATGCAGACCCATATTCAGTACACATATGGAGGCTGGAGAACAAGTTGTAGGAGTCAGCGTTTTCCTTCTGCCTTCATCTGGGTCCCAGATATCACACTTGTATCATCAGGCTTGGCAGCTTTACCCCTGGAGCCTTGAGCAGCTTAAGGTACTTCTGACGACTCTCAACTCCGTGCCTGCCTAACCATGTCTGTGAAAATATCTCCGTTCATGTATGGTTCCCTTTGCTTTGCTTTATTATTAGTTATTAAGAGGTCAGGGACTTTGCTCTCATGCTTTATGATTTATCAAACAAAAAGACTCTGAACACTTACATTTCAGTCTATAACAGCCTCTTGTTGGATGTGCTGGCTGGTTTTATGTCACTTTGACGCAAGCTACAGTCATCAGAGAGGAGGGAACCTCAATTAAGAAAATGCCTGCATAAGATCGGGCTGCAGGTAAACCTGTAGGGCATTTTCTTAATTAGTGACTGATGGGGGAGCGCCCAGTCCATTGTGGGTGGTGCCATCCCTGGGCTGGTGGTCGTGGGTTCTGTAAGGCTAAGCAATCCGGGAGGAGCAAGCTAGTAAGCAGCATCCTTTCATGGCTGAATCATCAGCTCCTGCCTCCAGGTTGCTACTCTGTTTTGAGTTCCTGTCCTGTCTTCTTTTAGTGATGGACCTATGCTGTGGAAGTATATGCTAAATACTTCCTCCCCAAGTTGCTTTTAGTCATGGTCATAGCAAACAGTAACCCTAAGACTGTGAATCATCTCTTAACTGAACAATATTGTGAATCTGTATTTTCACGTACAATGGCCACTTAAAATAATACCCTGGACTGTCTAGAGCAAACCTTTCAGCAACATAGACAGGGAAGACCCCTTTTCACTTCCATTACAGGAAAGACAAGACTTACATTTCCCCACAGACATTACTTTTGGCCTTATGGATTCTCCCTTCTTCCCCAAACCGATGGTGTAATTTTCCTTTCTTCTGTGTATTCTGCTAAGGACCGGCTGCCTCCTCTGCTCTGCAGCCCCCACCGATGACCCAGAAGGTCTCTGGTATTGAAGAGCATGAAGCTCAGGGTGAAAAGAAGGGGAAACTGAGAGTGAGCGAACTTTGCTGCTGTGGATCGAATGAGAAATGTCCCTCACAGGCCCACATGTTCCTACACTTGGTCCTCAGCCGATGGCGATTTTAGAAGCTTGTGGAAGCTTTAGGGGGTAGAGACCCGCTGGAGGAAGTAGGTCACTGGGGCAGGCCTTGGGGCCTCACTCCAGCCCCATTTCCTCTCTGCTTCCTGACTGTGGACACAGTGCCCAGCCACCTGGCACTCCTGCCACTCTGCCTTCTCCGCTATGAAGGGCCCTAGGCCCTCACACTGTAAACAAGGGGTACGATGTTGATCATGGCCCAGGCACCAAGTTTCCTGCTTCACATCCTCATCCCGCTGGGAGCCTCCCTGATCTAGGAATCGTGCTCATCGTTTCCCTCTTCCTTACTAGGGCAGGCTCGTGCTCAGAATTCACTAAATTAAATATATACACGGAAACCTAAAATTTCTCTTTTTAAAGGTTCTTGTGCAGAAGTGCTGCTGCTCTGTTCAGAGCACACTAGTGCAAAACACGTAACTTCCTGGATCCCAAACCTAAAATGCTTAAGAAACCTGCTCCACGTGGAGTCCCTCTGCTTTAGCATGAGGGCATGGGTCTCTCCTCTTTCCCCTGGCTTCACTGCCCCTTTTAAACAATGAACTCTGTGTTCACATCTGTAGGTCTGGCTGCCATCCACAGCCCATCCTGTACTCTCTCAAATCTGTGCCCAAGATCATACTGCAAACCTCCATTTCTCCACTTGCAGGAATACAGGCTTGCTGGGGTCCTGCTTTTTTTGTTTTTGTTGTTGTTGTTTTGTGTCGTTGGTTTAAACTTTATAGCTTTGCATGATGACAATAAGAAAGATGTTTCTGGTCTGTCCACATTTCACCACATGATGTTATGAGACTGAGTCAAACCAGAAGACAAGGAATGTTCTACATTCCATTTCAGGTTGACATTTTCATGTTTTTTTTTTTTCCTTCACTTTCCTCTGTGCTCACAATTATCATAAAAAAGTTATCCATTACTATGTGGAACAAATATATGTCAGCTTATTATTATTGTTATTATTTTAAGTTAAACCTCACTTAGAAATCCCAGACTGAGAGTGCACAGGAAGCCTGTGTGACCCCAGGCCTGCCGTCACTGCTGCTGTTTGTAGAAGTCCCTGGACCATCCACAAACTTCAGCCCATGTGTGGACACGGCTGCCGCAGGCCAAGGAGATGAGTACCAGAGCTCCCAGCCTTAATAGTCAGTTCTGTTGACAGACTTCCCTTCCTGTTTGAAAGTCTGTCCAGTCACTGCTGCCTTTTCACCGAGTAATCAATCATTTCCTTCACACACGCTTGTAACTACACACCAAACAATGTCTTGGGTTACACAGTCGGTGCTGTCTGACTGAAGATTCAGAGCAGCTAACAGCAACTGCTGTGCACCCACAAGAAACAAGGCATTGCCCCAAGCTCCGGGCCCTCATCACATCTACCACCGGAGGAAACCGCCCTCTCCCGCAAGGACTACTCAGCATTCTCAGAGGGAAGAGGGAAGGTGTCTCTCTCAGAAACTCATCCATATTTTCATCCAATTAAAAAGGAAGTGTGAAAAGACCAACTAACTAGTTCTCTCAAGCCCCATGCCAACACTTTAACAGCAGCATAGGGCTTCTACTTGACACCAGGCATGTGCAAACCAGGCGTGAACACTCAGTGGAGCATGAACTTAGTCCCAACTCTTTCTAATACTCCTCAGTTCATGCTTACAACTTTTAACAGTCCCTCCCAACAAGGGGGGAGGGGTATCACATCCTCTACCTATGGGTGTTCTTTATTGGCTCTGTCATGTCCTGATCAAACTGCTCCAACGGTGGACTCAAAAAGGCAAGGCAGGTACTTCTAAACAGGCACTATTCCTTTAACAAAAACTGATGAAAGTCACAAGCGTCTGACCTTGTCCACCATCTTCACAAATGGCTGTTGCTGCCTATCACAG
>CM053760.1:66897404-66922576 GCA_028658305.1 Pachyuromys duprasi
TTGGACCTGGTTCCAAAGAGCTCGCTAATAATATGCTTTCCACACACAGTGGGATAAAGTCCAGCGCATAGTGACAGAGATGAGGGAGCTGGCTGGCTTCCTCAGAGTTTAAGGACCTGAGGCGGCCCAGGAAAGGGCTGGGGGGGGGGGGGGAGAGGAGGGATCACAATGCTGGGGATGACTGAGGCAGGATTCCAGAGGCTTCCCCTGGTCCTGGAGGCTTTTATAGTTCTAGGTAGCAAGACAGACCATGACTGAGAGAAATGGAGATAATGATTTTCTCTTTAAGGGGCTGAGAATGTGCAACCTGGTCCCCTAGCATCTGCATCTATGGGCATCCTTGGGCACAGAACACAGTGAGAATAAATGGCTCTGATTAAAGCCAGGCAGAAAATGGGTGAGAGGTAAATAAAGTGTGAAGAAAAGTCAAGACAAAAATATAGTGATGTGTTTGGAAAAAAAATTAGAAATGAGTGAAAATGACAAAGTGTGATAGAATTATTCTACTGTTCCAAGTGAGTCCCTGCTCTCTTTGAATGGTTTACAAAGTCCCACTCTGGCCTTGTTTCCTGTCAGGCCTGCAGAAGGGGAATGTAATTTCCGATCTTACTGATACCAGGTTGGCTACACCGCTGGTTTCAGCCATGCGTACACAAGCAAAGCGCTGTTCTGAGGAGCAGCTGGATTGCGAGTCCCTGTCACAGCGTTCATGAGTCCCACAGAATCCAGGCCTTCAGACTAGAGCCTGGGCTGAAGCCACAGCCAATGCGCACCAACACTAACTTTACTGAATCAGACCGTTACTGTCTTAAGTCACTGAGCAGCTATGGGTGTCTGTCACTGCTGCGTCACCTGGTGCGAGCAGACCAACACCAGGCAGTTACAGTGCAGTAGACCAGCTCTGCTGTCCACCCTGTGTTCTCTCCTCACTGGGGCATTTTGCATCTGCAGCCAGGCCCGTTTCCTGCATGTACACTCCTGCTTATATAATCTGACACAGCAAACTCCCAAGTAACCCTTCTGACCTACCAGATTAAGACCTGACTCTAAGATTCTCCATAAGCTGCCTTCTCTCTCAGTTCATGTATCCTACCCTAACCAGACTCTGCACAACTCATGACACCTTCTCTCCTCACCCAGCACTGTGCACCAGACAGGGGCTCCCACACGCACTCCCAACGAATCAATCGCTTCCTTACCTCTGCCCCTACCCCAATATCCTGTCCCTGGAAACGTCACACGTGTGTGTGTGCCATCCTGAGGCTCTGTGTTCAGCTCTGAGCTTTTCTTTCTGTGAGGTCAGAAGACTGAGGCGGTGACAGACAGTCTGCAGGAAAGCCTGTCCCTTAAAATACTGTGCCTGTCTGATCATCTGCGTCACACTGAGGTCTAGAGGGCAGAGACCGGTGCTCCTGGGGAATAAGGAAGCATGGGGAGGGGAGGCTACCACTGAGTCGTGACAGCAGGACCCCAAGAAGCCACGTGGGTGTTTGGAGCAGCGCAGTCCAACAAGGTGGCAGTGGGAACCACATATGTAATTTAAACTGTTTTTATAACATATTTTTAGACAAATGGAAGACAAAATTGTTTTAGTAACATATTTTAGTTAATCTAGTACCTCCCAAATATTTGTGCTACTTTTTCCCCCCCTTCCGCCCTTGAAATCTGCTGTGTGTTTTTATACTCACTACACATGTCAAGCCACAAGAGCCGCAGAAAGCATGCTCAAAAGCCTGGCCCTATACTCTGTTCTCAGCAAAACAGAAGAGGTAGCAGGAGGCCATGCCAGAACCAAAGACCAGACGCTCCCTCCTGAGAGCTGCATGGTTTCCCTCCTTCCTGAGAAACAGGTATAAAGCCAGCTTCTGGTGTGTTTATCAACATGCCTTTGTTTTTGGAGACAGGGTCTTACTATGTAGCCCAGGTTAGATTCAAACTCTAGATGTCCTGCTGTGAACCCCCAAGTACTGGTATAACATAACACATACCACCAAATCTGGGTCAGCCAATGACTTTGGGCTTTGGAGAGTAACTATTTGGTTAGGGGCATAGCTCACCGGAAAGCACTGTGTAAAGTCTTTCATTTGAGTTTCCTCACAATTTTTTTTAATGGAAAATAAATTTAGTTCACAAGATTGTAATATTAAAATAAATCATACGTTAAACCATATTGTTTGCTCATAAATTTATAATTAGAAAGTTGACTAAAAACAGATTATCATCTAAACAAAATGATTGGCAGTTATTTTTATTTCTTCCCAAATGTTTCCATTTTACTAACTTGCCCAATGAAACACAATGGATAAAATAATCCTTCATTTCCCTGTGTACCAATGCCCACCAAAATTCAGTTTATCAAAAGATGGCTCAAACATCAAACAGTTGCAAACACCTTTGGACTATGACAGACAGACACAGCTCTCATACCCTGATGCTTATACGACAAAGGCTTTCTTTTTTTAATGTGCAGACAGAAGCTGGTATCCCAGGATTGTCTAAAGGGTTACCGTTCTGGAGGGAAACAGACCTTGCTCCCATAAACACCATAAGGCGTTTATATTAAAAGATACACCTGAGATAAATGCTTTCCCAGTCAGAGCAATTTATAATATTGACACTTACCAGACAGAAAACTCCAAAAGATCAGTTACATAGCAATCTATGTTTGGGGGCTCATTTCCTGTCTGCAGCTCTGTCCACTAGCAAGGAAACAGTCTTGCTCCAGCTGGCTTGTCTGTCTGTCTTCCCTCACTTCACTGAGGAACTTGGATGAGCTGTGGGCACTGTCCTGAGGAAGCACTGTGTCTGTTACTGGTGTGTAGCTTCATGATATTCATGATATTTCACGATATTCAGAATATCATGAAATAATGGAATCTTAGAGCATCTAACCTCCTCAGGTTGGCTTCTTCTACTTATTAAGGAACACTGAAAGTTCCGCTGTACCTTTTTGTGGGTGGATAGCTCACTTCTCTTCTACCCTTGAATGATACTGTAGCAAGAGGTTGTACCAGGATTCATTATCCATTCTCCTGCTGGCTTTGGTGTTTGGCAATCATAAATCAAACTGCCATAAACATTTGTGCACAGTAGGTACACACTTTCAGTTGGCTTGGGTAAATACCGAGACGCTTGATTACTGGGGTCCCGCGGTTTGAATACAGTTAGGTTTTCTTAGAAGCTGTGGGCTGTCTTCCAGGACGCCTGCCTCTGCCTCTGCCTCTGCCTCTGCCTGCCAGCAACAGCAGAGTCCCTGCCACCCCACAGCCTTCATTTTGGTTCTGTCAGACTTGGAGATTTCAGGCATCCTATAGGTGTGTAATGGGATCTCATTATTGTTGTAATGCAGATTCCCTAATGACATGATGGTCCCTTTGTTTGTTTGTTTGACACCTGTGCAACCTCTTTGGGGGAATGTCCATTCAGATATTTTTGTCAATTTAGAAATTGAATTCTCTTTTCTTCTCTTTTTCTGAGTTTAAGAGAACTTTGTATAATCTGGATACAAATCCTTTATTGGGTGTTTGTTATATTATTTGTCCTGGTATGCATACAGCGTATCTTTTCACTTAACGTTGTCACTGGCAGAGGAGAATACCGCATCTTTTTCTCTTTCATGCTTTCATCTCTGTCCCTGAAAGGTCATCACAGAGCCACGGTCACCTCCTCACCTCTGAAAACATTCTAGAGTTGTATTCTGTATTGAGGTCTATGACCCATTTTGAATGAATTCTTCTAAAGAATGGAAGGTCTGAGCTTACTTCTTAAAAAATGTGGATCTTTGGTTGTTTCCATACCCTGTGTCTCTTCAGCATCTCATTTTAAAATTACCTAACTTATCTTCCATTTCCTAGATCTAATCTGCTATAGAACCTTGTTTTAGACTTTTTAGAGTGAGAATTCTTAGTCAATTATCAGGGTTTTTTTAGTTTTATAATATCCACTTCTTGCTAATATTTTTCAACCTGATTTTTTTTTAAACTCCTTAAATATAACAAGGGTGTTTAAAGTTTGGGGCTAACAATTTGATATCAGAAGCAACGGTAGGTCTATTTCTTACTTTCATTTCTGCTGGTTCTTATTCCGTATCTCATGTGTGCCTTCTTGATCTGTATGTGTTTTGCTTTGTTTTCCATTGCTGCGGATTGAACCTGGGACCTTGTGCACACTAGGTAAGTGTCTGCCGCTGAGAGACACCCTCAGTGTGGGACGCCCTTAATGGTGGCTGTGGAATCCTTACCTGTGTTTCTTCCTGTAGTTTCTAGGAACCTGAATTCTGGGATTACTTTATTATGACTTCAGTCCTTGAGATTTCCCGGCTCCTGCTGCCTCTGTCCTGAGTGCTGGCATTGCAGGCTCGCTTTTGTCCTACGGACTCAGTCTTACTGTGTAGCCCAGGTTGTCCCTCCTTAGTCTCCTGATTATGGGAAAGTGCCACCACACTGTAACTATGACTTTAGACCTGACAGTAACCCACCTGAGGGCTGACTGCCTTTTGGTTTTCCTTCCTAAGCCCCCTAAGGCCTGGTTTTCAACCCACAGCACTGAATACAGTACAGGGAGTTTAACAGGACTGCAGCTCTGGCAGCGCGGGAATGAACCCACCCCACACCCTGTCCTGTCCTACAAAGCTGTCAGCAACCTTGCTCTTCCTGGAAGCTGATCCTACCTGAATACTGCACCTGAAACACTAGACTTCTCTCTGAATTTCTGGGGTCTTTTTGGACCTTGGTCTAGTAATCCCTCACTAACCCTGATATATTTCCAGTTTCTTTAAGCACAGACTTTAAAAATGTAACCACATACATGCATGCGCGTGTGTATTTGTGGGTCTATGAACATCAGGAAGTCAGAGGACAACTTTGGGGAGTCCAGTTTCTCCTTCCATTACACAGATGGGTCCTGGGGCTTGAACCAAGTTCTGCATCCTAAGCACAGGCTTTAAGTGTTTCAGCTGAACTCGATGGAGGTGGTATTGATTCCTGGTGTATCATTTCTGACTGCAAGAAATGTCAGAACAGGAACTTCCATCATGTGAACTTCATACACTGGGCTCCCATGGGCCCTGCACAACTGTTTTCATATGGCATACACACTCGGCTCACCACAATCATAGTGCCAAGACTGGGTCTGCTTCATATAAACTGCTTCCCCATGAAGTGATCTGTTAAGGTGAATCACCTGATCTTCCCTGAGGTGCTCTGATCACCGAGGCCCAAATCTCATTGTCTTACGGTGTGTTAAGAGCATCTTTGTTTCCTCCCCCCCCCACCTGCTTCTTTCCCACACAGACATACTCTTAAATCTACTTCTGCGTCATTAATACATTTTTTCTCTGTTTTATCCTTTACTTGGTTTCAGGCCGATCTTAGGCTTCCCAAATGTACCTCATAGAATGGATACCAGCTATTAAATATTTAATCACATATATAACTATATAAATATATAATTACTATATAACTGGTTTGGTTTTTGTTTCCTTGAGATAGGGTTTCTCTGTGTAGCCTTGGCTGTCCTAGACTCTCTTTGTAGACCAGGCTGGCCTCGAACTCTCAGAGATGGCCTCTGCCTCCTCGAGTGCTGGGATTACAGGCTTGCATCACTCTGCCCGACTTTAATAATATATTTTTAACATGATGATTAGACATTAAGGTTAGTTTTAAGAACTTCATGGCTATTCTTGGGAATGATCTTTACATTACGTATGCAGGCTAGAACACAACCAGGATGTTCTGTGTTCAAGGTAGCAGTGACTGTTAAACCTGGTTTTGTGCCAATGTCAATGCTTTTCCTTCACTGGGCACCCACAGGTGGAATGGTTCCAGTATCACACTGGCTGTGTGTATCTGTGTGTGTGTGAAATGGAGTTAACTTATTACCAAGATGAGTATATGCTTTGAAACCTCTGGGAGGAAAGAAAAGAAGAAACAGGCAGCTGAGGGAACACATATGCCCCAGGAGCAGAAAACTTTCAAGATTGTGAATTTTAGGGATTCTGATCACCCCAGCGGCTACTCAGGGAGAAGTGTCATGACCCTCCAGATCGGACCATGATGAACAGCGGAGCTCACATGAGCTACCTCCCCTTTCTCAGGACATCTCCTCTTATTTATTCAGTGCATGCCTTCCCTGCTGGAGTTCAAATTCTTAGTGCCAAAGATAATATGAATGATGCCTTCAATAAATAGAAAGCATGAAATAACATTTTATCAGCTTTCCATAATCCCAGAGCTTTCTTCACAGCCCCAGGGGAAGCGCGCCTAATCTTGCCTCTCTTCTGCTCTCCTATCCTCTAGGTTCTGACCACGTGGACAAAGAGTTTGCCCTACTCCTAGTTTTAGGTAACATGGCTCTAATCAGTGTCATTAACGAGGGTTGGTCAAATTTCTGGTGACTTGCGATCCTAAACATCTCTCTGTACTCAGTGAAAAGCTCCCTGGTGATAAAACCCACTTTCACTTATGCAGGCCTACTCACTCAAATACCTTTGCGAGCCTACTCCATTTATTCCTGGACTTTTGGGGTTTCCATCAGTAAAAATGTCATCAAAAGTTGGCTGAGGCAGCAGGACGGGTCTAACTGACGGTCACTGTGATTAGCTAAGAACTCTGATGGCGCAAACCGCATCAGTATGGACTCTCTTTATCTGAATGTGTGGAAAGCCTTTGCAAAGATATTAATTCTTCTTGGCAAGACAGATGATAGTTTTTCGAGCAAGTTAGTAAATTTCATTCTGGAGAACCTATTTTTATTCTTCTGCTTTCTCGAATGGCTACTGCCTTAGTCATTGCTGGAGTAAAGCACTGTGACCAAAAGCAGGAAGAAAAGGGAGGAAAGAGTTTATTTCAGCTCACACCTTGAAGTCTATGATCCAGGGAGGTCAGGACATGAGGAGCCTGGAGGCAGGAGCTGATGCAGCGGCCATGGGGGAGTGCTGCTTACTGGCTTGTTCCCCATGGCTTGCTCAGCCTGCTTTCTTATAGAACCCAGGACCGCCAACCAGCCCAGGGGTGGCCCCACCCACAAAAGAGCGGGCCCTCCCACATCAATCACTAACTAAAGAAATGTCCTACAGAGTTGCTACAGGCCAGTCTATGGGGACATTTTCTCAACTGAGAGCCCCTCCTCCTAAAGGACTCCAGTTGGCATTACACTAGCCAGTGCAGTTATACCATTCTCAGCCTTCGAACCAGCACCTGCTTCTGTTGCTCACTCTTCTAAGCTCCCTTTCCATACCAACAGGACAGAACCAATCACCTGGCTGGAAGCTCTACAGAGACAAGCATCGTCTAAGACTGAAACAATGAGTGAGAACACATCCAGCCTTTCGTCAAGGCCAGCATGAAGTGTTGACTCAGGCTTATATTTTAAAACAGAATGTTAGTCTTAATTCCTAGGTGGCCAGGAAATTATCCATGGATTCCTACAATGAGTTAGGACCCTAAATGCATACTAAGTCAGTACCGATGCCCAGTTCCATGCCAGTACTTACCTTGGGAGGTTTTCTTCATGATGAAAAGAAAAAAATTCAATAGCCGAGATACAGAAGGTTGTCAACACAATGGCCACATCAGAGGGAAACAATGAAAGAGAAAAAGAAAAGAAAAAAACAAAAACAAATTCAGCAACTTTGTAATGGGATCTGAAAAAACCACACGTATTCAGCTGCCTGCACTGTAAGCCTCTCACTATAGCTCAGAATCTATACAAAGATAATAATGTCTACCCTGATCTAACAGAATGGATCTAGACATCCATTGAGAGGCGTTCTTAATGATTCTAGGAAATGGTAGTGAAGGAATTTGGAGATACAGAAATACTATATATAACCATTACTGTACACAGCTAAACTCTTTTTAAACTAGCTTTACATGTAAATTTTCTTCCTGGCTCTTAATCTTATTTCTTTGAGACAAGGTGTCATGTAACTCAGGTGGCCTTAAACTAGGAATGACAGAGGATGACCCTGAATTTGTGTCCTTCTTGTCTCTGACCCCTGAGTCCTAGAATCATAGGCAGCTACCGCTGGAGCTGCCCTCTGTGCCCCTGGGATCAAACCTGGGGCTTCATGTGTGATAGGTGAGGACTGTTTCCACCCGAGCTACAGCTAGGTCAAACCACCTCAACACATCCCGCCCTGTCCATCCAACTGAGTTATACCCCCACCCCATAGTTAACCTTTTTTAAGTTAGTTTTGAAATATACACATATTTTCCATTGTTAGGCATGTATACTTTAATATATATGAAGATACTGATTTCAAAACCATGATACTGGATGGTAAGTTTTACCTATTTCAACACTGAAGAGAACTTTTAAGACAAGCTCTGGCCTTCCCCCCCAACATCAACCACATGACTATTTATAATGTTAATTATTTTTTTCAGTGCTGAAAAATCAAACCTAGGGGTTGGCCTATGCTAGGAAAATATCCTGAGCCACACTGGCAGCTCTGCGATGCTTAGTTTGCATGCTAACAACTCAGAAACAATTGAAATTATACTCAAAGGAAAGGCTGAAAAGCGAAGGTTTCAAAGTAAGAAAAAAGACGAGGTTGATGTGCTTTGTAAATGTTCTCCTTGCACGTAAAATTCAAGTCCTGAACTTGATTCCTAGAGTGTGCGATCCTAGGACGGCTCTTGGGTTTCCTGATGTTGTCATTCTTGCTCATGCTCTTACAATATCAATTCATAAGTGGAAAATAATTGTCAAAAGCGGGGGTGGGGAGCTTTCCCTATGCCTTCACCGAGATCAGAATCATGGGGGTCAGAAAACTAAGCTGAGGTGTGGGTGGGGCACGTCACACCTGTAACCAAGTACAGGGAGGCACCGAGACGGGAGGGCTGCCATAAGTTTGAGACCAGCATGGTCTACACCAATTCCAGGAAGATCATGTCTCAAAGGGTATGTGTGTGACTAATTGAATTTAAGTTCAAGATAGGATGCATGCAAATCAAACAGTAGAGGGGGGAAATAACACTTGAGTTTTCTTCAGCACTAGGTCCAACAATCTCCATAGAATTCCAAGGCCCCTTGAGAAATTCAGAGCTCAGAAGTGGAGAAAGTCCATGGACTAGGACAGGACTAGGACTCTACATTTCTGACTGCAAGCAAAGAAGATCACGGCATTCCCCTCAGGTCGAAGCTGAGGCATCATTTCCTTGGAATGTCACCAGCCAGCCAGAAGGAAATCAGCCTGGATGTCTACGCTTACCTCCGGCAGTGGGGCACGGCGGGGATTCGATTTTTGTCTTCTGGATTTTTGTCTGGTCTAACTGGTATCTTGGGCTGTTATCAGACCTGCCTGAACATACGAGCAAGACTACCCATCCAACCAAGACAGGCCGTGTGGATGGCATGATAAAAACGCACAGGTGTTCTTAATTCTAAGCAGGTCAGAAGTTTCATTCTATACACGAAGCTTACATTTTTTTTCCTTTAAGACTCATCTGGATACATCTGCTCTGTGCAGGAAGAATAATGAGGGCATCGTGCCCTGTACTTTTGATGAAGCTTATTGTTTTACCTGCTTCGTTTCACTTTATTTTTGCATTCTGTAAACCACTGCTTTATTTGACAAAGGAAAGTCACTTGGGTTCTATTGACAATCACAGGAAATAATCTGTGCCAAGTTAATAAAACACTGTCATTCCTGAGCATCCATGGGGATGAGTAGATCCCCAAATCCAGGGATGCTCAGTTACCTGATAGGAAACGTTACAGCGCTTGTATAACCTGTGCACATCTTCCTATGCACTCAAACTGTCTCTAGACTACCTAACTAGGCAAACAGGCTAGGTAAACAGGCATTCTGCTGGATTGTCAAGGGAACAATCGAAGTGTCACTACAGCTCCTTTTTGTTCCTGAATATTTGTGTCAGTTGACTCTTAGGACACAGAATCTACACAGACGACCAGCCACACAATTTCCCATTTTAGCTGCAGTGAGCCGATTAGGTGAGACAGGCTTTAGGGGGCCGCAAAGAGCCCTCCAGGGTCATCACAGCACAGCTCCCACTAACAGCCCCACAATGCTCATGGGTAGCGGCAAGGAATCAGGGTTTTGGTCTATAGCCAGCGGTACATTTACCTACTTAACTGGCCAAAAATTCCATTCTCCTCTTTTCACTGACATTCCAAGAGGATTTTCTTCCATACTTCTTGGAATATTAAAAAAAAAAAAAGTCAATCCCATATCAGCCTTTTAGGTACTTTGAAAAGTGTATTCCCATCACTTGGGATGACGGAAACCATCTGGGAAAACCAATATAACTCAGCTACTTTCGTCTGTGCTGTGATGAAGAACGGCTTAAGAATGAATGGACACTGGGCAACAGGGAGAGGGAGGGCACACGTTCGTGTGCAGCTACCCACGCTGACTCAGTATTTGGTTTAGAAAACAAGAAAGCAATCTCCTAACACATTATGTCACACACATAATTAACTGACAAGCTCTTCCGAACTTGTGAATCAGGCAATGGTCAGCCAAGAGGCCCTGATCCCCAGGGGTCGTGAGACAAACTAGAGGAGCTCAGGTCTCCCTGGGCAGCTAAGTATTGCGAAGCCAGCACACTGCTAAGTCCGGTTAGGCCACTCAGTGCTAATCAGCCATTTGCTCTGTTGTAAACACAATGTTCCCAATGACTTAAAAAAAAAAAGTTTTGTATGTATGTGCATCAAATGCCCACAGAGGCCAGAGTCTGAGGTCAGTGCCCTGGGGCTAGAGTTACTGGTGGTTTTGAACACAGATGTGGATGCTGTGGGCTGAACTCTTAACTGCTGAGCCTGCCTGCCCTCCAGGCCCTGGTGGGATTTGTTTGTGTCTGTGAGAGGGTCTTGCTGTGTACAAAAGGCTCGATTCTCCTGCCTCGGTCTTTAAGATTATAGGCATGTGCCCACTTATTTGGCTTCACAAGAGTTCCTATGGTAAATAGGCTGACATCGACTCAACTTCCCTGGCTGATACCTTTTAGATCTTTTCCTGGATGACCAGCCAAGGTATCACTGTTTACTCTTGTGTCAACCTGGCCTCTTGAACACTGTGTGGACACCCCAAGGAACCTACACTGTAGTCACAGCTGTCTCAAAAGGCTCACACTGCCTTTTCTTCTCGTTTCCTTTCTTTATCATAAGCGAAGGTATCATTCTTTGCTTGAAGCTTTGGCTTCTCTGGATCACATGGCCATCGATAATGTTCATGCTGGAGAACCACGCAATTTGGTACAAAACAATTCCTACAACGTTTTGAGTATGTTCACAACTTTGTGATGGGCTGCCTTTGTAGCTATCCTGGGCCTCATTCAGCCTGTGAACTGGACATCCTTGCCCGGTAGTCCAACAGCTATTTTCAACCAGTCTAAAGTGTGTGTGTGTGGGGGGGGTCATTTTCCCTGGTGCCATCATAAGGCCTGTGATATTATGATTGGTACAAACAAAACCCTTCATTTGCATGGAGGCTCACTGTGATTGCTCCAAAAATGGTTGACACCCCTTTCTGCCTATATCAGCAAAATCACTCACTTTTCCAGTCAGCCAGGAGACACCGCCCTGTGTAGACCCCTGAACTGAAGAGTCCAGGGAATAGCTAGGGCAGAATCGGGCATGGGGCAGGGGAGGGGAGAGGGGGAGGGAAAGACAGCATGATGGAGACAATGAAGCATGGCTGAGTAGAGGGAAACTGAGGAAGGGAGAAGGGTACTTTGGGCCCCAGTTCCAGGAAGATGCACCCTAAATACCAAGGGTCCCAGGCACGCTAAGCGCGAGAGTTGTAACATCATAGCTTCTGTCGATGGTTAACGATACCAACATCGTGGAAACGAGCAATGTTAACACTGGTTGCCTGGAGTGGTTATCACAGTGTGACTGAGGACCCCAGAACCTGAGGCCTGTGCAAGAGCATTAACACTAGAAGGTAGCATCCAGTGCTGCTGGCTGCCGACACCAGTCACTGCTATTGGAAGCCAAGGGCTGCAATAAGTTTCGAGGCCATAGGGCTTAAAGCCTCCAACCTAAGCATTTAAAGCCTGAAAGCATTCTTTGCTTGAAGCTAGGAGCTTCCCGGTCTTTTGGCCCAGACTCTTGGCCTTGGCCACTCAAGGCTTGGACTACTAAGTAGGAGAGCTTTCTTTCTTTTCCCCATGATCTCTATCCGGACAGACAGAGCTTAAGGACTCAACCAGTTGGCTAGTAATGGCTGTATGGCATTCATCTGTGGTTAGAAGGAAAAGTTTTCCTTTCCCTTTCTTTCTCTCTTTTTTTCATTTTGTTTTTTTGTTTTTTGTTTTTTTGAGAAGATTTTACTATGTAGACCAGGCTGGCCTTGAACTCAAAGAGATCAGCCTGCCTCTGCCTCCCAAGTGCTGGGATTAAAACCATGCACCATCACACTGGCTTCCTCCATTTTTTAATTATAGTATGTACCTGTGCGTCTGTGTGTGCACAGTCCAGAAGAGAGTAGGAGATCATCTGGAGTTTACAGGTTGTTCAATGTGGGTTCTAGGAACTAGACTTGGGTCGTCTGCAAGGGCAGTATGTGCTCTTAACCCTTAATGAATAATGTTGATACCATAATAAAATGATTCATACGCTATCTTTGGGGGCTGGGAATTTTGTGGCAGTACAACCTAGAGATAAACTATAAACAAACTACACAAATTATTTCAAAGGAGACCCTGAGACTGAGAGGGCAGCCACGCCCCAAGTTTCCACGCAAGAAAAATGAAGCAAGCAGACGCCACTCCACAGGGTGTCCGAGAACTGGCTGCATTACCAGGGACTTTCTGTCAGGACAGAGAGAGAGACAGCTGTTCAAATGCCAACTCTTTTGTTGCTTTGCTTGCATGTTCATGCTGAAGGTTTCCCTTCCTGCTGCTTGGATGAGGCACCCAAACCACTTTCCTTACAGAACAACTCAACTGACGAATATCTGAATGCGCTAACAAATATTTAAAGAGTTAATGTGTCCCATTTCATCTTTCAGCAACATGGAAAAGGAGAAAACGGACAAAAAAGAGAAACATCTAGGACAACCAATTCTAAGTACAGTCAGGTGCCACATACCAACACTTATAGCAATGAGAAGCCAAAGACGACGCTGGCCTCACAAGGCTGTATCACCAGCGGCACTGTCCTCTTAGTTTGTGTAAGTGTGTTCTGTGGTGTTCAGATGACATGGGACTGTTCTCTCAGAACCTACACACAGTGGGCTCCCAATACCTACGGCCTTCCCCTCCAAGCGGACTTTCCTGTTTTTTATAAAACCCTTGCTCCTAGAGCAGTGACCAACACTTAACTGGAGCCTGTCCTGCAAAGTGCACACATGAAGACGGGACTCGCCTTGCCCCAAGTTCTATCCAGAAGAGACAGATGTAGGAGAGAGAAGGGGAACAGTTCTGAGGCAGGAGAGAAGAAACAGCTGCCTGTGTCTCCAAAATCATGTTTCATCTCAAAGAAGCAGAGGGAGGATTCAGCTGAGCCTGGGAGGAGGGAGAGCAGGGAAGGACGTGTCGGGTGTGGATGGGAACGGTGATGTATTGGGCCAAAAAAAAGAGGGGGCTCACCCCTATCCTAGAAGGAACAAGCCAGCTGTTTGCAATCTGCTAGGGCTAAAGGAACAAGCCAGCTATTTGCAATCTGCCACAGGGGCAGATACTGATATAGACAGGAAACGAGACAGAACCGGGGCCAGGGAGAACAGCCTAGATGTGATCTTGACACGCTGCCTAGCGCAAGTGTGAGTGACTAGAGAATGGTCTAGACAATGAATGAATCTCTTCCTACCCGATGGCCACTCTCTGCTTTCTGTCGTAGGCGAATTGCCACAGTGGCGCCCTCCCCTCAAACCTTCTAAACCACCAGGTCGTGAGTGACTGGATGAAAAGGCGGAGAGAAGCAGCCTGGTCACAGACTCTTCCTGAAGCACCAAGTGGCCAATTCTCAGTTTCAGAAGTCACCCTGCGCCACAGAGTAAGTGCAAGATGACTGTGGGCAACTCAAAGTTAAAAGGGGGTGGGGTCAGAGGTCAGTGGTAGGGCATTTGTCTGGCATGTGTGGAGAGCCTAGGTTCGAGAGAACACTAAGCAAGCCACAAATATTCAGGATAAAATGGCAGCAAGTCTCAAATACCCTGGAGTGAATGAATGGTAAAATAGATCTTAACTGCATTATATCTAGTAATGCTTGTATTATACTAAAAAGCAGCATTTTTTTCTCCTGAAACTTGTTATTGTTGTTGTTTGTTTTTAATTGCTAAGTAGAATTACTCATTAGCTCATTTCTCTGTGTAGAGGTGATTAATAAATGTACAGTAAAGTACAAAACTTGGGTGAATTTGTATGAATACAACCATGTAAGTCTAAAATAATGATGACCACGCTGTCTTCTGTGTACAGCTCCAAAACTGAAATGGGTCCACAAAGCACAGAGAGTCTCTTATTATTATATAACATTGTTTTGTGTACTGGCTACCCATCAGGACTGACTTCTTTGCCTTGTTCCCTGACATTATCAAAGTGCGGCAACACCCAAATTGGTCCTCCAACAATACAGCTGCAGTCACAGGCACCAGGTAAGCCCATGTGCAAGGCTAGGACTGTCTGTGCAGAGCAGGTCTTTGGTGTATGCATCAACGACTTCAAGTTCTTTCCCCTGATCACTATGGCTACAATTCCCCAAGGATGGAGAGACCTAGCAAGAAGTCACACTGGGCTTAGCAAAAACAAAATTAAGCAGAGAAAACAAACAAACAAACAAAAAATGAGTCTTGGCCAGTTTTCATGCCCTGTCTTCAAAAGTGTCACACAGTGGAGTTTGCCAACACCACAGCACAGCACACATATACCAGACTCAAAGGCCAGGGGTGAACTGTGTGTGTCTGCACTAGAGTTCCAATTATCCAGAAGGCTGGGGCAGAAGGATTACTTGAGTTCAGGAAGAATATCATCTCAAAACCATGACAATAATTACCACAAATCAAGAGTGAAGCACTCTATAAGGTCAAACTCAGAATATAATGTATCTCAGTCTACCAATTAATCCAGCCTTTTGGGAGTGTCAGTGCTTCTTAATTTTCTGTTATTGCTTTTATTTGCAAACTAACTTTCCATTCATGTGATATCTTGTACCACTTACGTCTGATATCATTACAATAGTATTTTTTTTTCCTTTTTTCAGTACTAGGGGATCAAAACCAAGACCCTGACATATTCAAGGCAAAGCACTCTGCCACCGAATGACATTTGCCTACATTAAGGAGTTAAAAACCAACAGCAGGCCGGCCACGGTGGCTTACACCTGTCATCCCAGCACCCAGGGAGGCAGAGGCAGGTGGATCTCTGTTGAGTTCCAGGCCAGCCTGGTCTATGAAGCAAGTCCAGGACAGCCAAGGCTACATAGAGAAACCCTGTCTAGAAAAAAGAGAGAAAGAAAACAACACCAGGCCCCATGTGATAGCTCCTGAAGGTTAAGACCCACAGTAGCCTTTTGTGAGAGTCCATCCCAGCATGGTGGTTATGGGCACAGATGCTAATGCTAAATTTAACCAAATCTTACCCCACTGCTCTGTAGCAAGGTGACATTGGAAGTGGTACTTGAACTTCTACTGCCTCAGCTCCCCCAGACTGTCCCATAAAAGGAGCAGTGAGGGACAGCTGAACTAATATTCGAGAGGCCTTTGGAGGAATCAGAGTAACACACAGGCCACTTCTCCAGCCTTGGCCACTTCTTTTACTCATGATGCTTTCTCTGCACCTGACACCTGCCACTCTGGTGTCTGATGCTTGTTAACTTTGACAGCCTGCAGGGCAGGCCCCCTGACTCAGCAGCCCGTTACTCTGCAAGGCGTCTATGCAGAACCATCTGCTTTCAAGGTCACCCTGAGTTGAATCGCCGAGGCCGGAAATAATGTCTATTACAAGATGAGATCTTAGGAGGCGTGGTGACTGAGCAAGATGTAATTTTTCATCTCATTTCCAAGACCGACCTGGGAGCTGCCTACGAAGGTAGCAATGATCTCTCTGAGACAGGAAACACACAGCAATGTCACCCCCTAGGTTAGAATGTACGGATTTAAAAACAAAAACAAAAACAAAGACAACAAAACAGGGATACAAATCCTTGATTTTAACCCTAAATATGCCTTTTAACAGCTGAGAAGAGGAGATCCGAACATCTATTTTAAGTTCCATCTACTGCAGAAAAAGATGAACATGGGGCCAGAAGTCACAGGCAGGCAAGTGTGAGGCCGATGTGCAGAGGGTTAGTGTCACTACACGGCAGCTGCAGATTTCTCCTCCCGCCATGCCGGACACCCTGGCACACCAGCTGTGGCACCCACATCATTTCTATTCCTTCCATATGAATTACAGACATCTCATCTGTACGAGCTACTTATGTGGTCAAACACACACACACACACACACACATCTGCCCATTAGGAGAACTGCCAATGGGAACCCAAAGAGAGCTTTCATGACGGAATTCTTCAGGATTTACACAGGCCCCTCAAAGTCCAGCCGAAAATCCATGATTTGGGCAAGTTTGGGGGGAAGGGACGGGAGGGCAGTTCAGTACAGAACACAAACGCCTAGGTAAGGAGAATGCAAGTGTAAGCGAGCCTGAGGTGTGAACCCGAGGCCTGAAGCTCAGCAGTTTCTCCTCTGCTGGGACCAGAGCTGGTTATCTGCTAATAGGCAACAGACAGCCTGAACGGCAACTTCCATCCTACCTTAAAAACCAACGCGAGAAAGGGAAGTCTGTTAAATGCTCTGAATTGACAAGCCTAATTATAAAACTCACCAGTACTATTCCAAAACTAGAAAGGACCAAATCAACTTGAAAGAAAAAAAAAAAGAATAAAAATAATAATTAAAAAAAAAGTGAACCTGTAACTTCACCGAGCTGTCAGGGGGGTAGGGCCTGTGCAGCTACCAGAGACTCTACTGTGTATCCATGGCAACAGAAAGCTTTTTCTCATCTACCTCACCATCTCTGAGAGGCTGATGCTGAATTATGGGGTTTACTCTATATGTTGCAGATGGTTCTTGAGACCTTACCTATGAGTCCTCACGTGAATAAGAGGTAGAAATTACTGCCTCATTTCTCAGATGAGTAAACTGCCCATGGTAAGCACATGGGTGGCTGCAGGATGACTCAGCAGATAAAAGCACTTGCTGCCAGGGCCAAAAAAGATCTGAGTTCAAACCTCCGAGACTTACACGGAGGGGTTAAAAAACCCGACTCCCACAAGTTATCATTTGACCTCTACCCATACACATACATACACACATGCACACATATGTGTAATAGATAGATGATAAATAAATAGGTAGTAGATAGATATGTGTTTTAAAAAAGAATCCCCTTTAAAAATAAAATAAGAGTAATAATGGGCAAAGGTGTATTTAGAACCCAGCTCAGTTCTTTCGGGGCTACCCTTTTCCACCAAGAATGTCTTTTTACTACTGTTCTCCTGGCTTAAAACCCTGCAATAACTTCTTATTCTTATAGGGGAACACACAGCCAAATTCCTGATGGTCTCCACAGAATATGGTCCTCCAGTCTTACCAAGAGTTCATTAGACTCTCCTACCACTGCTCCCTTTCCAGCGATTCCCCACCAACCCCTCTACCACACCACGATACCTTCCCCAAGCACCTGGGTCTGGGCTCTGACATGACTACTGTTCCTTCATTTGGCCTCCTTCCCTGCTTTGCAGCAAGCTTCAACAGGAGGACGGCCACATCTGCCTGGCCCACTGTCATCTAGCCCCAGCTTCTAGAATCATGTGGGTCACAACCTCGTAAGTGGGTATGTACATAACATGGGGGACACAAAAAGCTTGACAATGGCAAACGGTTTCTGAACATGCAACTACTAACCATGAACTCAAATCAGATGTGTGAGGGATCTGAGTTTTCTCATGGCTGGCTCAGTTTGCGTTGAGTGACTTCCCTGCTGCCTAACTGGATGGTTCATGCCAGCACAGTACACGATATGAGCACACTCTGCCTGAAACACCAGGGCCCCCAAAACTACTGTGTCAGGCATCAGTGTCTTCACTGTGCATGTAAAGTTTCCTGCTCTTATAGAAACAGAAGGGGGAGGGGTCACTTTCCAAATCAAAGATTTGTGCTATGTCTTCGCTGCCATTCCTCAGCAAGAGTATAGCTCTGCATTGTGCCATGTCAGAACACTTTGTTCAAAAATTGCTGTTTGAGCTGCTGGTGTGAATTTCAGGGCCTTTCCCCGCTGCCCCTTTTTTTTTTTTTTTTGTATGTCATTAAATAAACCTTGGCTTAGAATTAGAAGAGAATTTCCAATAATTTCTGAAATGGCTCCAAGCATTCGCCTGCTGTTCTGTACTGTGTCTTTATGTGGGTCGGTGTTCTCATCACTGACAATTATAAAAATCAAAATATTGATCAACTCTGAAAATCAGTGAGGATGTTTGACTCTCTGAGTCAAATATTCAGCCAACATTTAATTATTTATTAAAAAAAGACAAGTACATCAGTCTCATTAGTGTACAAAATTTGCTTTCATTTTTAATATGTAGAAAAATGTAAGTATAACCAAAAAGTTATTGGAACCTAAACCTGTTACCCATTCTCAGTGACTGATTTATATGGCTGTGGTATATACCCAGGTCACACAAACACTTCTTGGATAAAGTCTAAGAAGCCCTTGGTAGGCACTGCTTGGTTCCCTCTTCTTTCCCCAGATAAGGTTGGCTGACATTCGTCCTGGGCTCTCGCCTGTCAGGTCTGGTTCAGTTCCTGGGTACAGGAAAGGATGTTTACAGAAAAGAAACACACAAGTAAAAGGAACCGAGGAACTGTGTATCAGAAGGATGAGGCCATTTATGACTGGTAACACTTGAAAGAGGCCCATGTTTACATAACATAGGAGTGTGTATTTTACCACTGCAGAAAAAACAAAACAAAACAAACAAAAACATTTAACTTTGGTCAACCACCAATTTCACAGTCTTTTGTAAATTTATAAATAATTATTCTTTTACGATGTCATAGATAGGTAGATTATAGATAGGTAGATAGATATAGACAGACAGACAGATAGATAGATGACATAGATTATAGATGAGATAGATGATAAATAGGTGATAGAGATATAGGTGACAGATAGATAGACACTCATAAGGAAGAGTCATTTTATGCAGAGAATCTCCCTCTGCAGATATTCACAAAATAAATTTAAAAAATTGAGTCGATTTTTGTGATCCTTCTATATTTGTGAGAAGAGTAGTCCAGAGATAATGATTTACTTTATTTGAAGTGCATGAATGCTTTGCTTATGTGGATGTATGTGCACACCACATGCGCGCCTGGTGCCCACAGAGGACAGAAGACGGTGTCTGATTTCCTAGAACTAGAGTTACAGGTACTTGTGTGAGCTCGTAACAAAATCTGGATCCCATGGCTCAGCAGAAAGAACTCTTCACCCTTCAGCCATCTCCCCAGCCCTGAATGTTCTTTAAAAGCTGGAACTTCATTCTTTTCACTAATATGCAAAACTAGGTATTCCCTCTACTCCCATTTGAAGGTAAAATACTGTTTGGAATAAACAGTCTAAGTCAAAAGAGAACTGAAGACAGCCTGCTCTGAAAAGCTCTTTTCACACTCTCCCTCAAGACAAGCAAATGGAGAAATTATAGAAACATTTCCAGGTAATCCTGAGGCGTGGCCTGAGGGAACCAGCGTAAATTAACAGAAGACATATGTCTGTTATAAAACAACTTCAGAGGGGGCCTTGCCTGGGATGCTAAGAATGGCAGAAGGGTAGGTGGGGGTGGCTGTGGGGTCTTCAGACAGGTTTGGTAATCCCTGCTTCTCATTGTGAAGCACTCACAAGGCATGATGGGATACCAAAGTCTCTGGGAGGCTCTGCAGTAAATAAACTGATTTAATTTTACCTTAAAGCTCTTTCCCCCTCTACAGTTCAGAGTCACATCCAGTACAAGGAAAGTTGGAGGAATCCCAAGTGACACCAGCCGATAACACAGAAAAAGAAATCCCTCATCTTTGCTTTATGTAGAAGAAGAAAAAGAAGAAGACAACTCACGTAAGAAACTACTTTTTAACAATGATCCAAGTAACCCCTTCATGCAATCATTTTGGAATTTTCTAAATGTGAAAATAAATGCAAACAGCTGAGTGTTGTATCAGTGCTGCGGTCACTTGTACAGGGGTGTTTTAAAAATGAGACAATGGGTATGTCCCTTTGCTGGCTCCCTCAGAGAGGACACAATGGAAAGGAACATCTGCCAAAACCTGGGAGAAACAAGGTGGAGAGAGGAAGGGAGGAGAGGCCAGCCAGGCCAAGCACAGGAAGAAAACTCAGTCTTCCGGTGCGCCGAGGGCCAGACTGCATTGCATCTCTGAGGTAATAACCCTAGAAAGAATGACGCAAAAAGGAGGAGCTTGGACTGGAGAGAGGGCTCAGGAGATGAAGCACCCCCATCCCCAGAAACCACATCTAAAAACAGCTAGCTGAGGGCCAGTGAAATGGCTCAGCAGATTAAGGCACCTGTCACCAAGCCTGGTGGCAAGTTTGATTCTGGGATCCCACTTGGCGGAAGGAGAGAACTGATGCCCGCAGGTTGCTCTCTGACCCCGGTTGCTCTCTGACCCCCACACGCATATGGGCATGGCATGCATACCCTCGGATGCAGTGAATAAATATTTGTTATCTGGGTGTGGAATTAATTCCTGTGCTGAGAGGCAGAGGAGACAGGCGGATCCCTGGGGCTCCCTGCCTAGCCTATTTGGCAAACTCCAGGCCAGCGAAAGAACTTTTCACAAAAAACAAAGTGGGTGCATGTACACATGTGCACACACACATGTGCACACACACTAAAGAGAGGAGAACGACGAGGACTCATCTGTCCAATTCTGCAGAAATGAGGCGTTATTTTCAGACTGAGGAGACTCAAGCCAAGAGCTGGAGAAAATTCCAAACACATACAAAAACCTGCCCATAGTTATAGTAATGAAATTCTCACCCTGGGATGGAGATCTGGCCATAGAGGAATCCACTTCCTTGCAGGTTTAAAAGCCTAAGTGACATAAAAATTCCAAGCTCACACTGCTCTCCACAACATCACTGAAAAGCCAAATCTGAGAGCAGAGAAACAATCCTGTACACAACCCAGTCCTGCAGAGCACGGCTCCCCATCTAATGTGACATGAACCCCCAAATCTAACACTAAAGCAATGAAGTCTTTGAATAACACATTCAGCATGATTCCATATACAAACGACTCCGAAAAACAAACAAACAAACAAAAAGGGTCAATGCTAAAAATAATTTGTTCGGTGGACCAGGGTTAAATGTAAACACAGACACACATAAAATACACTTTCAAAGATAATGTTCTAAATACATACATATATATCTATATATTATTTAGTGATTCTCCTTAAATCTTCAGGAGAAAACAAATTGAAAACACACAGTGGACGGAGTAGGAGAATTTGGGTATTAGAGATCTGCCAACCCCAGTGATGCCAAGAATTTAGCTAAGTCTTCACACTCCCCTGGTCTCCAGGGTTGTGGTGGGGACAGGTAGTCTATGTGTGTTTGGTTTTTTTGTTTTGTTTTTTTTTAAGCTTGTAGATAGACTTGTGACCTTCTTTGTCCAATATAAAAGCTGACATTTCTCCTTGAATTAATCAATACAAGTTCTTTTGGAAGTAAACTCTGCAGGAATAGGACCTGACAGGTCAAATGAAATATCTATAACAATAAATAAAAATTCTACACCAAGGGCAGTGCCTCCTAAATAAAGTTTGTACTGATGGTGGACTTAATATATATGCTTTCTCCCAATGGTTACCGACTCTACTGAGCAAGGACAAAGACCTCTGGGAAGGACAACACTAACAGCTTGGAAGAAGTATATTGGTGTGTGTGGGGGGGGGAATACAGGAGAGTGTGACGGCACACATCTGACATCTAAGCACTCCGGAGGCTGAAGCAGGAAGACTGCTGTAAGTTCAAGGCTAGTCTGGACTGTACAGTAAGGTCCAAATTTTTCGGACTGGGTATGAAGCAAAAGCTTATCTGGTTCAGAAGTGACAGCAAGGAATCCAAACCAAAACCTAAGGTATGTGTTCTGCCTCTACCTGATGTCACACAGCACCTAAAAAAGCAGAGGATGCCTGATACACTCCTAAGAGAACACCTACACATGATCTCCACATCAAGTTGTCCTCCTGCCTGCATCCAAACATACTCTCCACAAGAAAGGAAACATCAGCAAAGGCCTCACATCCGAGTGGAAAATGATACCCATGCTGGAGAAGCCACTGAGTGAAAACAGAGGCGAATGCATGGCTGCAGGAGATGAGAAGCAACGAGGCACAAGGCTGGAGCAAATAGCCTTGCTGGTGAGCTAACAAGGAGTGGGCATGACAAGAAGAGCCAATGAGGTTGGGCACAGTGGCTCAAGTCTACAACCCCAGCACCTGCGTGACAGAGGCAGAAGGATTGCCAGGACTGTCAGGTTAGCTGAGCCAGTCTGAGCTACAGAGTAATAATCTTGTCTCAAAATAAACAAACAAACAAACAAACAAATAAATAAAGATAAGAGTTGTTTACTAAATGTGAAGCCAGTTAGAGTAATGATCTTGTCTCAAAATAAATAAATAAACAAATAAATAAATAAACAAATAAATAAAGATAAGAAATCATTATTTTTTTACCTGAATGAAGAACAGAGTTGTTTACAGAGTTGTGAAGCCAGTGAGGGTACACAAGAGGTCAAAATAAAGAAACCATGAAGTGAACATACACAAAGGGCTTCTCCACAGGCGCTCTGAAGGGACAGACCATCTCTGGCAGGCTGTCAGGTGAAAGCACCTGATTCCTGGATGCTTGCTTGATGAAAAGGTAGCATAAATAGCAACAGCCATGGGAAGGAGCAGGTTATCTGTTGTATGTGTGTGTGTGTAGACACACAGGCATGTGAATGCATGTGTACACCACATTCAAACAAAGTTTTCCACCACAATAATTAAGGAGCACGTAACAGCATTCGCTCACTCAGAATAAGGCAGCTACTAACATAATGTTCTAAGTGTCTCTTCATGAATAGGAGACGGCAGAATGTCAGACCTGGAAATTAGTTATTGATGAGGAAGCAACGCTGGAAGGAGAGAAGCAAATGGGTGAAAAGCCCTGCAACTGCACAAATGGCTGTTTATTAAACACATCAGTCACTCCGACCCTGACTGACTGACACAGTGCTCAGGAGGCTGCTGAACTTACAGCCTGTGTAAACCAATTAGCTCGTGCTAAAGGTGTTGGGGCTCAGCGAGCACCAATCAGTTTTCGTGCCAAGCTGCTATTAATTCCAAGAAGAAAACATTTATCTTTTGTTAAAAGGCGCAGTGGCTGAAAGATTTTCCTCCATGGCGTCCTCGCGTGTTTGTGTGTCTCCCTAGCTCAGTCCAAACTTGTCCCAGGTGAAGTATAAAGAAATCTTTCCACACGAGGCAGAAGAGGCTGCAGAAGAGAACCAGCCTTTCCAGAGACCGAGAAGCTCAGGACCTGGGGACATCACTTTGCCAGTGACGTCAGGCGCCACCACCAAAGGCCAAGAAGTAAAGCGAGTTACACTTCACTGACCAAAGTAGTTTTCAGGACCAAGAAGGGAAGAGGGAATCCCGGAGTTCATTTTGTTCTGCCGCATCTTGTACACTAGAAGTAGACTAAAGAGGAATACTGGACCTCTCTCTCTATCAATACCTGGTCTCCACAACACTGTAACATCAGAACATCAGGGTAGGAAAGGTCTCCTTCAGCTCTGAGGAAGACCACATATGTCAGCCAGCATCAAAAAACAACCATTCAAGAAAATTATCATGTTTAAGCAGGGTGGTGGCATGGGGCTTTAATCCCAACACTCGGAAGGTAGGTGGATCTCTGAGTCTGAGGCCAGCCTGGTCTCCATAGTGTGTTCCAGGGAAGCCTGGACTATACAAAGAAACTCTATCCCCGCACCCCCATACACACACACACACACACACACACACACACACACACACACACAAAAAGAAAAAGAAAAAAAAGAAAAGAAATAAAAAAAAAGAAAAGAAGAGAAAAAAGAAAAGAAACATTCACAAAAACACAGTCTCGGCAAATTCTGAATGTCACCTTTGGAACGACCTGGGTCACACTACCACTTGGTGTGACATCATGAATACTGGCAGATAACAGTAACGTGCAGGAATGTTAAGTAAGATCATGGACACTAAAAATAACACAAAAGCCAGCCACAGGAATACGAGCTGGGGCTGGAGAAAAGGCTCAGCAGGTAAAGGATCTTGTCCCCACACCTATCACAGGAGCTAATCTTTGGAACTGCGCGTTGGAAGGAAAAAGGCAACCCCCAAAAGCTGTCCTGACATGTGCCCCATGTGTACACACATACCACACACAGACACATCAAATAAAACATAATAAAAATGATCAGGAACAATCAGGACTGTTTGAGACTGTTTGAGCCTTCTAGAATGATCTCCCACCACAAGCAGTGACAAAAAAAAAAAGGCTCTAACAAACAAAACAGAAAAAAATAGTAATATCATCATCATCATCATTTTTTAGGCTCACACTGATGGTGTTCCCACCTTGACCTCTCAATAGCTTGCGTTATAGGTGTGCCCATGATTAATTTTTCTACTGTAAACTGTTCTGTCATGACTGGAATAATGTACACTGTATTTGTTTTCTTGCTGCTGAGTTGGAATGCCCAATAAGAAACAGCTTAAGGGAAGAAGGTTTGGTTTTGGCTCCAAGTTTTTTTTTTGTTTTATTTTTTCTTTCAGGTTTTTTTTTTTTTTGCATTTTTTTCTTTTTTTTTTTAAATTTATTTTTATATCAATCACAGGTTAGGTACTTGGAATCCCAGGCGTAGCCCCCTCCCTCATTCCCTTCTACCCTCCCACTCCCTCCCTCATCTCCCTCCTCCCCGCCCCCTCCAAGTCCACCAACAGGGGAGGACCTCCTCTCCTTCTATCTAACCCCAGCTTATCCTGTCTCCTCAGGGCAGGCTGCAATGTCCTCCCCTGGGATCTAGCCAGTCTGTCACTCCCCAGCTTGTATGGGGGAGGGTCAAAGAGTCAGCCATCAAGATCTTGACTGAAACAGTC
>CM053760.1:66923076-66949823 GCA_028658305.1 Pachyuromys duprasi
ATTTCCAGAGTGGTTGTACAAGTTTGCATTCCCACCAGCAATGGAGGAGGGTTCCTCTTTCTCCACAGCCTCTCCAACATGCGTTGTCACTAGAGTTTTTGATCTTAGCTATTTTGGAGGGTGTAAGGTGAAACTGGCTCCAAGTTTAAGAGGAGGAACAAGTACGTAGTGATGGGAAAGACGTGACAACAGGGGCGGAACCTGCTGGTCACATGACTGAAGAACTTAGAAAACAGATAATGAACAAGTACAGCCAGGTCTAGTATCAAGTCCCATATCCTACCTCCAGTGACCCACTTCTCCCAAAGAGCCTCCATCTCCTTCCACAACCTTCCAAAACGCTGCTACCACCTAGGAACCAAGAGTACCAACATATAAGCCTGTATTAGTCACTGTTCTACTGCTGTGAAGAGACACCATGACCAAGAAAACTCTTATGAAAGGAACATTTTATTGGTGGCTTGCTTACAGTTTCAGAGGGTTAGTCTGTCATCAGCCTGGTGAAGAGTATGGAAACATGCATGGTAGTAGGCTTGGTGCTCGACAGCAGGCAAGAGCCATACCCAGGCGTGCAGGCAGCAGACAGAGAAATACTGAGCCTGCTGTGAATTTTGAAACCTCTAGTCCCATCCTGCGTCAAAATACTTCCTCCAACAAGGCCAGGCCTCCTAATCCTTCTCACATAGTTCCACTCTATGGTGACTAGAGTTTATGGAGATCATTCTGATTCAAACCACAGAGGTCACAGGGGACAGTTCGCATTTAAAACGTAACATCCATTTTAGGATGAAACTGAATCTAGGACCTCGTCTTACCTTCCTGTCCCATTTGTCAGTAATGAGGCCTCATATTGACGCTTACCTGCATGCAATTCTACGGCCGTGATGACCGACAGCCATCAAGGACACACAGGTAAAAGACAGATGACTATAAAGCAACTCTTACCTGACACTCTAAAAAAAAAGAAAAACCTTATGACAAAGAAAAGGAAGAAGAGGGCTACCCTCCCTGCAATGCTTAAAGATCTGATCCCACGTGTGACATGCACTGGACTTCTGCCCTATGAAGGTTACAATGAATGAATGGCTTTCTGCCCCCGTTATGGTGGTGTGCAATGGAAGCCAAAAACCAGGGCAAAAGTCACAATTTATGTTGAGACTTTCATCCACATTCACCCAGCCACTGTGGAGCATTTACTTAAGAAGTCTGCTGAATTGTCCACTTGCCTGGGACTGTGAGATCCCTTAAAGAACGCTCCCAACACGCCAAAACCCTCAGCTTCCTGGTGCAGCCAGTGAGCAAGGAAATGACAAACACATTCCCCAGGTGAGGGACTCAGGGATTTCCACGGAGACAGTAAATACTTTAACTTCCTGGAGACCGGGTTAGGAAAAGAACTTTGTGCTATCAGGAGAAACATGACTGAGGCGTTATCTTGCTTTTTCTCAAATTGTGTGACCTCACCCGTCATTCACCAGCCAATGTCACTGCCAAGCTGACTGGGTGGAGTGGAAATGTAGACCAGAACCTAAGACCAGCCAAGCTTTTCCAGAACCTTCCTCAGGACAGGAGATCAGGGAAATAAGTTTCTACAAAGGGGGTGCAGTAGCGCTGTTCCTGCGGCTGGTTGTCACCCAACGGCTGTAGGGATCAGGGGCTTACCATGGTGCTAGCAAGCCTTCTCTACAGCGCTCACAAAGCTGGCGCGTTTGTTTAGGCTAGCCTTCTCTACAGCCTTCGCAAAGCTGACATGTCTATCTACAGACGAGGGTCCAATCCAAGAGGTCAATCGGCTGATCAGAGATTCTGATAGGCTCAGATAGCAACATGACTTCTCTGGGTCCTAAGTCCTGTGTTATCTACACTACTTGACATCCATGCTTATTTTCAGTTGAGAAGGGGCCTTTAAAAAAATATCAGCAAGACACACACATGCACACAGCTTGTGGGAGACACATCGTTCTTGAGGTGTCATCAAGTGCAGCACTGTGCACATGCAAATCCCGATACACCCCAGGGCCAAACTTCCCCATGACACAGTGCTATTTCCAGTGCTAGGGTTTTGTCGTTGGCTCACTGGTTACTGGTTTATTCTTAAATGAAAAACAGAATTATCACCTTGGCTGTGACTACTTCTACTGCCTTGGACAAATTCTTCTCCCTTCTCTCATGTTCTTCCAAAGGACTACTCAAGACAATTCACATGCATGAAGCAGCCTCCATGGGGAAACGCAGGGCATGGCCCTGGAGCCCATTCTAGGTAGAGTTAGTAAACACCTACTGAACTCATGGACTCACTAACAGGACTGATGCAGGAGGTCACTGGGAGAAACAAGGCCCCAAGGCATCCACAGAGGTCAGAAGAGGGCACTACATCCATTGGAGCTAGAGCTACAGGTGGTTGTGAGCCCCCATGTGGGTACTGGGAACCAAGCCAGGGTCCTCTATAGTAACAGGAAGTCCTCTTAACAATGAGTCCACCGTACCAGCATCATCGAAGGCCCTCCTATATGGTCTTTCCTAATATAGGTCTTTCCTAGATTATGGAAAGACCAGGAACTGTGAAGTCTTTTTTTTTTTTTCATAATGCCAATATGGTAGGACTAGACAGACGAGAACAATAAACACTGTATGTGCAGCAGCCTCAAAATAACTACAATACCTCTTTTGATGATAAGAGCCACACCCTGTCCCTGGGAACAACGAATTCAGAAAATCGTAAGGGCAAAATAAGAAGCCTTAGGAATGCTACTGCCTAGACATGAACAACCACGGGTGAGACCCTTGTGAATGCTCCCTCTAGACTCTCTTCCCCCATAGCGCTTTTTCACAACCATGTCAGCATCAACTGCAAACTTCCTCCAATGACAAGTCTGCCCACTGCAGATCTCCCGGACAAGACACGCTAGGAGTGAGACACAGCCACGTCATCATCAAGGTTCTGCTACAGTGGTGTGTGACACTCTGCACTCACATGTGCACATGTGCACACACACACACAAGCACACAATGCCTCTCTCCCCAGAATGGGAATGTGGGGCACATAGTGATTAAATTTTAAAGTTCACACTTGGCGTCAAGTTCCTCTGTTGAGAACTGCCTAAATATTGCATAAACACTTTACTGGATGCCTGGATGCCTGGCACACGGGTCAGCAGTACTGCAAAGATGGTTCATATAGCAAATGCAATTAAACACCAAGAGCCAGCCAGACCAAAAAAAGAAAAACACTGTTGGCTGGAGACAAAGCCATTTAGCAATGCTGGGGTCCAATGGAATCCATGTTAGCCACATCTGAGCAGTTACGTAAGGTGCTTGAATTATTTTTAAAGTAAGGAGCGCTTGCATTAGCTGCTTTGCATCCCTGTCCATGGGAGCTATTTTTGGTTCCTTAGAAGCTTGATTTGCTGTCCAACATTGAGCTCTGAACAAACACTTCTTGGCTCCCCAATGTGACACATGGGAATGTGTCACCTAAACATCCCTTCCCCCCCCCCAAGCACAGCAGAGCACCACTGCACAGTCTCAGGATGGGGCTTACACGCTGCCCCACAGGACACTTAGACTTAGGAAGGAGGAAAATGGGCTGGGAGGGAGCAGGGCTTGACTCTGCCAAATGGTCTCCCCACTTCTAGAATACAGTGTCCTCTAAAAGTCTTGCAAACTCTATCAAAACCACAATTCAGAAAAGCTGAGGAAAGGGTCGAGGTTTTTTGTTTGTTTTTCCTCCTCAAGTTCGCCAAAAAAGCTTATTTTAACGAGGGGAGGGGGTCAAGTCATAAGAAAACTCAAGTATGTCATTGCTAGTTTACAAAAAAACAAAACAAAAACCAATACCCCCCCCCCCCACACACAAAGGCTGTGTGACCTTGTCATTCAATTTTTGGGGGGCCTCAGTTTCCTCTTCCATTAAGAAGTGGGGTTGACTGTGGTGGTATATACCTGTATTCCAGGTATTCAGGAGGCAGTTAGGTGGACTGCAAGTTAAAGGCCCAACAGGGCTGCAGTATAAGACCCCAGTGACAGTACAGATACCATACAGTAAAATATGAATACAAAGAGCAAGAGGAAGAGGAGGGAACACCAGGTATGGTGACACATACTGTAATCTCCTCATTCTGGATACTAAGGCAAGAGGGTTAGTTTAAGTCCAGCCTGGGATGCATAACAAGACCTCGGTTTGTAGTTTTAAGTATGGCATAATTAGCTGCCGTGACTCTAAGAGTTGCTGAGATGAGCCATGTGCCAGGGAGCAATTTTTTTCTCTTGACAAACAAAAAAGAAGACATTCCAACTGCACCCATCTGCACCAGCAACTCCAAGGCAGCACAACACAGGGGCCAGCCCCAGAGGGAAGGCATTCCAGGTCAGCCCTCAGACAGGGCTGCCAGCTGATTATGCCACTTTCTGGCTGAAGACATGGGTAAATCCCAAGCCCCACTGAGCCTAGTCTCCCCATTTAGTGGGTTTCCTGGGGCTTTGGGGGATTAAAGGACTACACTAAGTACTTGGAGCAATGGTGTACCTATGCATGAATCCTTACTACCAAGTAAGCATGGGCTGCAAGCAAGCATCAATCATACCACTGGGAATACCACAGGGCCCCAGCTAAGAAACACGGGATAAAGGGTAGCCAAGGTCTGGGGTAGAATACTTGCCTAGCATGCATTAGGTCCTGGCAACCACACACATGCCTGCAAAAATCATTAGTATTTCAGTAGCCACAGAATACACCTACATGGCCAGGTCCTAGCATCATCAGAAAGGCAGTTTAGGTTGAATGAGAATTGGGCAAGGAAGATAGTTTAGAAAGGTAGAAAGAAAGGAAGGAAGGTAGAAAGAAAGTTTGAAAGAAAGAAAGATTGAAAGAAAGGTTAAAAGAAAGAAGCTCACTGTGTGAACTTAATAAGCTCAATCCACATGATGGAAGAACAGACCTGAATCTTCCCAATTGTCTTCTGATTGACACATGTACAATGCAGACACTACAACACCACATACACAAACATACACACACTCCCTAATACATGCACATGTGCATAATAAAAAGTTGTGAGGGGCAGGAGAATCACCAGGAAGCTCTTGTGTTGGGGGTTGATCTGGGGCTGTATATTCAAATGCTAAATACTGGCCCTCAAGATCTGGTTGCTATCCAGACTCACATGCACCACATGATGTTGTGTAAACCTTGCTCCCCAAGTTAAAAGTTGATTGGTTAATGAAGTAGTTAGAAACTTCTAACTGGGCAGGAGAGAAGTAGGTGGAGGTTAGGTTCCCAGGCTTGGGCTCAGTTGGGGACCACAAGAGGGGAAGAGAGAAGGGTGTGAGTAAGCCGGAGAGAACGAAATCTCCATGGGGCAGTATGGACCATGAGCATGTGGCCATGAGGGCTGGCCTGATGGAACAGAAGCAGCCCAGGCAGGAACAATTATGACAAGTAACTTGGGGTGTATGGCTGAGAAACAGCTTAGAGGGTTGACATCTGCTCAGTTACTGTGTTTTAAAGCTTTTATAAATATCTGCCTCTGTCTTGATTATTTGGGAACTAGCTGGGGTCGAGAAGCTAGTCTAATAAACCATCTATTCCACTACACTCTCGGGCCAGCTAGGCTGGAGTACAGAACACTAGAAACAAAAGACCCAGCTCAATAAGGTAAAAGAGAACTGACTCCAGAAGATTTTCCTCTGACCTGCACAAACCAAGTGAGAATTAAATATGACGCCAGTCCTAAGTCCTAGCAGTGAGTGAGGAGCACAGTGAGCATCACAGCCGTCTCTTTCTAGGAACAACAGCCAGGGACCAAGGACTCAAAGTAGCTCAAACAAAAGCCATGGCATTATGGGTCATAACAGAACCTGGGTTCAAACCAGTCCCTCTGCCGGCGCAATGCCACTTCTAATAGGTTATGCACGCATGCCTGCCATGCCAGCACTCAGGAGGCAGAAGCAGGAGGATCAGAAATCCAAGTCATCCTCCACTACAGAGTGAGATGGGGGCCAACCTGGAATACACAGATCCTGTCTCCAAATGAAAGACAAATTCTTCTGGTCAAAATGCACAGTAACTGATGAAAACAAAGAAACACCCCAACTAAAACAAAAACCTCAACCATTACAAACAAAACAAATAATAAAAAGCTAAGACTACTCAGCCTGAACTGTCCAGTACCATTCTTTGTATAAAGAAAATATTTGGATGAATGAGAACTGTAAGTAGAAACAGAAGTCAAAATAATGCAACAACTGGAATTTTCCAAAGTGTACAGTTTACTGGTCCAGTGTGTAGTTCTAACAGGAAACAACTCTGTAGTGTGGTCTCAGGTATTACAGAACTGTAAGCCCTCAGGGCAGAAGCGATCACAACCGCTCCCTTCACCCATCTTTACCTGCAACAGAAAGCATCAGACAAGCGTTTCTTCTGATAGAAAATTCTGACTAATTCAGCAGTAGCCGGCTCAGCAGCGACCCTTCAGAGCCATAGGCACCTCCCAGGGTTCATCAAGTGCCTTTCTGACATATCACTCTGCCCTGCTTTATGGAAGGACAATGTGGCGTAACTATGGCAACACAGCATTGGGAGTTTTATTTTCTCTTAGAAACCAAGAGCTGTCTTCTGCTATTCAATTTCATCTATACTATGTCATTCAAGGTTGAGATTCACTTATTTATTTATTTACAACAGAGGAAAAATAAGCATTTACGAGAGAATAATAAAAGGAAGCTTTTTTTGGGGGGGGGGTAGATCCAGGAAAGATTTTCTTCATTATGACAAGGAAAGCCATATTTGCTCTCTTACACTACTGACTACTGGCCATGAGGAATTGTCCTGAAGTGACCTTTGTGAGGTGGGAACCACGGGTGTGGCGTGCACGGAATACTCAGTTGCCCTTGAGCAAGAAAGATACCTATCTGCATGAGGAACAAAGGCTGAATAACACACCATCCCTAAATAGGAACTTTACTTCCATAGTGTTCGCAATTGAATTCAGAGCTTCATGCTTGCTAGGCCAAGTGCTCTGCCACCAAGTAGGTGCCCTGCTCTTTAATCAGGAACTTGGAACTCTCCCTGCTCTCCATACTCCTGAAACTAGAGAGGGAGAGGAAAGGTTTCGGCAGGTAGCATTCTTATCACACAGACTCCCTGGTATTGTATTAAAAAGACAATGAGAATAACACTTTCATGCTGACTTGCGGCAATGTGACAACCATCCATCGTAATGTGTGAGTCAATTTTTATCTGCAATTTCCACATGTAGAGACTGAAGAAATGACGTTTTTTCTAAAGCGAGGCATTTGTGTCCCTTTCTTCAGTGACCCCACAATTGCAACAACTGGGATTTCCCAAGAACACTGGGAAAAGACTGAAGCCTGGTATCCCAGAAAGTGATTTCATGTTTTAACAACTTATCAGGCCACCCTGCAAGACAAGCAAGCCAGATGGTGATGGACCAATGGTGGACAGGACGACACCTTAGCTTTAGTTATACACACTTCTTGCCCTCAATTTAAACCTAAAGTTGACATGATGACACTCCCAGAATGCACTTGGGGGTCATTAGCCTTCCACTTGCCCCTCTTCCCAAGGTGATCACATTGAATAAATCTCCTTTATCTGTTGACTTCTTCCCCTCCCTCTCCCGGACATTGGCATTCCTGGGGACAAGTAGCCCTGTCTGCCTCATTAGGGCTGCTGGGGCCCAGGCTTGGACTCTTAAAACTCCAATAAAATGAGTTTTACAAGGCTCCTTGCCTTGCAACCAGGACCTCTCAGGGTGCAGATTTACCCTCAAAGCAACCTCCCTGACAGCTGGGCCACAGCAGGCCACCTTACGAAGACCTGCAGCAACTATTCTTTTGGTCCCAGGTACACAATCAATCAAACAGATTTTGTTTTAGCTATCTTAATTACTGACCTGAGTAAGAGGTCAAATTGTTAGTGGTGACTCTCATTGAATGTAGTCAAACTGGAAATATTTTTTCCTTTAATCGGTGTTACTCCATAGTTCCCACACTCTCTAACATAATCTTTTGGTGTTACTGTATATGCTTTCTTTCTTTTCTTTCTCCTTTCTTTCTTCTTCATCTTCTTCATCGTCATCATTATATATCCCACCTTCCAGGCTGTCCTAAGGAAAAGTCTCAGCCAGTTTAAAGCTCAAGTTAAACCCCATATAGTCAGATCAGTGACGGAAGTTCAGTGCCAGGGCCCTTGTAACTTCTAAGCCAAGACTGTTCATCCCAGAAGACACAGTGAATCTGACTGTGCTGCTTGGAAAACGTGACAAACCATCTCTCCTTAGAGATGGAGGAAGCAAGTCTTAGACACAGAGCCCTGGGGGACTCAGTCTAAGAGGCAGAATTCTAGAACGACAGGGATGGGTGTGGGCACTTCAGACATTGCCACTTTGTTACTACTCACTGTAATTAAGGAGATGACAAACCACCCCAGGGTACAGGGGCTGACACACAATTAAATGCTCAACAAGACCTGAATGAATAAAGGGAGGAAGGAGTGGTAAAGAAACATGCATCCAAATGGTGTGACTCAACAGTGAGAAAGATAGGCTGTCTTCCTGGAACCTAGAGGGCGGAGCCAGAGAATGGGAGTTCAGACCCCAGCGGCCATGTGTCAGCTGCCTATGAAAGCCTGGAACTATGGCTCCAAGAGATCCAACAACCCATACCCTCTTCTGACCTCCAGGGCCAACCACCATCTCTGTCTCCCCCTCTCTCAAACACGCACACACACAAATAAAAATAAAATAAAATAAATCATGAAAGATCTCACAAATAAAGGGAACCACCCATCACTCTTGTACATTCTATCTAGTAGACATTTCAGCGTATAGCGTAGAATATGGCAGACTTGAGACGGGTCATTATGATTTGGACCTAAAACTAACTTCATACATAGAATGAAGAAACACTGCTGTTTAAATAAGCTTTCCTTTCACAATTTGTCAACCACATCCAATGAAATGCCATTAATTAATATCTTGGCCTTCTGAGCAATTATGGATTCAATATGGTACTTTAAAGAAAAAAATTTTTCCTTCACTCTTTCTTTCATCATGTGCAAAAGCTTTTCTTCAGTCAGCTTAGAACAGAAAGCCTTAGGAATTGAGGTCCCTTTGGAACCTGGCATCTAAACCCAGCCACATAAATAAATAAATAGAGAGAGAGATAAACAAATAGGCTATTCTCCATGAACAGGGTGTATGCAGCTAATATTTATTCACTCATTCCATAATGCCGGTTCAACCCAGCCAACCCATCTCATGAAATTTTGTAGCCCAGCATGGCAAAATTCCCATGAAGACAAGGACATGGTTCATTTAACTCTAATATAAATTCAATCGTTAGGCAATCAACTTGGCACAAACTACTTCTTTAAGACTCCCATTAATTTGTTCCAATTAAGAGAAGAGACACAATTTAAATCTTGGGACAACGCTAAGATGCACGAGAACGCCAGTGCCCTCTCAACTCCCTGGTCCCATGTATCTGCTACAAATATTAACACAGTAACAACAGCAGTTGTCTGCAGACAGCACTTCCTGCAGGGAAGACAAGGCATTCTGGGCGTATCTTCCACACAGATGTTTCAACCTCAGAAATCCACTGTTCAGCAAAGTGGCAGGGATGTACTTCATGCAACACAACAGAGAAATGTGTTGCGTTTGATGTGTCTGTATTTGTAACAGTCCCCTGCAGCCGTTCTATTCAAGCTGATTATTCCTACAGCATTCCCTGTCACTGAACAGCTCTTTAAAAGTCTGACTGCAACTGTTGGAAATGGAAAGGAGTCTTAGAGGTGTGTGGGTGTGCTCCACACACTCACAGGTACAACACTAACAATTTCTCCACTGTATTTTCCTCACATGTGCGTGACATCGAGGGCCAGCCACACAGACTCAGAGCCCAAACTTGGGGACTGTAAATGCTCACTGTCACTCCAGCATGACCAGGGCTCTCTTGATTAAAGACACAAGGACTTCTAAGACCTGGTTCCTCAGCACTGCTAAGAGAATTCTTTCCCTGGGAGACATAAATTTCTCAACAAACCGACGTATGATTGTACCAAAGCCCAACCTGGGGAACTTGATTTACTGGGCTTACTTACAGAGCATGGGTGCCCCCAAGGCAGCCATACCACTCCACACACATGCTGACTTCCCCATAGCGGCAAAGATGGAGTGTCCTCTTTAGTTAACCTTCCACACAATCTGCACACTTTAACCCCTTCAGAGACTATGTGATCACATGCAATTAGGGCAGAATTACATACGAATGGCCAAGAGGTACAGGAGGGAGTGGTGAAGATCTCTGGCGAGGCGGTCCACTGACCGTCTTTACCTCCAATGACAGAACATCTCCCTAACAAGGCTCCTGATGAAGATGACGGCTGTCTTACACAGGAGACAGTGTGCCACAACACTCCACCTCTTCCTACATTCTTTCCTCCCCGTTATGGGTGACATTTCCGAAGTCTTGAAGGAGGTGACATCAATGTCTGGCTATTCTCTTTCATCTTTAGCCAGGTGTTGGGCTACCCTGCCACATCAATGGTCATTTGATCTCAGGAGCTTGACTCGTTAGGAGTCTCTGGAGAGACTCACTGTGGTAAGCAGTTTCCCTAGGCAAGGTTGACAGCAACAAACACATATTTAGAAGATAATCTGACAAACACATCACTGTCACTTAACAAAATAACAGGAGTTGATTCCCCACTGGGACCCATGGCCTCCTGGGCCATTCATTTTATGTCGAGCTCCTAGCACCAGATGTCAGTCAGGAAGTTAGTTGCATCTGTAACAGTCTGTACCAATATTGTACCAGTTGACACATCTTGCCTGGCACTTCTATAATGTAGACACAGGGTCCTCTGCTGAGCAGGACTTCAGGTCCAGCCCGATTTCTGCAGGTATCCATGTGATGCCATGAGCAACAAGGCCTGGCCTTCTAAGTCTGGCATGCAGCCAAGAGCAGTGGTCATAACCTTTATTGTTTTGGAGACCTCTCAGCCTCCCTGGCCAACAACATGCAGAGTCCCTCCACCCTTATTCCTGGGACTCCCATTTAAGCACCATACAGCTTCAGGAAGTGCTTTTCTCCACCCAAACAGGGTAACTTTGCTTACCTACTCTTCACCATTGCTTCAACCACTTACAGTCACAGGGTGCTGCAGAATTTCATCAGTTACCCTGGTGAACACAACTGTGTCTTGCCCAACCATAAAACACCTGAGAATCACAGTTGTGCCTGGCTCTTGCACCTCAGTGAACTGATTTCTCATCCATGTTCCTTCAAGTGCAGTATAAATCTCCAAATGCACTCAGAGGTCAGGATTACATTATCTGTCTAATGAAACCCTAACAGAGGATGAGCAGGATAACCAAGCAAGGTGCAGGACCACCTTGGGGAAGTCTCTGAATGGCTCTTATTATCCACTGCAAGTGAATACAACTTGGTCCTAGAATTCAACAGCAAAGGGGACAGACACAAAAGAAAAACATTAACTAGGTCCAAAAAAATGCATGAAATGATTCCATCACTTGTATCAACTCTTTTGTCAAAAGAAAAATATTGGATACCGTGGCACACATTGGCACTACCCTATTTAGCTTTCGGTGATCCATGGTCATTCTTCCCGAGCTGCCCTGCTTCCTGATCCTGGGGTGGGACCACGGGGTTTTCCTGTATCTTTGCACCCTCCATGGGCTCCACTGCGCAGGCTTATCCTCAGCCCTGCCCAGGGCCAACAAGAATTGAGGCTGCATTCACCCCTCATCCCTGCTGAACTTGCTGCTCAGGATGGTTCTCTGGGTCTGAGAGGCCCTAGGTTGGTGCTGAGGCATAGCCACAGCTGCTTTCTCTCTATTAGCCACACCCGGCTGCTGAGGAAAGCCTGGGCTGCACACCCAGTTCCTACCTACCTCAGCAAACTTTTTTAAAGAGAAGACAAATATATATACTGAGGAGGGATCGCTGCCTAACCCAGGATAGACATCACCTTCCAGGTTACTTTGGTTTTGCTCTTTTCAATCACTGATGCCTTCCATGAACAATCCGCACTAACGGGCTCCCCAAAACCACTAAAGTTTGGCTCCCATCTCGGGGTTCTTGCTGAGTGAGGTTGTCTCCTATCCCACACAGTCAACTGGTATCACACGTGGCTTCTCTTGTGTGCAGAGGCAGAGGCAGGCTGATCTCCATAGTTCAAGGCCAGCCAGGTCTCCAAAGGGAGCCCAGGGCAGCCAAGGCTATAGAGAGAAATCCTGCCTCAGAGAAAACAAGAAAACAACAACAACAATAAAAATGCATTGCAACAGAAAAGAAGATAAAAATCCACAGTAGGGATGCTTTCTGAAAAGAGCAATTAAAAGCTGAGCATGGTGGTGCACACCTATAATCCCAAGCACTCCAGAGGTCGAAGCAAGAGGATCAAGTTCAAGCCCAGGTTCAGCCAATAGCAAGTTCAAGGCTAGCTAGGGCTACATGAGACCCTGTCTCCAAAAAGCAAAAAGAACAAAAAGCATTCCTTAAGGTCCTGCTAGTCACAGAACCCAGAGCTGTGCACCTCAGAATGGGGCTGCGTTAAAATACTGAGTTTTAACTCATCACACCTGCATGTTCTAATGAGCTCCCAAAAGTGGGTCAATTCTGCAGGTTTTCAACCCTCACCCCCACCCCGAGGGATTAGAGCATGGAAAGTGTTTGCTAGAGACGCCTGCAGCTCAAGGTCAGAGGTCACGAACCAATCAGTCACCCAGCCTTTCTCCTCCCAATCCTGTTTCCCTCTACAGAGCTACACCTGCAGGACTCAGGACCTCTAAACTCCTCTTTCCCGTTCCCAGACTCGGTGGATGGTTTTTCCAGAACCGACCTGCAGCAGGCTGGGAGAATCCAGCTTTGCTCATAGGCGCATAATTATCCTGACGGCAAACAGCAATTATTTACATTCAAGTCTCTCTAACAAGAATTCCTGTAGTTTTTAATGGCAAACTTTCTAATTGGCTACGGCTTAGCCTATGTAATTGTGCAGCGAGCTCTAAATTAGCATCTCAGGGATGGAATCCATTAGGCAACCCAAGTACATTATCCTCATAAACCCGCTAAAAAGCTGGTTCACGATTGCCGAGTGTCAGGCAACCCGATCCACCAAAGCTGGTGCAATTAGAGCAAAGCAAGTGAATTAGAGCAAAGGAGGTGAAAACAATGTTTAAACCATGTACCTAAGTGAGCCTAACCAAGACCGGTCAGGCTGGAAGCGAACCTCAACAAACACTTGTTCAAAAAGAAGGCTGAGCAAGCAAGCGGTGGAAAGTGCTCAAGATGTAATTTCCCTCATGTGGTAGGAGCTAAATCAGAGGTTGAGAGGATGACAAGGTAACTAAGCATGAAAATGTGAGTTCGGATCCCCAGCACGCTCATAAAAAGCCAGGTGACTACAGGGTCACTTGTATTCCTAGTGGTGTGGGTGGAGTCAGAGACAAGAGTGGCTGTGGCTGAGCTGGCCACCATCGAGCGTGATTAGGATAGCGTCCTAATCACCCCACAGCTTCCTTGCCTCTGCGTATTCACTTAACTTGTGCACAGCACGCAGAAATCAAAGCCAAGCATGGGCTGGCACAGCAGGTAAAGCATGGAGGATGGGGTCGGGGTTCCAGAACCCACAGAAAGCTAGGAAAACAGTTCCACATGCTGTCCCCTGACTGCCACACACACACACATCTCATACATACACACATCCATCACACACACATCATACACACATATATCACACACATCTCATACACGCACACATCATATACACATATACATCACACACATCTCATACATACACATATACATCACACACACATTTCATACACACATATACATCACACACATACATCCATCACACACACATTTCATACACACACACATACATCACACACACCATACATCACACACACATATATACATCACACATACATATATATATATATATATATATATCACACACACATATATCACACACACCCTCACATACATCACACACACCAACAACAGCTACATTGAGGGTGTGCACCCAGCAGGGACGATGGCGCCCACGGCTGTGGGGACAGGGCTGGCGCCCACGGCTGTGGGGACAGGGCCTCTCCCCTAGAGCATGGGGCCAAACTGCACACAACTGCTTGGGGGAGGTGGCTGGCCACTCGGGTGAGGGCTCCAACCCCGCCAACGGGCTCAGGGAGGGGTCGTGGTGGCAGTGCTGGCCTTGGCAACGTGTGGACAGCCTTATACAACACGACTCCACAAAGCTTTAAAATAAGGGAAATTTAAAGAGTTCCGTGTTCAAGAGAGCAACGCGAAGGGAACAAAATTTAATCCTGGCCAAGGCTAGCTCTATTTTGACTTGGTTTTATGTTTCTTCTTAATTTCAAAGCTCCAAAACTCTACTGTTCATTGAATTTTCCATATTTGCTAACAGTCTTAGGAAACACACACTCAAATTTTCACAACTACAGGCCCTGGGATGGCCAGACCAAATCTGTACAACAGAACCCCACTCCAAGAAACTCGTTATTAAAATGGCCCAGGGTTAAGGTTTCCGTCCGGGGTGCGTGTGACCTCAGACGTCACCATACAGGTCCACAATCTTCTGATTTTAAAAGGAACTATTTTTTGCTCAGAATGGGAAAGGCAAGGAATCAAACACATCAACTACGAGTGTGTGCACGTCAGGGGGACACGACAGGAAGCCAGGTACTCAATCCACAACATGGGGTCTCCGAAGTCAGAAGGGGAATGACGTGTGTAAGAGACAGACCCCAGGCTGGCGTGGGACTGACTGGGATCCTCCGTGCTTCTTCTGTAACGTGTCTTTACAAAAGCAGATGACATGTGGGATTCCTTGAAACCTGAAAAGTGTGGGTTCTTCAAAATCCATACTGGGGTGTGTTAAAACGAAATGGTAACTCTGAGATTTCCTTTTCTGTTTCTTTTCTTTTCTGAGACAGTCTCACACTATCATTCTAGATTGTCTGTCCGTAGACCCGAAACTCACACTATTTAGCCCAGCTGGCCTCAAATTCATAGCAGTATTCCTGCCTCAGTCTGTCTCAGTCTCCCAAGTGTGAGGTTTACAGACATAAGCCATCCTAGCCTCCTGCTCTTTACATTATAATCAGTGTGAATACACAAGTCACATATACAACTAGAGGGATGAGTGAAGAATATACACATCAAGAAGATCCTGGAGTTCGATGCCTCCATGTGCCACAGCTCATTAAAAATTTACATTCGTCTTCCCTGGGTCGAAAAAAACGCTTTGCTTTAAAAAAAAATAAAATAAAATTGATGGTGCCCAGGACTGCTCGGTGGAAAGAGTCACCAGGGCATACCCTCACCCACTGCTAAGTTAACCATTAGTGAGACAGATCATACACCATCGGCTTCTGGAGGCCTCTGCGTTGTATTTCTTTACTGTGGTAAACAAAGAGGACTTCCTGCTGTGAGCTAGAGCCACACACATCTTAATCCTGGCCATGGAGAGAGCACTAACTTACAGGGAACTACTCACACATGCCAGCACTTTAATACAAACAACTGATAGTCTAGGGCCCTCAACTGGGGACGAGGAACTCTAAATACATTTTGGTTTTCGGTGCACGCCTCCTAAGGAAGGTAGTTATAAGAGTAGAAAAACGTGTGCTTCGAAGCACAGCCATAAAATACTCTGACAGTAGTGGTTTTCATTTTCTAGATGTGTGGGAACTCTTAGGGTCCGGACAATAGCATATGAACTCTCCTCCACACACACACACACACACACACACACACACACACACACACACACACACAAGCATCTCTGCAACTGTAAAGTGCATGCGAGCCTTTCAACGCCTGAAGAATGACAAGCCAGCGAGTCAAAAACGAGTTGGAGCTGAGAGGCGGCTGTGGCAAGCTCACAGCCGTTACACTTTGATACTGATCATTACAATGGCTTTTATAGTCTACTGCCATGATACATTTCCTGCAAAGCGCCTTCACAGATTTATGGTGGCCGGCTCTCTTCTTCAACCGAGCCTTGCACTAAAACAATTATTAATTACAACCAATTTACTGGCCATTCATAACTCAAGCGTCTATTTGAGAATGAAAAGGGAGTGACCCAAATAGTTCCCAGGGAGACAGCCGGCATCAGCTATAGTCTTCAGGGAGGATGTAGCATACAGCGAATGTACTAATTGTTTCCCTTCATCTTCATCCCTTTGTAATCCTTTTTCAAATGTAAATTACATCTGGCAGAAGCTCTTTTCTCTTGAGCTCAGTAAACATGAAATTGAAAATCTTTGCTTCCTCACTTGAAGCACAAGAAAAGCCCAGAGCAAGCTGATTCAGTTCCTACAAGTGAGAAGGGATTTGAGTGAATCTGAAGGCAAACTTTTGTGTTTGGTTAGAGAAACGAGATTAAAAATACAACTCCTGAGACGCATGTGCTGTGATGGTGACCTGCTGATAGCTTTCCAAATAAGGCACTGCGATTATGGATCTCACTGTGTCAAGTTTACATTCTTATACTCTAACACGTGTTGACAGCAGACCGGGAATAATTTTTTTCCTATATGCTCTCTGCGACACAAGCGTGTAAGTGTGTGAGTGTAGAGGTACCTGCAGAGGCCAGAGAGGGTATTAAGATTTCCTGGAGCTGGACTTATAGGTGTTTAACCATAAGCCACCTGATGTGGGTGCCAGCTGAATTTAGGTCCTCTGGAAGAGCAGGAAGTGCTCTTAACTACTGTTCATCTCCCTAGCTCCTCCCCCACAGAATTTTAACAAATGCTTTATTTCTTCCACGGTTGGGAGCCTGAAAAATTACAATGCAGTAACTGCCTCTCTCTCTCTCTCTCTCTGGGAGTCAATGGTTATTTACCTAGTAGTTCTCAAATATGCACTTTCCTTTTTGCGTTTTTGAGACAAGGTCTTTCTCTCTCTTGGTAGCCCAGGCTGGCCTGGACCTCACCCAAATCCTGCCTTTATCTCCTGTTCAAAATACACTTTTATTCATGCCCCCCCCCCCGCAAAAAAAAGCAACATTAAATACATAAAGATACTCAGGGAGGCAGAGGCAGGTGGATCTCTGTGAGTTTGAGGCCAGCCTAGCCTACAAAGCAAGTCCAGGACAGCCAAGGCTACACAGAGAAACAATGTCTCGAAAAAACCAAACCAAACCAAAACACCACATAAAGATACTTTAAAAGAACCCTAGAAAGCCAAGGACAAAGCATTTGCTTTCCTGAACTTCTCTGCACTGCTCATCACTGGCGCCAGGGTAGGCTCAGCAGTTGAAGGCTTGCCTGCTTTTCAGGGGACCCAAGTTCAGTTCCCAGCACCCACACTGGGCGGGAACTCCAGCTCCAGATGATCCAGCTCTGGCCACACTCACACGTACACAATCAAAAACAAAAATAACAGCTTTTAGAAGAAACCAATTTTGGAAATAAATGATTAAACGCCAAGAAGCGTATCCCCATCACATTTCACCAAACACCCACTTCTTTATATGAGGGCAGGAAGAAGCCTCCTATAGCCTCAGCTCACAAACTCGGTCTAGTTCCCCTACAAGGGAGAGCTGTGACTGATTTTAAAAGGCCACACAACAGATCTGGTATAAAGAATGTTTATTATGGAAAAGGGGAGAGAGAGAAAAGGATGGGGACACCCCAGAGAGGTAGAGAGATAGAACAAGACAGAGAGAGAGGCAGCAAGAGAAGTAAGAGAGCATGGCCTGGAGGATGGGTCCTTTTTCCTAGCAGTGCACAGCTGGCAGGGGCAGGTGATGACATCAGAGGTTGCTAGGAAACCTAGAAGCAGGCTCCCGAAATGCCTGTGTGCCGCTAGCACCTGGCACAAACCTGGTGGTGACATGCCATGAAGTCAGAGGTTGCTGGGCAACCTAGAGCAGGCTACTGGAATAACAGAAGCTGCTCACCCTCGATCCCCCAATCAGTGGCCAAGGCAGGACTAGAACCAGGGCTTGATTTGTTACCTGTTTTCACTCAAACTCAACAAATCTGCTGAACGAGTCATTCACTGGGCAGGCTGCTTGTGCTGCCTTTGAAGCATTCAGCCGAATGACTGAAAAGGCAACGGTTCCGTGGAGCCGGCGACGATTGCCCCAGGATGCTTCTGCCCCAGGATGCTTCTGCAGCCATTGTACGCAGCATACTTCATAGTCTGATGCGTTACACACAGGCCAAACCGCCCCTTTAACTTCCACAGATACAGTGGAACAAATGCTTTTCTTGAACACATACAACACACATTTGCTAAATTATATGTAATACATAATAAAGAACCCAGCCTGGTCAAATGCTTTCATTTCCGTCCACTAAGAGGTGTAATCATTACACTTTGGCTGTTTGTTTGTTTGTTTGTTTTGGAGGCTGGAGTTGGTTGGATGGTCTGCAACACAAGAAGTAGCCAGGCTGGCCTTGAACTCACAGAATCCTCCTGTGTCGGGCTCCTGAGCGTTGAGATCCCTCAGCTCACTGTTGATTAAATCAGAGACTCTGCCTCACAAGTCCTTGTTGTAACTCTTTCCGAAGTCCCTGGACCAACTCAATGCTGTCTGCTTTTCCACATTAACCTAAACCATGTATGGTGTTCATTTATCTCATTGGTCCCTAAATCCTAGCAAGTTTAACCATGTCACCAGCCACTGTCTGTTACACTTAATGACAATGCTATGGAGGGGACAGCCGAGATCGTGGGTAGACTTACCTGATTTCGTATCTTTCAGTTTCTTCACACAGCCTTAGGGATGGGCCAGCTCACTTAGGTTGTGAGTTGAAGCTCCTCTAACCTTTGTACCCACGTTCACACCTTCATTTACAAACAAGGAAACCAAGGCTCAGTAAGGACAAGCAGCCTGGGAGGGCCACAAGGGGGCCACCTCTTTACAAGTTAGGTAGGAGAAAGCCTTCCCCCATTTCCTTCTTTGTCCCAGGCCTTGAAAAAACAGTCAAGATGGAAGTAAGAAATCTATAGCTTGGTTCCGATATGCAGAAAAAAAAACCTTAGCATAATAAAGAAGGGAAGTTATTCCTCTACAATATAGGGGAAATGGTATTTATCACAACAGGCATGGCCAGGGTGTGTGACTTAGAGCCCCACCCCCACTCCAGGCTCCTCCCCCACTTCAATGTTGTTGTGAAGCTCAACAGCACAGTAGTCTCAGAGCTCAGTAGCCTGAGCTCACGGCCCTGCCTCCCTCCACCAGAGAACCTTCTCAGAAGTCATTTCCAGAAGTGGAATGTCCCCAAATCCTGCGACTAAAGCACTTCCTGCCCAGTAACCCAAGAGGGGCACAGAAGGCACAGAACGCTGCTCAATGCTTGTGTGATGGGTACCAGCGAGACAGAGCCTGCGCTTCTGTGGTTAAGCTTCAGCCTCTCCCACGGTGAAAGTCAACCAAGGCACAGTCCCCAAGCAAACCCATCCACTGATGCTTGTCTCTGGTGACGGTCACTTCATCTGCTATCCCTTCAAGACCATCAAGCCAAAGTCCTCCAAATCCCAAAGGAGCTTGCTTCCAAAAACTTCTCTGGATTTTGTTTTCCTCTGCTCTTGCATTCCGTTCAGCAGAAATGCTTGTTCCAAAGCCTTTTAAGAACATCTGTTTGGGGAGAGATGGCTCAGCAGTTACGAGTGTACACTGCTCCTGGCAGAGGACTGGAGCTCAGTTCCCGGCACCCACAATACCCCTAACTCCAGTTTCAGGAGGATCTGGTGCCCTCTTCTGGCCACTGCAGGTATGTGCATGTAACCCCTCTCACTGTACACACAAGCACATTTTTTTCACCAAAAAAATTTTTACACAATGTCTATCTAGATTGGGGGCTAACAAGATGGCTCAGTGTGTAAAAGTGCTTGTCACTCAGCCTGACAATCCTGTTGATTCCCCTCAGATGAAAGCAGAGAACTGAGTCCTACAGGTTGGCCTCTGACCTTTCACGAAGATGCCCCTCCAAAAAAAGAAAGAGATTTTAACATTAAAAAGATTGTCTACAACAGTGTCCCAGAAAGCATGCATCCAACTATACGTATCTACTATTTAAAAATCTAGACATTATAAGAGCTTTGAGTGTCTGAAATTGTTTTTAAAAACACCTATAAATATTCAATACAGTCATTGCTTATAACATTAGTTCAAAAGCTATAAATAGTAAAGTATTTTATATAAATAAAGAACAGCTGTTATTTGAATTCTGAAAGGCAAGGACTACATTTGGGTAGTCTAATAAAACTTGTTTTCGGTTTGTTTGCTTTTTTTTTTTTTTCAATCAATTACTCTTGTTTTTCAAATCAGAGAATTCCATTCCTTCAGCTTTACTTTCAATATATAATGTGATGATCCCAATAAATTCCTTTTGTGCAATTTATTCTCATACTTTATTTTCACTTATTCATCTCATCCTTATCAGGTTTTTCTTTCTTTTTCTCTTTTTTTTTGTTTGTTTGGTTGTTTTTTGGTTTTTGTTTTTATTTTTTCAAGACAGGGTTTCCCTGTGTAGCCTTGGCTGTCCTTGAACTCGATCAGTAGACCAGGCTGGCCTTGAACTCACAGAGATCCACCTGCCTCTTCCTGCAGAGTACCAGGATTAAAGGGGTGTGCCACCAAGCCCAAGCCCAGTTGTCAAGTTTTTTTTTTAATTCCCCTAAACACTAATTTTAACCTATTACTAATGTACTTCAATATATTTAATGTATAATTTTTAAAATCCAGTTATAACATATTAACAATTCTAATGTTTTTGTGTCACTTATATTTAATTTTAAAAATTTATACCCAGGCACAGTAGCATACACCTATAATCCCAGAATGTGGGATTTAGGAATTAAAGATTTTGCTTAGCTACCCAGCAAGCTGAGAATCAGCTTAGCTTTCAAGACAATCTGTTTTAGAAAGTATAAAAAATTGCCGGGCAGTGTGTCCCAGACCATTAACCCTAGCACCCAGGAGGCAAAGAGGCAGGTGGATCTCTGTAAGTTTGAAGCCAGCTTGGTCTACAGAGAGAGTTTCAGTACAGCCAGGGCTACACAGAGAAACCCTGACTCAAAAATAAAAATAGACAGAGAAAAATAATAATAAATTACGGTCTGTGTGCAGGCTTTTACTAGGCCTTTATACAGGGCCTGGTGTATACAAACTTTCAGTATACAAACAAAATAAGGAACTAAAGAGATGGCTGTAAGGTCAAGGTTTGCCACTCTTTCAGAGGGCCTGGGCTCGGTGTCCAGCATTCCTATCTGGTGGTTCCCTATCCCTTGTAACTCCAGCTCTGTCCTCTGTTGATCTCCATGGGCACTACACTCATATGCACAGATACAAATACATATTCATGCACATAAATAAAAAATAAAACTAATTTTTTCTGTTTCTACTGTAACAGCACATTTTACTAGCTCGCTGTGTCACCTCACAAGGTCACTGTGTAAGGAGCAGCAACTATGTTATCATGAATTCAGTGCTGACTGGACACCTTGGTACTAGGCATACGATGCCAAGCCAAACTGGCAGGCTGCCCAAAGCCTCCTAAGAGGGTCTAAGATACTATCATTTGTGTTCACATTCAGGCAGGCATCTTCTGCACATCTGCCGGCCTCCATCCATGGTCCTGTATCCTATCTGGAGATTCCACACCAAACATTTTATGGAATATTCAACTGCCACCAAAAATAAAATTCTTGGAATACCAGATGTTTCTCTGTATAAGCACATGAGAGCCGAGGGCTGGAAGGCAGGAAAGGAAAGAATGTACTCTTAGAAAAATAAACTGGCTGGAAACAGGCACGCAGAGTAAACAGCCCCAAACAAGCCGTCTTAACAAGGTCTGTTTAAGGGAGGAGAACGCTCCATGGCGTGGGGGAAGTTCGCCTCTAACTGAATTTCCTAAGCCCCACCCTACCCTAAGAATCATCCTAGAAGTGAGAGGCAGCTGCAATCCATATCTTCATTGGAGAAAAGCCCTCTGCTACCACCAATCAACACGTTCTCCAAGAGGGTGTGACAGCAGCAAGCCACATAATGCATTCGGGGTTTTGTTTTAGGTGGCATTTGTGGTTGGTTCGTCAGCCTTTGGGGGGATGGGGGAGGCGAAAGTTGCCAACAAGGTAGAATCTTGAGGAAAAGGTAGTACTCAAGGGGAAAATATGCCTTTAGGAACTAAAACAACAACAAACAAAGTCTCAATAGAGCATTCTTGAGTTAGGAGCCGTGAAAGACAATTTCAGGTTTTGCTTTGATGAGAAACTGATGAACCTGCCTCTGGCTCTACATACCTGCAGAAAGGACTTAACTAAAAACAACAGCATTAAAGTCAGTGCCGATATGCCTTGCTAAGCAAAAATCACCCCCTAAAAAGCAACTTTTCTTCTTTCTATAAATGAGCTTTATAAATGGGATCAGGCTAGCTGACAAACAAATGGCCACTATAGAGAAATGACCTTCCATGGTATTAGCTGAAGGAGCCTCAGTTAGAGCTGGGGTGGGGTAGGGAAACCCCTCCCTTTCCCCAGTGGAACTGTTCGATTATCATCTCTCAGCAGGGTGCAGGATTGCTGTGGGGGGCTGGAGAGGTGGCTCAGCAGTTAGGAGCTCTCACTACTCTTGCAGAGGCCCCAAGGTTTGGTTCCCGGAATCCACATGTTGCTTGCAACCATCTATAACTGCAGTTCCAGAGGATCCAAACCCTGCTTAGAGCTGGCCTCCACCAGCTCTAAGCACCCCGGTGCAGAGCACTAACGTACGTGGAGGCAAAACACTCACCCCACAAAATTAAAATAATAAAACTTTACTGTGTTAGCGTAGTGGGGGTTAAATCAAGGCCTCAGCATCTGAGCCAAAATCTGAACTACTCCAAAAATCCAAACCTTTTTTACTTCAGGTTGGTTTTGTTTTTCACACTAGGGATTAAAAACTCCAGGATTTACGTATGCAAAATACCTGCTCTACAATTGGGCTGTGCGTCCAGCTTCAAGCACCTGACCCCATTGTATATAAATCACAGATGAAGCCCTGGTTCGATCCCTAAAATTGCCAAATGCAGGGACACCAAGAATACTGTAAGCCCAGGCGTGATGGCACGTGCCTTTGATCCCAGCACTCAGGGGGGCAGACGCAGTACGATCTTTTGAGTTTGAGGCCAGTGTGGGCTACAAAGAGTTCCAACCCAGACAGAGCTGCATTGTGAGACTCTGTCTTAAAAAAAAAAGTACAAAACTGCTTTCAGAGTGTGTGTATAAGATATATATGTGTGTGCGCGTGTGAATATAAATGAGCTTCATATTTAGACATGGCTTCCATCTTTATCTCATTCTGTATGTAAGCAAACATCCAAAGTCTGGGGAGAAAAAGACTTCTGGTCCCAAGCATTTCATGATTAATAAAACTCAGCTGCCATTATTTTTTTTTTCTGCCCTATAACAGTGTGGAAACAGTGTGCACCAAAAGAACAATTAAGAGAGCTCTGGCCCATTGGCAAGTTCCTCCTTCTCTCGTAGGATCTGGCTGCCGGTATAGCTTATCTCGGATGGTGAACTCTCCAATAAATTGGACAGTGGGTTAAAAAGAGCCACCAACATCACGGTTTTTTTAGAAACGCTGAGAAGACATCAGGAGAAGCATCAAGTCTAGAGAGAGAAAAGGTGAGGAAAGGAACCAGTGATGCGGCCCCACACCTCCCCACACCAGGATGAGATAAGCCCAGCCAGGACCAGCCAGGACCAGGAGTAAAGGTCTGAATCTGAGAGGGGGTGGGGTTGGACACTCAGCCCTGGAAACAGCTGGGAAAGGGCGAGCTGCAAGCCTGCCTGCCTGCCTCAGCCTGCATGGGCCATTCAGAGAACCGTGCCCAATAAATCCCCCCAAGGCCCTCTCTTCCCCCTTTTCACTTAGAAGAAAAACACAGCCAACCTTAGAGCTGTCTACTCAGCTGGACTCATGCTCCTGCATGACTGACACTTGATTTCTTCCATTAGTTTGGGCTTACTAACGACAGCGTGATCAACAGAATGACGCTTATGCTGTCTGCCAGCCCCAAAGCTTCTTATGTGGGTGCAGCTGATTATTTAAACAGCAGATCTCTCTGTCCCTCTACCGGCTACCCTGCTCAATGGGCGGAACGACAGTATTTATGCCTCAGAGTTTAATTATATAACCAGGAAGCCTCGACAACAAAGAGCTTGCTTCCCAGGACGAGCCCAGACCAAGAGAATGGGAAGGAACTGGGGGTGACTCAGTGTATCTGGAACCTCAGCACTGAGGGTCAGGAGTTCAGAGGCAGCTTGGAACACAAAGTGAGTTTAAGGCCAGATACACAGTGAGTTCAAGGCCAGCCTGGGATACATGAGATCCAAAATAAGTAAATAAATAAAAATAAGGGGGGGGGGAATTAGAGAAAAAGTTGCTTGAGGCTGGAGACCTAGCATCACAACAACGTAAAAGTGCGTCCTGGATGTGCAAGTGGCTGGATTCAATCCCCAGCACCACCAGGGAGAAGGTGGAAAGAAAGAGAGTGAGCACACGACAAAGTGAGCACGCTCGGGAAAGAGAGAATGTGAGAGGAGAAAGCTGTACCGAAGGCCAGGGCAGGTGATTCACCGGTGACGCACACAGTCCCAGAAACCATCTGTGATGGCTGCGTTCAATAACCTGATGGTGGTGATGACGACAGAGAACGTTCAACTGTAAAAACTCACAACGGCCACCCTTGAATGGTGCATTTTATCCTGGGTAAATTATACCTTAATCAAGTTGGCTTGAAAGTCTATTAGGTTGGGTTGAAAATCTATTATCCAGGAGCTAATTATTCAGGTTAAGGCAAGTCAGTCCTATTAACTCCTTTTGTTCTGTTTAAACCGCCTTCCTTCCATTAACTCTCACAGAACATAAAACTTAAAAAAAAAATGCCTGCGTTATTCAGGTAAATCCAGTTTTCTAGTTTTCACAAGCTGGGATCATTTGTTGACCTGAAAAGGTGGCCTAATAAATCTTACTTGTGGCTCTGGAAAGCTGACATCATCAGCTGAGGGTGTGGCTCGCTGTACTTATTCTATACCACAGGAAAATGAAAAAATGATGATGATAAAAATTATTGGATGAGCCACAAGAGTAAAGTACAAGGGAAACAGTGCATAAAAACCATGGATAATGTCAGTTATTATAAGAAATTAAATATGGGGGTGGTACTGTTTTATAGAGATACATCAATGTTGCTCTCTAAAAGGGAAAACAGTATTTTCAGGGATTCGGTGGAAAATAAATAGCAGCAAGCAGAAATGACACTCTGGGCAAATTCTGCATGCTCGCAGGGGATACTACCATCTGTGCAGCTCCAGGTTTGGCTGAATTTTATCCCCATCGAAGAGTGTTTTCAAATCCTAAAAAGTAGAGGGACATCTGCTAAAGCTCACGTGCCTGCCCTGTATGAAAGGCCACAGGCTTCCTGGGGTCCTCAATCAATTTCCTCTGATGCTTTGTAACGCTGCTTTGGATATATCTAAGTCATGCTGAGTCTCTAGATATCTAGACAAATATAATTTGGTGATAAGGAAACGTCATTTTCATCACCCCTGATGGTGCACTAGGCTGATCCTTGGGAGGCTGAGAAAGGAGCGTTATGAATTCAAAGAAAGTGTCGGCAACTTAGCGAGACTCTGTCCAAAGTTAAAGATCGACCAATCAATCCATCAACCAACCAATTAATACAGAGGACTCATAAGCACAATGTTTCTGTAGCATCCATCAGCTCTAGATTCAATCTCTAATACCGAGAAAGGAAGGAAGGAAGAAAGGAGGAGAGGGAGAGGGGAAAGAAATGTTTGCACCCAGGCCAGGCACCCAAACCCTCTGGAACAGCAGAGCAGCATTCAAATATGAAAATTGAATGCGGAAAGAATGGAGGTCTTGTCTCTTATCACACCTCCAACAGGCCAAGTCAATAGCCAGCCATTTCAGCAATTATTGAGAGAACCCAGACTTCAACTGCAGAGACTGGTTTCTGGTCTCTACTACGTTTCACATAGCTTTCACTGAGTCAAAAGTTCCATTCTCTTTTTAGCAGCAGGAAAGGGGGAAAATATTACAAGTGACTCAAAACAAAGCAATCTGACTGTTCATCGTAAGCTGGTGTTTCCAGGGCAACTCAAGATGCCTGTGATGTTAACTCTCAGGACTGACCCAGCATGGAGCTTGGCCTTGTTCATTTATGTTAGATTCACTTTTGTAGAAACAGATACAGTCACTTCAGTAGTAACTTTAAATTAACGCAATAACCACAAACTCAACAAATCAAAAGGTAGTTATCTGAGCCCAGAGAAATGGCTCAGCAGGTGAAGGCACCTGCTGCCAAGCCTGACACCTATGCTTTATCCCAGAGATCCACCTGGTACAAGTGTCCTCTGACCTCCACAGGTCCGTGAGATGGAAGCACCTTCCACCAACCACACACACACATGAACACACCTGCGTGTACAGGGTTTTTGTTGCAAGGTTAAAATTTTCTACCTACATAGGTGGAAAAAGAAACAATGAAAACCACCAGTGTTAACTAATGAAAATTACGTGCATTTTTTCATTCCCTCTGAGGTGGCCCTACAGAGCAACTTAGGTACACATGGGAAGCAGCCTGGCGTTCCCATTTAGAGTTTGTTTCTAATACCTTTTTCTTTCACTAAAAGGATATATATTTTGAAAC